>OZ020531.1:7822593-7992930 GCA_963971445.1 Ornithomya chloropus
GCTTAAAGTTTCATAGTATATGGTATATCCCAACTTTCTTTTGGATTGGAGTTATTAGCACTTGTCTATGACAACATATGTGAAAATTGCACTTTTCATAAGTAAATCAATACCTTTTTTTTTAACGAGCAGATTGTCGAGCATCTAGACTAATTATTGTAGGGCTGGGTATAATGCTTAAAGTTTCCTAGTATATGATATATCCCAACTTTTTTCTGGATTGGAGTTATTAGCACTTGTCTATGACAACATATGTGAAAATTGCACTTTTCATAAGTAAATCAATACCTTTTTTTTTAACGAGCAGATTGTCGAGCATCTAGACTAAGTATTATAAGGCTGGGTATAATGCTTAAAGTTTCCTAGTATATGATATATCCCAACTTTTTTCTGGATTGGAGTTATTAGCACTTGTCTATGACAACATATGTAAAAATTGCACTTTTTATAAGTAAATCAATGACTTTGTTTTAACGAGCAGATTGTCGAGCACCTAGACTAATTATTGTAGGGCTGTGTAAAATGCTTAAAATTTCTTGGTATATGGTATATCCAAACTTTCTTTTGGATTGGAGTTTATTAGCTTATGTGAAAATTGCACTTTTCATAAATAAATCAATAACTTTTTTTGTTATTGATTTACTTACTTGATTGTCGAGCACCTAGACTAATTATTGTAGGGCTGGGTATAATGCTTAAAGTTTCCTAGTATATGATATATCCCAACTTTTTTCTGGATTGGAGTTATTAGCACTTGTCTATGACAACATATGTGAAAATTGCACTTTTCATAAGTAAATCAATGACTTTGTTTTAATGAGCAGATTGTCCATCATCTAGACTAAGTATTGTAGGGCTGGGTAAAATGCTTAAAGTTTCCTAGTATATGGTATATCCCAACTTTCTTTTGGATTGGAGTTATTAGCACTTGTCTATGACAACATATGTGAAAATTGCACTTTTCATAAGTAAATCAATACCTTTTTTTTTAACGAGCAGATTGTCGAGCATCTAGACTAAGTATTATAAGGCTGGGTATAATGCTTAAAGTTTCCTAGTATATGATATATCCCAACTTTTTTCTGGATTGGAGTTATTAGCACTTGTCTATGACAACATATGTGAAAATTGCACTTTTCATAAGTAAATCAATGACTTTGTTTTAACGAGCAGATTGTCGAGCACCTAGACTAATTATTGTAGGGCTGTGTAAAATGCTTAAAATTTCTTGGTATATGGTATATCCAAACTTTCTTTTGGATTGGAGTTTATTAGCTTATGTGAAAATTGCACTTTTCATAAATAAATCAATAACTTTTTTTGTTATTGATTTACTTACTAGATTGTCGAGCACCTAGACTAATTATTGTAGGGCTGGGTATAATGCTTAAAGTTTCATAGTATATGGTATATCCCAACTTTCTTTTGGATTGGAGTTATTAGCACTTGTCTATGACAACATATGTGAAAATTGCACTTTTCATAAGTAAATCAATACCTTTTTTTTTTAACGAGCAGATTTTCGAGCATCTAGACTAAGTATTATAGGGCTGGGTATAATGCTTAAAGTTTCATAGTATATGGTATATCCCAACTTTCTTTTGGATTGGAGTTATTAGCACTTGTCTATGACAACATATGTGAAAATTGCACTTTTCATAAGTAAATCAATACCTTTTTTTTTAACGAGCAGATTGTCGAGCATCTAGACTAAGTATTATAAGGCTGGGTATAATGCTTAAAGTTTCCTAGTATATGATATATCCCAACTTTTTTCTGGATTGGAGTTATTAGCACTTGTCTATGACAACATATGTAAAAATTGCACTTTTCATAAGTAAATCAATGACTTTGTTTTAACGAGCAGATTGTCGAGCACCTAGACTAATTATTGTAGGGCTGTGTAAAATGCTTAAAATTTCTTGGTATATGGTATATCCAAACTTTCTTTTGGATTGGAGTTTATTAGCTTATGTGAAAATTGCACTTTTCATAAATAAATCAATAACTTTTTTTGTTATTGATTTACTTACTTGATTGTCGAGCACCTAGACTAATTATTGTAGGGCTGGGTATAATGCTTAAAGTTTCCTAGTATATGATATATCCCAACTTTTTTCTGGATTGGAGTTATTAGCACTTGTCTATGACAACATATGTGAAAATTGCACTTTTCATAAGTAAATCAATGACTTTGTTTTAATGAGCAGATTGTCCATCATCTAGACTAAGTATTGTAGGGCTGGGTAAAATGCTTAAAGTTTCCTAGTATATGGTATATCCCAACTTTCTTTTGGATTGGAGTTATTAGCACTTGTCTATGACAACATATGTGAAAATTGCACTTTTCATAAGTAAATCAATACCTTTTTTTTTAACAAGCAGATTGTCGAGCATCTAGACTAAGTATTATAAGGCTGGGTATAATGCTTAAAGTTTCCTAGTATATGATATATCCCAACTTTCTTTTGGATTGGAGTTATTAGCACTTGTCTATGACAACATATGTGAAAATTGCACTTTTCATAAGTAAATCAATGACTTTGTTTTAACGAGCAGATTGTCGAGCACCTAGACTAATTATTGTAGGGCTGTGTAAAATGCTTAAAATTTCTTGGTATATGGTATATCCAAACTTTCTTTTGGATTGGAGTTTATTAGCTTATGTGAAAATTGCACTTTTCATAAATAAATCAATAACTTTTTTTGTTATTGATTTACTTACTAGATTGTCGAGCACCTAGACTAATTATTGTAGGGCTGGGTATAATGCTTAAAGTTTCCTAGTATATGATATATCCCAACTTTTTTCTGGATTGGAGTTATTAGCACTTGTCTATGACAACATATGTGAAAATTGCACTTTTCATAAGTAAATCAATGACTTTGTTTTAATGAGCAGATTGTCCATCATCTAGACTAAGTATTGTAGGGCTGGGTAAAATGCTTAAAGTTTCCTAGTATATGGTATATCCCAACTTTCTTTTGGATTGGAGTTATTAGCACTTGTCTATGACAACATATGTGAAAATTGCACTTTTCATAAGTAAATCAATACCTTTTTTTTTTAACGAGCAGATTGTCGAGCATCTAGACTAAGTATTATAAGGCTGGGTATAATGCTTAAAGTTTCCTAGTATATGATATATCCCAACTTTTTTCTGGATTGGAGTTATTAGCACTTGTCTATGACAACATATGTGAAAATTGCACTTTTCATAAGTAAATCAATACCTTTTTTTTTAACGAGCAGATTGTCGAGCATCTAGACTAAGTATTATAGGGCTGGGTATAATGCTTAAAGTTTCATAGTATATGGTATATCCCAACTTTCTTTTGGATTGGAGTTATTAGCACTTGTCTATGACAACATATGTGAAAATTGCACTTTTCATAAGTAAATCAATACCTTTTTTTTTAACGAGCAGATTGTCGAGCATCTAGACTAAGTATTATAAGGCTGGGTATAATGCTTAAAGTTTCCTAGTATATGATATATCCCAACTTTTTTCTGGATTGGAGTTATTAGCACTTGTCTATGACAACATATGTGAAAATTGCACTTTTCATAAGTAAATCAATACCTTTTTTTTTAACGAGCAGATTGTCGAGCATCTAGACTAAGTATTATAGGGCTGGGTATAATGCTTAAAGTTTCATAGTATATGGTATATCCCAACTTTCTTTTGGATTGGAGTTATTAGCACTTGTCTATGACAACATATGTGAAAATTGCACTTTTCATAAGTAAATCAATACCTTTTTTTTTTAACGAGCAGATTGTCGAGCATCTAGACTAAGTATTATAGGGCTGGGTATAATGCTTAAAGTTTCATAGTATATGGTATATCCCAACTTTCTTTTGGATTGGAGTTATTAGCACTTGTCTATGACAACATATGTGAAAATTGCACTTTTCATAAGTAAATCAATACCTTTTTTTTTAACGAGCAGATTGTCGAGCATCTAGACTAATTATTGTAGGGCTGGGTATAATGCTTAAAGTTTCATAGTATATGATATATCCCAACTTTTTTCTGGTTTGAGTTATTAGCACTTGTCTATGACAACATATGTGAAAATTGCACTTTTCATAAGTAAATCAATACCTTTTTTTTTAACGAGCAGATTGTCGAGCATCTAGACTAAGTATTATAAGGCTGGGTATAATGCTTAAAGTTTCCTAGTATATGATATATCCCAACTTTCTTTTGGATTGGAGTTATTAGCACTTGTCTATGACAACATATGTAAAAATTGCACTTTTCATAAGTAAATCAATGACTTTGTTTTAACGAGCAGATTGTCCATCATCTAGACTAATTATTGTAGGGCTGTGTAAAATGCTTAAAATTTCTTGGTATATGGTATATCCAAACTTTCTTTTGGATTGGAGTTTATTAGCTTATGTGAAAATTGCACTTTTCATAAATAAATCAATAACTTTTTTTGTTATTGATTTACTTACTAGATTGTCGAGCACCTAGACTAATTATTGTAGGGCTGGGTATAATGCTTAAAGTTTCCTAGTATATGATATATCCCAACTTTTTTCTGGATTGGAGTTATTAGCACTTGTCTATGACAACATATGTGAAAATTGCACTTTTCATAAGTAAATCAATGACTTTGTTTTAATGAGCAGATTGTCCATCATCTAGACTAAGTATTGTAGGGCTGGGTAAAATGCTTAAAGTTTCCTAGTATATGGTATATCCCAACTTTCTTTTGGATTGGAGTTATTAGCACTTGTCTATGACAACATATGTGAAAATTGCACTTTTCATAAGTAAATCAATACCTTTTTTTTTTAACGAGCAGATTGTCGAGCATCTAGACTAAGTATTATAAGGCTGGGTATAATGCTTAAAGTTTCCTAGTATATGATATATCCCAACTTTTTTCTGGATTGGAGTTATTAGCACTTGTCTATGACAACATATGTGAAAATTGCACTTTTCATAAGTAAATCAATACCTTTTTTTTTAACGAGCAGATTGTCGAGCATCTAGACTAAGTATTATAGGGCTGGGTATAATGCTTAAAGTTTCATAGTATATGGTATATCCCAA
The DNA here is from genome assembly GCA_963971445.1 of Ornithomya chloropus. NCBI lineage: Eukaryota > Metazoa > Arthropoda > Insecta > Diptera > Hippoboscidae > Ornithomya > Ornithomya chloropus. The sequence continues at coordinate 7,827,666 of OZ020531.1, forward strand.
CTTTCTTTTGGATTGGAGTTATTAGCACTTGTCTATGACAACATATGTGAAAATTGCACTTTTCATAAGTAAATCAATACCTTTTTTTTTAACGAGCAGATTGTCGAGCATCTAGACTAAGTATTATAAGGCTGGGTATAATGCTTAAAGTTTCCTAGTATATGATATATCCCAACTTTTTTCTGGATTGGAGTTATTAGCACTTGTCTATGACAACATATGTGAAAATTGCACTTTTCATAAGTAAATCAATACCTTTTTTTTTAACGAGCAGATTGTCGAGCATCTAGACTAAGTATTATAGGGCTGGGTATAATGCTTAAAGTTTCATAGTATATGGTATATCCCAACTTTCTTTTGGATTGGAGTTATTAGCACTTGTCTATGACAACATATGTGAAAATTGCACTTTTCATAAGTAAATCAATACCTTTTTTTTTTAACGAGCAGATTGTCGAGCATCTAGACTAAGTATTATAGGGCTGGGTATAATGCTTAAAGTTTCATAGTATATGGTATATCCCAACTTTCTTTTGGATTGGAGTTATTAGCACTTGTCTATGACAACATATGTGAAAATTGCACTTTTCATAAGTAAATCAATACCTTTTTTTTTAACGAGCAGATTGTCGAGCATCTAGACTAATTATTGTAGGGCTGGGTATAATGCTTAAAGTTTCATAGTATATGATATATCCCAACTTTTTTCTGGTTTGAGTTATTAGCACTTGTCTATGACAACATATGTGAAAATTGCACTTTTCATAAGTAAATCAATACCTTTTTTTTTAACGAGCAGATTGTCGAGCATCTAGACTAAGTATTATAAGGCTGGGTATAATGCTTAAAGTTTCCTAGTATATGATATATCCCAACTTTCTTTTGGATTGGAGTTATTAGCACTTGTCTATGACAACATATGTAAAAATTGCACTTTTCATAAGTAAATCAATGACTTTGTTTTAACGAGCAGATTGTCCATCATCTAGACTAATTATTGTAGGGCTGTGTAAAATGCTTAAAATTTCTTGGTATATGGTATATCCAAACTTTCTTTTGGATTGGAGTTTATTAGCTTATGTGAAAATTGCACTTTTCATAAATAAATCAATAACTTTTTTTGTTATTGATTTACTTACTAGATTGTCGAGCACCTAGACTAATTATTGTAGGGCTGGGTATAATGCTTAAAGTTTCATAGTATATGGTATATCCCAACTTTCTTTTGGATTGGAGTTATTAGCACTTGTCTATGACAACATTTGTGAAAATTGCACTTTTCATAAGTAAATCAATACCTTTTTTTTTAACGAGCAGATTGTCGAGCATCTAGACTAATTATTGTAGGGCTGGGTATAATGCTTAAAGTTTCATAGTATATGGTATATCCCAACTTTCTTTTGGATTGGAGTTATTAGCACTTGTCTATGACAACATATGTGAAAATTGCACTTTTCATAAGTAAATCAATACCTTTTTTTTTTAACGAGCAGATTGTCGAGCATCTAGACTAAGTATTATAGGGCTGGGTATAATGCTTAAAGTTTCATAGTATATGGTATATCCCAACTTTCTTTTGGATTGGAGTTATTAGCACTTGTCTATGACAACATATGTGAAAATTGCACTTTTCATAAGTAAATCAATGACTTTCTTTTAACGAACATCTAGACTAAGTATTATAAGGCTGGGTATAATGCTTAAAGTTTCCTAGTATATGATATATCCCAACTTTCTTTTGGATTGGAGTTATTAGCACTTGTCTATGACAACATATGTAAAAATTGCACTTTTCATAAGTAAATCAATGACTTTGTTTTAACGAGCAGATTGTCCATCATCTAGACTAATTATTGTAGGGCTGGGTATAATGCTTAAAGTTTCATAGTATATGGTATATCCCAACTTTCTTTTGGATTGGAGTTATTAGCACTTGTCTATGACAACATATGTGAAAATTGCACTTTTCATAAGTAAATCAATACCTTTTTTTTTAACAAGCAGATTGTCGAGCATCTAGACTAAGTATTATAGGGCTGGGTATAATGCTTAAAGTTTCATAGTATATGGTATATCCCAACTTTCTTTTGGATTGGAGTTATTAGCACTTGTCTATGACAACATATGTGAAAATTGCACTTTTCATAAGTAAATCAATACCTTTTTTTTTAACGAGCAGATTGTCGAGCATCTAGACTAAGTATTATAAGGCTGGGTATAATGCTTAAAGTTTCCTAGTATATGATATATCCCAACTTTTTTCTGGATTGGAGTTATTAGCACTTGTCTATGACAACATATGTGAAAATTGCACTTTTCATAAGTAAATCAATACCTTTTTTTTTAACGAGCAGATTGTCGAGCATCTAGACTAAGTATTGTAGGGCTGGGTAAAATGCTTAAAGTTTCCTAGTATATGGTATATCCCAACTTTCTTTTGGATTGGAGTTATTAGCACTTGTCTATGACAACATATGTGAAAATTGCACTTTTCATAAGTAAATCAATACCTTTTTTTTTTAACGAGCAGATTGTCGAGCATCTAGACTAAGTATTATAGGGCTGGGTATAATGCTTAAAGTTTCATAGTATATGGTATATCCCAACTTTCTTTTGGATTGGAGTTATTAGCACTTGTCTATGACAACATATGTGAAAATTGCACTTTTCATAAGTAAATCAATACCTTTTTTTTTAACGAGCAGATTGTCGAGCATCTAGACTAAGTATTATAAGGCTGGGTATAATGCTTAAAGTTTCCTAGTATATGATATATCCCAACTTTTTTCTGGATTGGAGTTATTAGCACTTGTCTATGACAACATATGTGAAAATTGCACTTTTCATAAGTAAATCAATGACTTTGTTTTAACGAGCAGATTGTCGAGCACCTAGACTAATTATTGTAGGGCTGTGTAAAATGCTTAAAATTTCTTGGTATATGGTATATCCAAACTTTCTTTTGGATTGGAGTTTATTAGCTTATGTGAAAATTGCACTTTTCATAAATAAATCAATAACTTTTTTTGTTATTGATTTACTTACTAGATTGTCGAGCATCTAGACTTATTTTTATAGGGCTGGGTATAATGCTTAAAGTTTCCTAGTATATGATATATCCCAACTTTTTTCTGGATTGGAGTTATTAGCACTTGTCTATGACAACATATGTGAAAATTGCACTTTTCATAAGTAAATCAATGACTTTGTTTTAACGAGCAGATTGTCCATCATCTAGACTAAGTATTGTAGGGCTGGGTAAAATGCTTAAAGTTTCCTAGTATATGGTATATCCCAACTTTCTTTTGGATTGGAGTTATTAGCACTTGTCTATGACAACATATGTGAAAATTGCACTTTTCATAAGTAAATCAATACCTTTTTTTTTTAACGAGCAGATTGTCGAGCATCTAGACTAAGTATTATAGGGCTGGGTATAATGCTTAAAGTTTCATAGTATATGGTATATCCCAACTTTCTTTTGGATTGGAGTTATTAGCACTTGTCTATGACAACATATGTGAAAATTGCACTTTTCATAAGTAAATCAATACCTTTTTTTTTAACGAGCAGATTGTCGAGCATCTAGACTAAGTATTATAAGGCTGGGTATAATGCTTAAAGTTTCCTAGTATATGATATATCCCAACTTTTTTCTGGATTGGAGTTATTAGCACTTGTCTATGACAACATATGTGAAAATTGCACTTTTCATAAGTAAATCAATGACTTTGTTTTAACGAGCAGATTGTCCATCATCTAGACTAAGTATTGTAGGGCTGGGTATAATGCTTAAAGTTTCATAGTATATGGTATATCCCAACTTTCTTTTGGATTGGAGTTATTAGCACTTGTCTATGACAACATATGTGAAAATTGCACTTTTCATAAGTAAATCAATACCTTTTTTTTTTAACGAGCAGATTGTCGAGCATCTAGACTAAGTATTATAGGGCTGGGTATAATGCTTAAAGTTTCCTAGTATATGATATATCCCAACTTTTTTCTGGATTGGAGTTATTAGCACTTGTCTATGACAACATATGTGAAAATTGCACTTTTCATAAGTAAATCAATACCTTTTTTTTTAACGAGCAGATTGTCGAGCATCTAGACTAAGTATTATAGGGCTGAGTACAATGCTTAAAGTTTCTTAGTATATGATATATCCCAACTTTTTTCTGGTTTGAGTTATTAGCACTTGTCTATGACAACATATGTGAAAATTGCACTTTTCATAAGTAAATCAATGACTTTGTTTTAACGAGCAGATTGTCGAGCACCTAGACTAATTATTGTAGGGCTGTGTAAAATGCTTAAAATTTCTTGGTATATGGTATATCCAAACTTTATTTTGGATTGGAGTTTATTAGCTTATGTGAAAATTGCACTTTTCATAAATAAATCAATAACTTTTTTTGTTATTGATTTACTTACTAGATTGTCGAGCATCTAGACTTATTTTTATAGGGCTGGGTATAATGCTTAAAGTTTCCTAGTATATGATATATCCCAACTTTTTTCTGGATTGGAGTTATTAGCACTTGTCTATGACAACATATGTGCAAAATTGCACTTTTCATAAGTAAATCAATGACTTTGTTTTAATGAGCAGATTGTCCATCATCTAGACTAAGTATTGTAGGGCTGGGTAAAATGCTTAAAGTTTCCTAGTATATGGTATATCCCAACTTTCTTTTGGATTGGAGTTATTAGCACTTGTCTATGACAACATATGTGAAAATTGCACTTTTCATAAGTAAATCAATACCTTTTTTTTTTAACGAGCAGATTGTCGAGCATCTAGACTAAGTATTATAGGGCTGGGTATAATGCTTAAAGTTTCATAGTATATGGTATATCCCAACTTTCTTTTGGATTGGAGTTATTAGCACTTGTCTATGACAACATATGTGAAAATTGCACTTTTCATAAGTAAATCAATACCTTTTTTTTTAACGAGCAGATTGTCGAGCATCTAGACTAAGTATTATAAGGCTGGGTATAATGCTTAAAGTTTCCTAGTATATGATATATCCCAACTTTTTTCTGGATTGGAGTTATTAGCACTTGTCTATGACAACATATGTGAAAATTGCACTTTTCATAAGTAAATCAATGACTTTGTTTTAACGAGCAGATTGTCGAGCACCTAGACTAATTATTGTAGGGCTGTGTAAAATGCTTAAAATTTCTTGGTATATGGTATATCCAAACTTTCTTTTGGATTGGAGTTTATTAGCTTATGTGAAAATTGCACTTTTCATAAATAAATCAATAACTTTTTTTGTTATTGATTTACTTACTTGATTGTCGAGCACCTAGACTAATTATTGTAGGGCTGGGTATAATGCTTAAAGTTTCCTAGTATATGATATATCCCAACTTTTTTCTGGATTGGAGTTATTAGCACTTGTCTATGACAACATATGTGAAAATTGCACTTTTCATAAGTAAATCAATGACTTTGTTTTAATGAGCAGATTGTCCATCATCTAGACTAAGTATTGTAGGGCTGGGTAAAATGCTTAAAGTTTCCTAGTATATGGTATATCCCAACTTTCTTTTGGATTGGAGTTATTAGCACTTGTCTATGACAACATATGTGAAAATTGCACTTTTCATAAGTAAATCAATACCTTTTTTTTTAACGAGCAGATTGTCGAGCATCTAGACTAAGTATTATAAGGCTGGGTATAATGCTTAAAGTTTCCTAGTATATGATATATCCCAACTTTTTTCTGGATTGGAGTTATTAGCACTTGTCTATGACAACATATGTGAAAATTGCACTTTTCATAAGTAAATCAATGACTTTGTTTTAACGAGCAGATTGTCGAGCACCTAGACTAATTATTGTAGGGCTGGGTATAATGCTTAAAGTTTCCTAGTATATGGTATATCCCAACTTTCTTTTGGATTGGAGTTATTAGCACTTGTCTATGACAACATATGTGAAAATTGCACTTTTCATAAGTAAATCAATACCTTTTTTTTTAACGAGCAGATTGTCGAGCATCTAGACTAATTATTGTAGGGCTGGGTATAATGCTTAAAGTTTCATAGTATATGGTATATCCCAACTTTCTTTTGGATTGGAGTTATTAGCACTTGTCTATGACACCATATGTGAAAATTGCACTTTTCATAAGTAAATCAATACCTTTTTTTTTTAACGAGCAGATTGTCGAGCATCTAGACTAAGTATTATAGGGCTGGGTATAATGCTTAAAGTTTCATAGTATATGGTATATCCCAACTTTCTTTTGGATTGGAGTTATTAGCACTTGTCTATGACAACATATGTGAAAATTGCACTTTTCATAAGTAAATCAATGACTTTCTTTTAACGAACATCTAGACTAAGTATTATAAGGCTGGGTATAATGCTTAAAGTTTCCTAGTATATGATATATCCCAACTTTCTTTTGGATTGGAGTTATTAGCACTTGTCTATGACAACATATGTAAAAATTGCACTTTTCATAAGTAAATCAATGACTTTGTTTTAACGAGCAGATTGTCCATCATCTAGACTAATTATTGTAGGGCTGGGTATAATGCTTAAAGTTTCATAGTATATGGTATATCCCAACTTTCTTTTGGATTGGAGTTATTAGCACTTGTCTATGACAACATATGTGAAAATTGCACTTTTCATAAGTAAATCAATACCTTTTTTTTTAACAAGCAGATTGTCGAGCATCTAGACTAAGTATTATAAGGCTGGGTATAATGCTTAAAGTTTCCTAGTATATGATATATCCCAACTTTCTTTTGGATTGCAGTTATTAGCACTTGTCTATGACAACATATGTGAAAATTGCACTTTTCATAAGTAAATCAATACCTTTTTTTTTAACGAGCAGATTGTCGAGCATCTAGACTAAGTATTATAGGGCTGGGTATATTGCTTAAAGTTTCATAGTATATGATATATCCCAACTTTTTTCTGGTTTGAGTTATTAGCACTTGTCTATGACAACATATGTGAAAATTGCACTTTTCATAAGTAAATCAATGACTTTCTTTTAACGAACATCTAGACTAAGTATTATAAGGCTGGGTATAATGCTTAAAGTTTCCTAGTATATGATATATCCCAACTTTCTTTTGGATTGGAGTTATTAGCACTTGTCTATGACAACATATGTGAAAATTGCACTTTTCATAAGTAAATCAATACCTTTTTTTTTAACGAGCAGATTGTCGAGCATCTAGACTAATTATTGTAGGGCTGGGTATAATGCTTAAAGTTTCATAGTATATGGTATATCCCAACTTTCTTTTGGATTGGAGTTATTAGCACTTGTCTATGACAACATATGTGAAAATTGCACTTTTCATAAGTAAATCAATGACTTTCTTTTAACGAGCAGATTGTCGAGCATCTAGACTAATTTTTATAGGGCTGGGTATAATGCTTAAAGTTTCATAGTATATGATATATCCCAAGTTTCTTTTGGATTGGAGTTATTAGCACTTGTCTATGACAACATATGTGAAAATTGCACTTTTTATAAGTAAATCAATGACTTTGTTTTAACGAGCAGATTGTCGAGCACCTAGACTAATTATTGTAGGGCTGTGTAAAATGCTTAAAATTTCTTGGTATATGGTATATCCCAACTTTCTTTTGAATTGGAGTTATTAGCACTTGTCTATGACAACATATGTGAAAATTGCACTTTTCATAAGTAAATCAATGACTTTCTTTTAACGAGCAGATTGTCGAGCATCTAGACTAATTTTTATAGGGCTGGGTATAATGCTTAAAGTTTCATAGTATATGATATATCCCAACTTTCTTTTGGATTGGAGTTATTAGCACTTGTCTATGACAACATATGTGAAAATTGCACTTTTCATAAGTAAATCAATACCTTTTTTTTTAACGAGCAGATTGTCGAGCATCTAGACTAAGTATTATAGGGCTGGGTATAATGCTTAAAGTTTCATAGTATATGATATATCCCAACTTTTTTCTGGTTTGAGTTATTAGCACTTGTCTATGACAACATATGTGAAAATTGCACTTTTCATAAGTAAATCAATACCTTTTTTTTTTAACGAGCAGATTGTCGAGCATCTAGACTAATTATTGTAGGGCTGGGTATAGTGCTTAAAGTTTCATAGTATATGATATATCCCAACTTTCTTTTGGATTGGAGTTATTAGCACTTGTCTATGACAACATATGTGAAAATTGCACTTTTCATAAGTAAATCAATACCTTTTTTTTTAACGAGAAGATTGTCGAGCATCTAGACTAATTTTTATAGGGCTGGGTATAATGCTTAAAGTTTCATAGTATATGACATATCCCAACTTTCTTTTGAATTGGAGTTATTAGCACTTGTCTATGACAACATATGTGAAAATTGCACTTTTCATAAGTAAATCAATGACTTTGTTTTAACGAGCAGATTGTCGAGCATCTAGACTAATTTTTATAGGGCTGGGTATAATGCTTAAAGTTTCCTAGTATATGATATATCCCAACTTTCTTTTGGATTGGAGTTATTAGCACTTGTCTATGACAACATATGTGAAAATTGCACTTTTCATAAGTAAATCAATGACTTTCTTTTAACGAACATCTAGACTAAGTATTATAAGGCTGGGTATAATGCTTAAAGTTTCCTAGTATATGATATATCCCAACTTTTTTCTGGTTTGAGTTATTAGCACTTGTCTATGACAACATATGTGAAAATTGCACTTTTCATAAGTAAATCAATGACTTTCTTTTAACGAGCAGATTGTCGAGCATCTAGACTAACTTTTATAGGGCTGGGTAAAATGCTTAAAGTTTCCTAGTATATGATATATCCCAACTTTCTTTTGGATTGGAGTTATTAGCACTTGTCTATGACAACATATGTGAAAATTGCACTTTTCATAAGTAAATCAATACCTTTTTTTTTAACGAGAAGATTGTCGAGCATCTAGACTAATTTTTATAGGGCTGGGTATAATGCTTAAAGTTTCATAGTATATGACATATCCCAACTTTCTTTTGGATTGGAGTTATTAGCACTTGTCTATGACAACATATGTAAAAATTGCACTTTTCATAAGTAAATCAATGACTTTGTTTTAACGAGCAGATTGTCGAGCATCTAGACTAATTTTTATAGGGCTGGGTAAAATGCTTAAAGTTTCCTAGTATATGATATATCCCAACTTTCTTTTGGATTGGAGTTATTAGCACTTGTCTATGACAACATATGTGAAAATTGCACTTTTCATAAGTAAATCAATGACTTTCTTTTAACGAACATCTAGACTAAGTATTATAAGGCTGGGTATAATGCTTAAAGTTTCCTAGTATATGATATATCCCAACTTTCTTTTGGATTGGAGTTATTAGCACTTGTCTATGACAACATATGTAAAAATTGCACTTTTCATAAGTAAATCAATGACTTTGTTTTAATGAGCAGATTGTCGAGCATCTAGACTAAGTATTATAGGGCTGGGTATAATGCTTAAAGTTTCATAGTATATGGTATATCCCAACTTTCTTTTGGATTGGAGTTATTAGCACTTGTCTAGGACAACATATGTGAAAATTGCACTTTTCATAAGTAAATCAATACCTTTTTTTTTAACGAGCAGATTGTCGAGCATCTAGACTAATTATTGTAGGGCTGGGTATAATGCTTAAAGTTTCATAGTATATGATATATCCCAACTTTTTTCTGGTTTGAGTTATTAGCACTTGTCTATGACAACATATGTGAAAATTGCACTTTTCATAAGTAAATCAATGACTTTGTTTTAATGAGCAGATTGTCCATCATCTAGACTAATTTTTATAGGGCTGGGTATAATGCTTAAAGTTTCATAGTATATGATATATCCCAACTTTTTTCTGGTTTGAGTTATTAGCACTTGTCTATGACAACATATGTGAAAATTGCACTTTTCATAAGTAAATCAATGACTTTCTTTTAACGAACATCTAGACTAAGTATTATAAGGCTGGGTATAATGCTTAAAGTTTCCTAGTATATGATATATCCCAACTTTCTTTTGGATTGGAGTTATTAGCACTTGTCTATGACAACATATGTAAAAATTGCACTTTTCATAAGTAAATCAATGACTTTGTTTTAACGAGCAGATTGTCCATCATCTAGACTAATTATTGTAGGGCTGGGTATAATGCTTAAAGTTTCATAGTATATGGTATATCCCAACTTTCTTTTGGATTGGAGTTATTAGCACTTGTCTATGACAACATATGTGAAAATTGCACTTTTCATAAGTAAATCAATACCTTTTTTTTTAACAAGCAGATTGTCGAGCATCTAGACTAAGTATTATAAGGCTGGGTATAATGCTTAAAGTTTCCTAGTATATGATATATCCCAACTTTCTTTTGGATTGCAGTTATTAGCACTTGTCTATGACAACATATGTGAAAATTGCACTTTTCATAAGTAAATCAATACCTTTTTTTTTAACGAGCAGATTGTCGAGCTTCTAGACTAAGTATTATAGGGCTGGGTATAATGCTTAAAGTTTCATAGTATATGATATATCCCAACTTTTTTCTGGTTTGAGTTATTAGCACTTGTCTATGACAACATATGTGAAAATTGCACTTTTCATAAGTAAATCAATGACTTTCTTTTAACGAGCAGATTGTCGAGCATCTAGACTAACTTTTATAGGGCTGGGTAAAATGCTTAAAGTTTCCTAGTATATGATATATCCCAACTTTCTTTTGGATTGGAGTTATTAGCACTTGTCTATGACAACATATGTGAAAATTGCACTTTTCATAAGTAAATCAATGACTTTCTTTTAACGAACATCTAGACTAAGTATTATAAGGCTGGGTATAATGCTTAAAGTTTCCTAGTATATGATATATCCCAACTTTCTTTTGGATTGGAGTTATTAGCACTTGTCTATGACAACATATGTAAAAATTGCACTTTTCATAAGTAAATCAATGACTTTGTTTTAACGAGCAGATTGTCCATCATCTAGACTAATTATTGTAGGGCTGGGTATAATGCTTAAAGTTTCATAGTATATGGTATATCCCAACTTTCTTTTGGATTGGAGTTATTAGCACTTGTCTATGACAACATATGTGAAAATTGCACTTTTCATAAGTAAATCAATACCTTTTTTTTTAACAAGCAGATTGTCGAGCATCTAGACTAAGTATTATAAGGCTGGGTATAATGCTTAAAGTTTCCTAGTATATGATATATCCCAACTTTCTTTTGGATTGCAGTTATTAGCACTTGTCTATGACAACATATGTGAAAATTGCACTTTTCATAAGTAAATCAATACCTTTTTTTTTAACGAGCAGATTGTCGAGCATCTAGACTAAGTATTATAGGGCTGGGTATAATGCTTAAAGTTTCATAGTATATGATATATCCCAACTTTTTTCTGGTTTGAGTTATTAGCACTTGTCTATGACAACATATGTGAAAATTGCACTTTTCATAAGTAAATCAATGACTTTCTTTTAACGAACATCTAGACTAAGTATTATAAGGCTGGGTATAATGCTTAAAGTTTCCTAGTATATGATATATCCCAACTTTCTTTTGGATTGGAGTTATTAGCACTTGTCTATGACAACATATGTGAAAATTGCACTTTTCATAAGTAAATCAATACCTTTTTTTTTAACGAGCAGATTGTCGAGCATCTAGACTAATTATTGTAGGGCTGGGTATAATGCTTAAAGTTTCATAGTATATGGTATATCCCAACTTTCTTTTGGATTGGAGTTATTAGCACTTGTCTATGACAACATATGTGAAAATTGCACTTTTCATAAGTAAATCAATACCTTTTTTTTTAACAAGCAGATTGTCGAGCATCTAGACTAAGTATTATAAGGCTGGGTATAATGCTTAAAGTTTCCTAGTATATGATATATCCCAACTTTCTTTTGGATTGCAGTTATTAGCACTTGTCTATGACAACATATGTGAAAATTGCACTTTTCATAAGTAAATCAATACCTTTTTTTTTAACGAGCAGATTGTCGAGCATCTAGACTAAGTATTATAGGGCTGGGTATAATGCTTAAAGTTTCATAGTATATGGTATATCCAAACTTTCTTTTGGATTGGAGTTTATTAGCTTATGTGAAAATTGCACTTTTCATAAATAAATCAATAACTTTTTTGTTATTGATTTACTTACTAGATTGTCGAGCATCTAGACTAATTTTTATAGGGCTGGGTATAATGCTTAAAGTTTCCTAGTATATGATATATCCCAATTTATTTCTGGTTTGAGTTATTAGCACTTGTCTATGACAACATATGTGAAAATTGCACTTTTCATAAGTAAATCAATACCTTTTTTTTAACGAGCAGATTGTCGAGCACCTAGACTAATTATTATAGGGCTGAGTATAATGCTTAAAGTTTCCTAGTATATGATATATCCCAACTTTCTTTTGGATTGGAGTTATTAGCACTTGTCTATGACAACATATCTGAATTGTAATAAATAATAATAATAATAATAATAATAATAAAAGAAATGCATAAGATTTGCAATAAATTGAAAAAACATTACTTAAAATATAAAGTCTGTGAAAATGAAGAAAAAATGTGTACACCATCACCATGGTTTTTTACGCATGTGTACTGTTGTTGTTTTTTCTATGCTTATAAGCAGAGACTCCAAAAACCGAGACCAGAGACTTCAAAAACCGAGACGGAGTGTCACTCTCTTAAATACTTGCCCGCAGAATCTCAAGACCAAGTCAAGGCCCATATCGTACGGTCAAAGTTATCGTAAAAAGCACAAATATTGTATTTACTGAATTCGTTCCACTGACTTGTTCTCTCAAATGCAGCTGGTTTTTATTGATTTTATACAATTCTTAAAGACTCGCTTGATACGTTTCTGCAATAAAAAATTTTTGAAAAAAAACTTTACAAAACATCAAGAAAACATGTATAAAGGGTCGAAAAGTGGAAAAGTGGAACGAAGAACGTAATAGAAAACTGCCTTATTTTCATTTATTAATTACATATTCATTCATTCATAATATTGTAACCTCCTGCGTATAAATGCTTGTGATCTATGGAATTCCCTTTAAAAAACAACCCAAGTCGTGTGCCATAATCACAAACATTTGTTTGCTTTGTGTGTGCAATCTATGGTATGCCCTTTTCTTTGCTTATAAGCATAGAAAAAGCAACAAAAGTAACATGCGTAAAAAACCAAGAAAAAAAAACCAATGCTTCGCTATTTTCGGTCCGGAAAAAATTCAAAGTAAATCTGCAAATCTGCAACGAAATTTATAAGGTAAGGCTTTTGCTCCTGTTGGAATATCTGTTAATAACCAAGTTTTGTTCTCCATTAGTGACTGTATTTCGCTTTGCATGGCTTTCAACCATAGTTCTTTTTCATTGCTATTTTATACTTCTTTATACGTTTGAGGGGACGTTTCTTTTTCATTAATCATATTTACAGCCGACATTACAAAATCGTCAAAATTTGAATTCTTTATTAAGGATCTATCCCTCAACCTTTGCTATAGGTAAGTTTTCATCTTCATCATCTTGTATTTCACATGTGATTTTCTTATTATATTCTCTAGAAGAGGTACGTGGATCATAAGTTTCTTGATTATCTTCTGGAATATTTGGAGTCATATCAACGTTTGGATCTGGTTCGTAATTTTTAAAAGGTAATTTTACTAAAATATCTTTGTCGAGATTATTGTTTATTGGTAATATTTTCTCATTGTAGATGATAGTCTTATCACCTTTTTCATGAAATCTTTTTCATCTCTAGACAAGATTACTTTATTTTCATATTTTATGTAAATTCTGTACCTCTCATCATTATTATAACCAATTAGATATCCTTTTATAGCTTTTTTTATCTAATTTCTTTCTCTTCTGTTTTGGAATATGGGGGATAACAAACACATCCTATTGTTCTTAAATGTTTTATACATGGTTTTTTATTTAACCATAATTCATACGGACTTACTCCATCTATTAAGGATTTTCCAGTACGATTTAAAATATATATAACTGTACTAGCAAATTTAACCCAAAATTTTTCTGGAAATTGTACATCCTTATTAGAATACTTGAACGCTCTAGCCATTTCAATTATAGTTCTATTTTCACGTTCAGCACTACCGTTTTGTTCTGGAGTGTATGGTACAGTAAGCCTTTGCTCAATATCATTAACTTCTAGAATATTTTTGAAGTCTGTGTTATTAAATTATCCTCTATTATCACGTAAAAATTACTTTAAAACATGTCCTTGAGCTTTTAAATGAGACATGTTCTTAAAAGTGATTTTTACATCAGATTTTTGTTTTAGAAAATAACCATATCAAAATTTTGTAAAATGATCTTTATAGACAACCATATATCTTTTACCTCCATATGAAGTTGGAAATGGTCCACAAACGTCACCAGACAGCTCTCCAGGTGTTGTTGTTTTTTTTTCTTGTACCAAAGGAGTTTCTGTGAGCTTTTCCATATTTATTTATTTATTTATTTATTTTGTTTTTAGAACTTAGCTAAATATAACAGCTAATTGAGTTGAGATTAAAATAAGTACTATAATATTTTAAAGCTACGCAGGAGCACAATAACAGCGACAACAACAACAACAACATCCGCAACAAGTCAGGTCGTGGTTCATTCCTATAAACTTTATGTATAATTAAGAAGACTACATATGGATGAGCGTTTCCCAAGAACATATAAAAATATAACAATATTAATCATTATACAGAAAACTTTTAAAAACATGCATATACATATTTTTTTTTTAAATAAGTTAGTCTTTTACGCTATAATGTACTTTATAGATTCTTGTAAAAACCCTTTTATTTACTTTATATTGTATGTATTTATTTTTATGTATATACTTCTTTTATGCTGTTGCGGCTGTTGCGGTTGTTGTTGTTGTTGTTGCCGATGCTGATGCTTGCTGCTTTAATTTATACTTGATTTTAGTTCTATCTTTATTACTTGCTTGTTATTATATTTATTTTATTGCTTTATTATATATTTTTTATTTATTTATTTTAACGCATTCGCTTTTCTAAGCTTTACTTTTGTACATATGTTTAAGTTTAGTTGCATTAATTAATTTTGAATTGTATCTTGTACTTTGTTGTACATTCTTAAAATTTAAGTTTATGATTTTGTAACTGAATTTATAATTGTATTATTGGCTACTCATGAGCCATATCTGAGTTGTAATAAATAATAATAATAATAATAATAATAATAATAATAATAATAATAATAATAATAATAATAATAATAATAATAAAAGAAATGCATAAGATTTGCAATAAATTGAAAAAACATTACTTAAAATATAAAGTCTGTGAAAATGAAGAAAAAATGTGTACACCATCACCATGGTTTTTTACGCATGTGTACTGTTGTTGTTTTTTCTATGCTTATAAGCAGAGACTTCAAAAACCGAGACCAGAGACTCCAAAAACCGAGACGGAGTGTCACTCTCTTAAATACTTGCCCGCAGAATCTCAAGACCAAGTCAAGGCCCATATCGTACGGTCAAAGTTATCGTAAAAAGCACAAATATTGTATTTACTGAATTCGTTCCACTGACTTGTTCTCTCAAATGCAGCTGGTTTTTATTGATTTTATACAATTCTTAAAGACTCGCTTGATACGTTTCTGCAATAAAAAATTTTTGAAAAAAAACTTTACAAAACATCAAGAAAACATGTATAAAGGGTCGAAAAGTGGAAAAGTGGAACGAAGAACGTAATAGAAAACTGCCTTATTTTCATTTATTAATTACATATTCATTCATTCATAATATTGTAACCTCCTGCGTATAAATGCTTGTGATCTATGGAATTCCCTTTAAAAAACAACCCAAGTCGTGTGCCACAATCACAAACATTTGTTTGCTTTGTATGTGCAATCTATGGTATTCCCTTTTCTTTGCTTATAAGCATAGAAAAAGCAACAAAAGTAACATGCGTAAAAAACCAAGAAAAAAAACCAATGCTTCGCTATTTTCGGTCCGGAAAAAATTCAAAGTAAATCTGCAAATCTGCAACGAAATTTATAAGGTAAGATTTTTGCTCCTGTTGGAATATCTGTTAATAACCAAGTTTTGTTCTCCATTAGTGACTGTATTTCGCTTTGCATGGCTTTCAACCATAGTTCTTTTTCATTGCTATTTTATACTTCTTTATACGTTTGAGGGGACGTTTCTTTTTCATTAATCATATTTACAGCCGACATTACAAAATCGTCAAAATTTGAATTCTTTATTAAGGATCTACTCCTCAACCTTTGCTACAGGTACGTTTTCATCTTCATCATCTTGTATTTCACATGTGATTTTCTTATTATATTCTCTAGAAGAGGTAGGTGGATCATAAGCTTCTTGATTATCTTCTGGAATATTTGGAGTCATATCAACGTTTGGATCTGGTTCCTAATTTTTAAAAGGTAATTTTACTAAAATATCTTTGTCGAGATTATTGTTTATTGGTAATATTTTCTCATTGTAGATGATAGTCTTATCACCTTTTTCATGAAATCTTTTTCATCTCTAGACAAGATTACTTTATTTTCATATTTTATGTAAATTCTGTACCTCTCATCATTATTATAACCAATAAGATATCCTTTTATAGCTTTTTTTATCTAATTTCTTTCTCTTCTGTTTTGGAATATGGGGGATAACAAACACATCCTATTGCTCTTAAATGTTTTATACATGGTTTTTTATTTAACCATAATTCATACGGACTCACTCCATCTATTAAGGATTTTCCAGTACGATTTAAAATATATATAACTGTACTAGCAAATTCAACCCACAATTTTTCTGGAAATTGTACATCCTTATTAGAATACTTGAACGCTCTAGCCATTTCAATTATAGTTCTATTTTCACGTTCAGCACTACCGTTTTGTTCTGGAGTGTATGGTACAGTAAGCCTTTGCTCAATATCATTAACTTCTAGAATATTTTTGAAGTCTGTGTTATTAAATTATCCTCTATTATCACGTAAAAATTACTTTAAAACATGTCCTTGAGCTTTTAAATGAGACATGTTCTTAAAAGTGATTTTTACATCAGATTTTTGTTTTAGAAAATAACCATATCAAAATTTTGTAAAATGATCTTTATAGACAACCATATATCTTTTACCTCCATATGAAGTTGGAAATGGTCCACAAACGTCACCAGACAGCTCTCCAGGTGTTGTTGTTTTTTTTTCTTGTACCAAAGGAGTTTCTGTGAGCTTTTCCATATTTATTTATTTATTTATTTATTTTGTTTTTAGAACTTAGCTAAATATAACAGCTAATTGAGATTAAAATAAGTACTATAATATTTTAAAGCTACGCAGGAGCACAATAACAGCGACAACAACAACAACAACATCCGCAGCAAGTCAGGTCGTGGTTCATTCCTATAAACTTTATGTATAATTAAGAAGACTACATATGGATGAGCGTTTCCCAAGAACATATAAAAATATAACAATATTAATCATTATACAGAAAACTTTTAAAAACATGCATATACATATTTTTTTTTTAAATAAGTTAGTCTTTTACGCTATAATGTACTTTATAGATTCTTGTAAAAACCCTTTTATTTACTTTATATTGTATGTATTTATTTTTATGTATATACTTCTCTTATGCTGTTGCGGCTGTTGCGGTTGTTGTTGTTGTTGTTGCCGATGCTGATGCTTGCTGCTTTAATTTATACTTGATTTTAGTTCTATCTTTATTACTTGCTTGTTATTATATTTATTTTATTGCTTTATTATATATTTTTTATTTATTTATTTTAACGCATTCGCTTTTCTAAGCTTTACTTTTGTACATATGTTTAAGTTTAGTTGCATTAATTAATTTTGAATTGTATCTTGTACTTTGTTGTACATTCTTAAAATTTAAGTTTATGATTTTGTAACTGAATTTATAATTGTATTATTGGCTACTCATGAGCCATATCTGAATTGTAATAAATAATAATAATAATAATAATAATAAAAGAAATGCATAAGATTTGCAATAAATTGAAAAAACAATACTTAAAATATAAAGTCTGTGAAAATGAAGAAAAAATGTGTACACCATCACCATGGTTTTTTACGCATGTGTACTGTTGTTGTTTTTTCTATGCTTATAAGCAGAGACTTCAAAAACCGAGACCAGAGACTTCAAAAACCGAGACGGAGTGTCACTCTCTTAAATACTTGCCCGCAGAATCTCAAGACCAAGTCAAGGCCCATATCGTACGGTCAAAGTTATCGTAAAAAGCACAAATATTGTATTTACTGAATTCGTTCCACTGACTTGTTCTCTCAAATGCAGCTGGTTTTTATTGATTTTATACAATTCTTAAAGACTCGCTTGATACGTTTCTGCAATAAAAAATTTTTGAAAAAAAACTTTACAAAACATCAAGAAAACATGTATAAAGGGTCGAAAAGTGGAAAAGTGGAACGAAGAACGTAATAGAAAACTGCCTTATTTTCATTTATTAATTACATATTCATTCATTCATAATATTGTAACCTCCTGCGTATAAATGCTTGTGATCTATGGAATTCCCTTTAAAAAACAACCCAAGTCGTGTGCCACAATCACAAACATTTGTTTGCTTTGTATGTGCAATCTATGGTATTCCCTTTTCTTTGCTTATAAGCATAGAAAAAGCAACAAAAGTAACATGCGTAAAAAACCAAGAAAAAAAACCAATGCTTCGCTATTTTCGGTCCGGAAAAAATTCAAAGTAAATCTGCAAATCTGCAACGAAATTTATAAGGTAAGATTTTTGCTCCTGTTGGAATATCTGTTAATAACCAAGTTTTGTTCTCCATTAGTGACTGTATTTCGCTTTGCATGGCTTTCAACCATAGTTCTTTTTCATTGCTATTTTATACTTCTTTATACGTTTGAGGGGACGTTTCTTTTTCATTAATCATATTTACAGCCGACATTACAAAATCGTCAAAATTTGAATTCTTTATTAAGGATCTATCCCTCAACCTTTGCTATAGGTAAGTTTTCATCTTCATCATCTTGTATTTCACATGTGATTTTCTTATTATATTCTCTAGAAGAGGTACGTGGATCATAAGTTTCTTGATTATCTTCTGGAATATTTGGAGTCATATCAACGTTTGGATCTGGTTCGTAATTTTTAAAAGGTAATTTTACTAAAATATCTTTGTCGAGATTATTGTTTATTGGTAATATTTTCTCATTGTAGATGATAGTCTTATCACCTTTTTCATCTCTAGACAAGATTACTTTATTTTCATATTTTATGTAAATTCTGTACCTCTCATCATTATTATAACCAATTAGATATCCTTTTATAGCTTTTTTTATCTAATTTCTTTCTCTTCTGTTTTGGAATATGGGGGATAACAAACACATCCTATTGCTCTTAAATGTTTTATACATGGTTTTTTATTTAACCATAATTCATACGGACTTACTCCATCTATTAAGGATTTTCCAGTACGATTTAAAATATATATAACTGTACTAGCAAATTTAACCCAAAATTTTTCTGGAAATTGTACATCCTTATTAGAATACTTGAACGCTCTAGCCATTTCAATTATAGTTCTATTTTCACGTTCAGCACTACCGTTTTGTTCTGGAGTGTATGGTACAGTAAGCCTTTGCTCAATATCATTAACTTCTAGAATATTTTTGAAGTCTGTGTTATTAAATTATCCTCTATTATCACGTAAAAATTACTTTAAAACATGTCCTTGAGCTTTTAAATGAGACATGTTCTTAAAAGTGATTTTTACATCAGATTTTTGTTTTAGAAAATAACCATATCAAAATTTTGTAAAATGATCTTTATAGACAACCATATATCTTTTACCTCCATATGAAGTTGGAAATGGTCCACAAACGTCACCAGAC
The DNA here is from genome assembly GCA_963971445.1 of Ornithomya chloropus. Classification (NCBI taxonomy): domain Eukaryota; kingdom Metazoa; phylum Arthropoda; class Insecta; order Diptera; family Hippoboscidae; genus Ornithomya; species Ornithomya chloropus. The sequence continues at coordinate 7,847,603 of OZ020531.1, forward strand.
AGCTCTCCAGGTGTTGTTGTTTTTTTTTCTTGTACCAAAGGAGTTTCTGTGAGCTTTTCCATATTTATTTATTTATTTATTTATTTTGTTTTTAGAACTTAGCTAAATATAACAGCTAATTGAGTTGAGATTAAAATAAGTACTATAATATTTTAAAGCTACGCAGGAGCACAATAACAGCGACAACAACAACAACAACATCCGCAACAAGTCAGGTCGTGGTTCATTCCTATAAACTTTATGTATAATTAAGAAGACTACATATGGATGAGCGTTTCCCAAGAACATATAAAAATATAACAATATTAATCATTATACAGAAAACTTTTAAAAACATGCATATACATATTTTTTTTTTAAATAAGTTAGTCTTTTACGCTATAATGTACTTTATAGATTCTTGTAAAAACCCTTTTATTTACTTTATATTGTATGTATTTATTTTTATGTATATACTTCTTTTATGCTGTTGCGGCTGTTGCGGTTGTTGTTGTTGTTGTTGCCGATGCTGATGCTTGCTGCTTTAATTTATACTTGATTTTAGTTCTATCTTTATTACTTGCTTGTTATTATATTTATTTTATTGCTTTATTATATATTTTTTATTTATTTATTTTAACGCATTCGCTTTTCTAAGCTTTACTTTTGTACATATGTTTAAGTTTAGTTGCATTAATTAATTTTGAATTGTATCTTGTACTTTGTTGTACATTCTTAAAATTTAAGTTTATGATTTTGTAACTGAATTTATAATTGTATTATTGGCTACTCATGAGCCATATCTGAATTGTAATAAATAATAATAATAATAATAATAATAATAATAATAATAATAATAATAATAATAATAATAATAATAATAATAAAAGAAATGCATAAGATTTGCAATAAATTGAAAAAACAATACTTAAAATATAAAGTCTGTGAAAATGAAGAAAAAATGTGTACACCATCACCATGGTTTTTTACGCATGTGTACTGTTGTTGTTTTTTCTATGCTTATAAGCAGAGACTTCAAAACCGAGACCAGAGACTTCAAAAACCGAGACGGAGTGTCACTCTCTTAAATACTTGCCCGCAGAATCTCAAGACCAAGTCAAGGCCCATATCGTACGGTCAAAGTTATCGTAAAAAGCACAAATATTGTATTTACTGAATTCGTTCCACTGACTTGTTCTCTCAAATGCAGCTGGTTTTTATTGATTTTATACAATTCTTAAAGACTCGCTTGATACGTTTCTGCAATAAAAAATTTTTGAAAAAAAACTTTACAAAACATCAAGAAAACATGTATAAAGGGTCGAAAAGTGGAAAAGTGGAACGAAGAACGTAATAGAAAACTGCCTTATTTTCATTTATTAATTACATATTCATTCATTCATAACATTGTAACCTCCTGCGTATAAATGCTTGTGATCTATGGAATTCCCTTTAAAAAACAACCCAAGTCGTGTGCCACAATCACAAACATTTGTTTGCTTTGTATGTGCAATCTATGGTATTCCCTTTTCTTTGCTTATAAGCATAGAAAAAGCAACAAAAGTAACATGCGTAAAAAACCAAGAAAAAAAAACCAATGCTTCGCTATTTTCGGTCCGGAAAAAATTCAAAGTAAATCTGCAAATCTGCAACGAAATTTATAAGGTAAGGCTTTTGCTCCTGTTGGAATATCTGTTAATAACCAAGTTTTGTTCTCCATTAGTGACTGTATTTCGCTTTGCATGGCTTTCAACCATAGTTCTTTTTCATTGCTATTTTATACTTCTTTATACGTTTGAGGGGACGTTTCTTTTTCATTAATCATATTTACAGCCGACATTACAAAATCGTCAAAATTTGAATTCTTTATTAAGGATCTATCCCTCAACCTTTGCTATAGGTAAGTTTTCATCTTCATCATCTTGTATTTCACATGTGATTTTCTTATTATATTCTCTAGAAGAGGTAGGTGGATCATAAGTTTCTTGATTATCTTCTGGAATATTTGGAGTCATATCAACGTTTGGATCTGGTTCGTAATTTTTAAAAGGTAATTTTACTAAATATCTTTGTCGAGATTATTGTTTATTGGTAATATTTTCTCATTGTAGATGATAGTCTTATCACCTTTTTCATGAAATCTTTTTCATCTCTAGACAAGATTACTTTATTTTCATATTTTATGTAAATTCTGTACCTCTCATCATTATTATAACCAATTAGATATCCTTTTATAGCTTTTTTTATCTAATTTCTTTCTCTTCTGTTTTGGAATATGGGGGATAACAAACACATCCTATTGCTCTTAAATGTTTTATACATGGTTTTTTATTTAACCATAATTCATACGGACTTACTCCATCTATTAAGGATTTTCCAGTACGATTTAAAATATATATAACTGTACTAGCAAATTTAACCCAAAATTTTTCTGGAAATTGTACATCCTTATTAGAATACTTGAACGCTCTAGCCATTTCAATTATAGTTCTATTTTCACGTTCAGCACTACCGTTTTGTTCTGGAGTGTATGGTACAGTAAGCCTTTGCTCAATATCATTAACTTCTAGAATATTTTTGAAGTCTGTGTTATTAAATTATCCTCTATTATCACGTAAAAATTACTTTAAAACATGTCCTTGAGCTTTTAAATGAGACATGTTCTTAAAAGTGATTTTTACATCAGATTTTTGTTTTAGAAAATAACCATATCAAAATTTTGTAAAATGATCTTTATAGACAACCATATATCTTTTACCTCCATATGAAGTTGGAAATGGTCCACAAACGTCACCAGACAGCTCTCCAGGTGTTGTTGTTTTTTTTTCTTGTACCAAAGGAGTTTCTGTGAGCTTTTCCATATTTATTTATTTATTTATTTATTTTGTTTTTAGAACTTAGCTAAATATAACAGCTAATTGAGATTAAAATAAGTACTATAATATTTTAAAGCTACGCAGGAGCACAATAACAGCGACAACAACAACAACAACATCCGCAGCAAGTCAGGTCGTGGTTCATTCCTATAAACTTTATGTATAATTAAGAAGACTACATATGGATGAGCGTTTCCCAAGAACATATAAAAATATAACAATATTAATCATTATACAGAAAACTTTTAAAAACATGCATATACATATTTTTTTTTTTTTTGAATAAGTTAGTCTTTTACGCTATAATGTACTTTATAGATTCTTGTAAAAACCCTTTTATTTACTTTATATTGTATGTATTTATTTTTATGTATATACTTCTTTTATGCTGTTGCGGCTGTTGCGGTTGTTGTTGTTGTTGTTGCCGATGCTGATGCTTGCTGCTTTAATTTATACTTGATTTTAGTTCTATCTTTATTACTTGCTTGTTATTATATTTATTTTATTGCTTTATTATATATTTTTTATTTATTTATTTTAACGCATTCGCTTTTCTAAGCTTTACTTTTGTACATATGTTTAAGTTTAGTTGCATTAATTAATTTTGAATTGTATCTTGTACTTTGTTGTACATTCTTAAAATTTAAGTTTATGATTTTGTAACTGAATTTATAATTGTATTATTGGCTACTCATGAGCCATATCTGAATTGTAATAAATAATAATAATAATAATAATAATAAAAGAAATGCATAAGATTTGCAATAAATTGAAAAAACAATACTTAAAATATAAAGTCTGTGAAAATGAAGAAAAAATGTGTACACCATCACCATGGTTTTTTACGCATGTGTACTGTTGTTGTTTTTTCTATGCTTATAAGCAGAGACTTCAAAAACCGAGACCAGAGACTTCAAAAACCGAGACGGAGTGTCACTCTCTTAAATACTTGCCCGCAGAATCTCAAGACCAAGTCAAGGCCCATATCGTACGGTCAAAGTTATCGTAAAAAGCACAAATATTGTATTTACTGAATTCGTTCCACTGACTTGTTCTCTCAAATGTAGCTGGTTTTTATTGATTTTATACAATTCTTAAAGACTCGCTTGATACGTTTCTGCAATAAAAAATTTTTGAAAAAAAACTTTACAAAACATCAAGAAAACATGTATAAAGGGTCGAAAAGTGGAAAAGTGGAACGAAGAACGTAATAGAAAACTGCCTTATTTTCATTTATTAATTACATATTCATTCATTCATAATATATGAAATTACATGCGTATAAATGTTTGTGATCTATGGAATTCCCTTTAAAAAACAACCCAAGTCGTGTGCCACAATCACAAACACTTGTTTGCCTTGTATGTGCAAACTGTGGTATTCCCTTTTCTTTGCTTATAAGCATAGAAAAAGCAACAAAAGTAACATGCGTAAAAAACCAAGAAAAAAAAACCAATGCTTCGCTATTTTCGGTCCGGAAAAAATTCAAAGTAAATCTGCAAATCTGCAACGAAATTTATAAGGTAAGGCTTTTGCTCCTGTTGGAATATCTGTTAATAACCAAGTTTTGTTCTCCATTAGTGACTGTATTTCGCTTTGCATGGCTTTCAACCATAGTTCTTTTTCATTGCTATTTTATACTTCTTTATACGTTTGAGGGGACGTTTCTTTTTCATTAATCATATTTACAGCCGACATTACAAAATCGTCAAAATTTGAATTCTTTATTAAGGATCTATCCCTCAACCTTTGCTATAGGTACGTTTTCATCTTCATCATCTTGTATTTCACATGTGATTTTCTTATTATATTCTCTAGAAGAGGTAGGTGGATCATAAGTTTCTTGATTATCTTCTGGAATATTTGGAGTCATATCAACGTTTGGATCTGGTTCGTAATTTTTAAAAGGTAATTTTACTAAAATATCTTTGTCGAGATTATTGTTTATTGGTAATATTTTCTCATTGTAGATGATAGTCTTATCACCTTTTTCATGAAATCTTTTTCATCTCTAGACAAGATTACTTTATTTTCATATTTTATGTAAATTCTGTACCTCTAATCATTATTATAACCAATTAGATATCCTTTTATAGCTTTTTTTATCTAATTTCTTTTTCTTCTGTTTTGGAATATGGGGGATAACAAACACATCCTATTGCTCTTAAATGTTTTATACATGGTTTTTTATTTAACCATAATTCATACGGACTTACTCCATCTATTAAGGATTTTCCAGTACGATTTAAAATATATATAACTGTACTAGCAAATTTAACCCAAAATTTTTCTGGAAATTGTACATCCTTATTAGAATACTTGAACGCTCTAGCCATTTCAATTATAGTTCTATTTTCACGTTCAGCACTACCGTTTTGTTCTGGAGTGTATGGTACAGTAAGCCTTTGCTCAATATCATTAACTTCTAGAATATTTTTGAAGTCTGTGTTATTAAATTATCCTCCATTATCACTTAAAAATTACTTTAAAACATGTCCTTGAGCTTTTGAATGAGACATGTTTTTAAAAGTGATTTTTACATCAGATTTTTGTTTTAGAAAATAACCATATCAAAATTTTGTAAAATGATCTTTATAGACAACCATATATCTTTTACCTCCATATGAAGTTGGAAATGGTCCACAAACGTCACCAGACAGCTCTCCAGGTGTTGTTGTTTTTTTTTCTTGTACCAAAGGAGTTTCTGTGAGCTTTTCCATATTTATTTATTTATTTATTTATTTTGTTTTTAGAACTTAGCTAAATATAACAGCTAATTGAGATTAAAATAAGTACTATAATATTTTAAAGCTACGCAGGAGCACAATAACAGCGACAACAACAACAACAACATCCGCAGCAAGTCAGGTCCTGGTTCATTCCTATAAACTTTATGTATAATTAAGAAGACTACATATGGATGAGCGTTTCCCAAGAACATATAAAAATATAACAATATTAATCATTATACAGAAAACTTTTAAAAACATGCATATACATATTTTTTTTTTAAATAAGTTAGTCTTTTACGCTATAATGTACTTTATAGATTCTTGTAAAAACCCTTTTATTTACTTTATATTGTATGTATATATTTTTATGTATATACTTCTTTTATGCTGTTGCGGCTGTTGCGGTTGTTGTTGTTGTTGTTGCCGATGCTGATGCTTGCTGCTTTAATTTATACTTGATTTTAGTTCTATCTTTATTACTTGCTTGTTATTATATTTATTTTATTGCTTTATTATATATTTTTTATTTATTTATTTTAACGCATTCGCTTTTCTAAGCTTTACTTTTGTACATATGTTTAAGTTTAGTTGCATTAATTAATTTTGAATTGTATCTTGTACTTTGTTGTACATTCTTAAAATTTAAGTTTATGATTTTGTAACTGAATTTATAATTGTATTATTGGCTACTCATGAGCCATATCTGAATTGTAATAAATAATAATAATAATAATAATAATAATAAAAGAAATGCATAAGATTTGCAATAAATTGAAAAAACAATACTTAAAATATAAAGTCTGTGAAAATGAAGAAAAAATGTGTACACCATCACCATGGTTTTTTACGCATGTGTACTGTTGTTGTTTTTTCTATGCTTATAAGCAGAGACTTCAAAAACCGAGACCAGAGACTTCAAAAACCGAGACGGAGTGTCACTCTCTTAAATACTTGCCCGCAGAATCTCAAGACCAAGTCAAGGCCCATATCGTACGGTCAAAGTTATCGTAAAAAGCACAAATATTGTATTTACTGAATTCGTTCCACTGACTTGTTCTCTCAAATTCAGCTGGTTTTTATTGATTTTATACAATTCTTAAAGACTCGCTTGATACGTTTCTGCAATAAAAAATTTTTGAAAAAAAACTTTACAAAACATCAAGAAAACATGTATAAAGGGTCGAAAAGTGGAAAAGTGGAACGAAGAACGTAATAGAAAACTGCCTTATTTTCATTTATTAATTACATATTCATTAATTCATAATATTGAAACCTCCTGCGTATAAATGCTTGTGATCTATGGAATTCCCTTTAAAAAACAACCCAAGTCGTGTGCCATAATCACAAACATTTGTTTGCCTTGTATGTGAAATCTATGGTATTCCCTTTTCTCTGCTTATAAGCATAGAAAAAGCAACAAAAGTAACATGCGTAAAAAACCAAGAAAAAAAAAACCAATGCTTCGCTATTTTCGGTCCGGAAAAAATTCAAAGTAAATCTGCAAATCTGCAACGAAATTTATAAGGTAAGGTTTTTGCTCCTGTTGGAATATCTGTTAATAACCAAGTTTTGTTCTCCATTAGTGACTGTATTTCGCTTTGCATGGCTTTCAACCATAGTTCTTTTTCATTGCTATTTTATACTTCTTTATACGTTTGAGGGGACGTTTCTTTTTCATTAATCATATTTACAGCCGACATTACAAAATCGTCAAAATTTGAATTCTTTATTAAGGATCTATCCCTCAACCTTTGCTATAGGTAAGTTTTCATCTTCATCATCTTGTATTTCACATGTGATTTTCTTATTATATTCTCTAGAAGAGGTAGGTGGATCATAAGTTTCTTGATTATCTTCTGGAATATTTGGAGTCATATCAACGTTTGGATCTGGTTCGTAATTTTTAAAAGGTAATTTTACTAAAATATCTTTGTCGAGATTATTGTTTATTGGTAATATTTTCTCATTGTAGATGATAGTCTTATCACCTTTTTCATGAAATCTTTTTCATCTCTAGACAAGATTACTTTATTTTCATATTTTATGTAAATTCTGTACCTCTCATCATTATTATAACCAATTAGATATCCTTTTATAGCTTTTTTTATCTAATTTCTTTTTCTTCTGTTTTGGAATATGGGGGATAACAAACACATCCTATTGCTCTTAAATGTTTTATACATGGTTTTTTATTTAACCATAATTCATACGGACTCACTCCATCTATTAAGGATTTTCCAGTACGATTTAAAATATATATAACTGTACTAGCAAATTCAACCCACAATTTTTCTGGAAATTGTACATCCTTATTAGAATACTTGAACGCTCTAGCCATTTCAATTATAGTTCTATTTTCACGTTCAGCACTACCGTTTTGTTCTGGAGTGTATGGTACAGTAAGCCTTTGCTCAATATCATTAACTTCTAGAATATTTTTGAAGTCTGTGTTATTAAATTATCCTCCATTATCACTTAAAAATTACTTTAAAACATGTCCTTGAGCTTTTGAATGAGACATGTTTTTAAAAGTGATTTTTACATCAGATTTTTGTTTTAGAAAATAACCATATCAAAATTTTGTAAAATGATCTTTATAGACAACCATATATCTTTTACCTCCATATGAAGTTGGAAATGGTCCACAAACGTCACCAGACAGCTCTCCAGGTGTTGTTGTTTTTTTTTCTTGTACCAAAGGAGTTTCTGTGAGCTTTTCCATATTTATTTATTTATTTATTTATTTTGTTTTTAGAACTTAGCTAAATATAACAGCTAATTGAGATTAAAATAAGTACTATAATATTTTAAAGCTACGCAGGAGCACAATAACAGCGACAACAACAACAACAACATCCGCAGCAAGTCAGGTCGTGGTTCATTCCTATAAACTTTATGTATAATTAAGAAGACTACATATGGATGAGCGTTTCCCAAGAACATATAAAAATATAACAATATTAATCATTATACAGAAAACATTTAAAAACATGCATATACATATTTTTTTTTTTTTTTTTTGAATAAGTTAGTCTTTTACGCTATAATGTACTTTATAGATTCTTGTAAAAACCCTTTTATTTACTTTATATTGTATGTATTTATTTTTATGTATATACTTCTTTTATGCTGTTGCGGCTGTTGCGGTTGTTGTTGTTGTTGTTGCCGATGCTGATGCTTGCTGCTTTAATTTACACTTGATTTTAGTTCTATCTTTATTACTTGCTTGTTATTATATTTATTTTATTGCTTTATTATATATTTTTTATTTATTTATTTTAACGCATTCGCTTTTCTAAGCTTTACTTTTGTACATATGTTTAAGTTTAGTTGCATTAATTAATTTTGAATTGTATCTTGTACTTTGTTGTACATTCTTAAAATTTAAGTTTATGATTTTGTAACTGAATTTATAATTGTATTATTGGCTACTCATGAGCCATATCTGAATTGTAATAAATAATAATAATAATAATAATAATAATAAAAGAAATGCATAAGATTTGCAATAAATTGAAAAAACAATACTTAAAATATAAAGTCTGTGAAAATGAAGAAAAAATGTGTACACCATCACCATGGTTTTTTACGCATGTGTACTGTTGTTGTTTTTTCTATGCTTATAAGCAGAGACTTCAAAAACCGAGACCAGAGACTTCAAAAACCGAGACGGAGTGTCACTCTCTTAAATACTTGCCCGCAGAATCTCAAGACCAAGTCAAGGCCCATATCGTACGGTCAAAGTTATCGTAAAAAGCACAAATATTGTATTTACTGAATTCGTTCCACTGACTTGTTCTCTCAAATTCAGCTGGTTTTTATTGATTTTATACAATTCTTAAAGACTCGCTTGATACGTTTCTGCAATAAAAAATTTTTGAAAAAAAACTTTACAAAACATCAAGAAAACATGTATAAAGGGTCGAAAAGTGGAAAAGTGGAACGAAGAACGTAATAGAAAACTGCCTTATTTTCATTTATTAATTACATATTCATTAATTCATAATATTGAAACCTCCTGCGTATAAATGCTTGTGATCTATGGAATTCCCTTTAAAAAACAACCCAAGTCGTGTGCCATAATCACAAACATTTGTTTGCCTTGTATGTGCAATCTATGGTATTCCCTTTTCTCTGCTTATAAGCATAGAAAAAGCAACAAAAGTAACATGCGTAAAAAACCAAGAAAAAAAAAACCAATGCTTCGCTATTTTCGGTCCGGAAAAAATTCAAAGTAAATCTGCAAATCTGCAACGAAATTTATAAGGTAAGGTTTTTGCTCCTGTTGGAATATCTGTTAATAACCAAGTTTTGTTCTCCATTAGTGACTGTATTTCGCTTTGCATGGCTTTCAACCATAGTTCTTTTTCATTGCTATTTTATACTTCTTTATACGTTTGAGGGGACGTTTCTTTTTCATTAATCATATTTACAGCCGACATTACAAAATCGTCAAAATTTGAATTCTTTATTAAGGATCTATCCCTCAACCTTTGCTATAGGTAAGTTTTCATCTTCATCATCTTGTATTTCACATGTGATTTTCTTATTATATTCTCTAGAAGAGGTAGGTGGATCATAAGTTTCTTGATTATCTTCTGGAATATTTGGAGTCATATCAACGTTTGGATCTGGTTCGTAATTTTTAAAAGGTAATTTGACTAAAATATCTTTGTCGAGATTATTGTTTATTGGTAATATTTTCTCATTGTAGATGATAGTCTTATCACCTTTTTCATGAAATCTTTTTCATCTCTAGACAAGATTACTTTATTTTCATATTTTATGTAAATTCTGTACCTCTCATCATTATTATAACCAATTAGATATCCTTTTATAGCTTTTTTTATCTAATTTCTTTTTCTTCTGTTTTGGAATATGGGGGATAACAAACACATCCTATTGCTCTTAAATGTTTTATACATGGTTTTTTATTTAACCATAATTCATACGGACTCACTCCATCTATTAAGGATTTTCCAGTACGATTTAAAATATATATAACTGTACTAGCAAATTCAACCCACAATTTTTCTGGAAATTGTACATCCTTATTAGAATACTTGAACGCTCTAGCCATTTCAATTATAGTTCTATTTTCACGTTCAGCACTACCGTTTTGTTCTGGAGTGTATGGTACAGTAAGCCTTTGCTCAATATCATTAACTTCTAGAATATTTTTGAAGTCTGTGTTATTAAATTATCCTCCATTATCACTTAAAAATTACTTTAAAACATGTCCTTGAGCTTTTGAATGAGACATGTTTTTAAAAGTGATTTTTACATCAGATTTTTGTTTTAGAAAATAACCATATCAAAATTTTGTAAAATGATCTTTATAGACAACCATATATCTTTTACCTCCATATGAAGTTGGAAATGGTCCACAAACGTCACCAGACAGCTCTCCAGGTGTTGTTGTTTTTTTTTCTTGTACCAAAGGAGTTTCTGTGAGCTTTTCCATATTTATTTATTTATTTATTTATTTTGTTTTTAGAACTTAGCTAAATATAACAGCTAATTGAGATTAAAATAAGTACTATAATATTTTAAAGCTACGCAGGAGCACAATAACAGCGACAACAACAACAACAACATCCGCAGCAAGTCAGGTCGTGGTTCATTCCTATAAACTTTATGTATAATTAAGAAGACTACATATGGATGAGCGTTTCCCAAGAACATATAAAAATATAACAATATTAATCATTATACAGAAAACATTTAAAAACATGCATATACATATTTTTTTTTTTTTTTTTTGAATAAGTTAGTCTTTTACGCTATAATGTACTTTATAGATTCTTGTAAAAACCCTTTTATTTACTTTATATTGTATGTATTTATTTTTATGTATATACTTCTTTTATGCTGTTGCGGCTGTTGCGGTTGTTGTTGTTGTTGTTGCCGATGCTGATGCTTGCTGCTTTAATTTACACTTGATTTTAGTTCTATCTTTATTACTTGCTTGTTATTATATTTATTTTATTGCTTTATTATATATTTTTTATTTATTTATTTTAACGCATTCGCTTTTCTAAGCTTTACTTTTGTACATATGTTTAAGTTTAGTTGCATTAATTAATTTTGAATTGTATCTTGTACTTTGTTGTACATTCTTAAAATTTAAGTTTATGATTTTGTAACTGAATTTATAATTGTATTATTGGCTACTCATGAGCCATATCTGAATTGTAATAAATAATAATAATAATAATAATAATAATAATAATAATAATAATAAAAGAAATGCATAAGATTTGCAATAAATTGAAAAAACATTACTTAAAATATAAAGTCTGTGAAAATGAAGAAAAAATGTGTACACCATCACCATGGTTTTTTACGCATGTGTACTGTTGTTGTTTTTTCTATGCTTATAAGCAGAGACTTCAAAAACCGAGACGGAGTGTCACTCTCTTAAATACTTGCCCGCAGAATCTCAAGACCAAGTCAAGGCCCATATCGTACGGTCAAAGTTATCGTAAAAAGCACAAATATCGTATTTACTGAATTCGTTCCACTGACTTGTTCTCTCAAATGCAGCTGGTTTTTATTGATTTTATACAATTCTTAAAGACTCGCTTGATACGTTTCTGCAATAAAAAATTTTTGAAAAAAAACTTTACAAAACATCAAGAAAACATGTATAAAGGGTCGAAAAGTGGAAAAGTGGAACGAAGAACGTAATAGAAAACTGCCTTATTTTCATTTATTAATTACATATTCATTCATTCATAATATTGTAACCTCCTGCGTATAAATGCTTGTGATCTATGGAATTCCCTTTAAAAAACAACCCAAGTCGTGTGCCACAATCACAAACATTTGTTTGCTTTGTATGTGCAATCTATGGTATTCCCTTTTCTTTGCTTATAAGCATAGAAGAAGCAACAAAAGTAACATGCGTAAAAAACCAAGAAAAAAAAACCAATGCTTCGCTATTTTCGGTCCGGAAAAAATTCAAAGTAAATCTGCAAATCTGCAACGAAATTTATAAGGTAAGGCTTTTGCTCCTGTTGGAATATCTGTTAATAACCAAGTTTTGTTCTCCATTAGTGACTGTATTTCGCTTTGCATGGCTTTCAACCATAGTTCTTTTTCATTGCTATTTTATACTTCTTTATACGTTTGAGGGGACGTTTCTTTTTCATTAATCATATTTACAGCCGACATTACAAAATCGTCAAAATTTGAATTCTTTATTAAGGATCTATCCCTCAACCTTTGCTATAGGTAAGTTTTCATCTTCATCATCTTGTATTTCACATGTGATTTTCTTATTATATTCTCTAGAAGAGGTAGGTGGATCATAAGCTTCTTGATTATCTTCTGGAATATTTGGAGTCATATCAACGTTTGGATCTGGTTCGTAATTTTTAAAAGGTAATTTTACTAAAATATCTTTGTCGAGATTATTGTTTATTGGTAATATTTTCTCATTGTAGATGATAGTCTTATCACCTTTTTCATGAAATCTTTTTCATCTCTAGACAAGATTACTTTATTTTCATATTTTATGTAAATTCTGTACCTCTCATCATTATTATAACCAATTAGATATCCTTTTATAGCTTTTTTTATCTAATTTCTTTCTCTTCTGTTTTGGAATATGGGGGATAACAAACACATCCTATTGCTCTTAAATGTTTTATACATGGTTTTTTATTTAACCATAATTCATACGGACTCACTCCATCTATTAAGGATTTTCCAGTACGATTTAAAATATATATAACTGTACTAGCAAATTCAACCCACAATTTTTCTGGAAATTGTACATCCTTATTAGAATACTTGAACGCTCTAGCCATTTCAATTATAGTTCTATTTTCACGTTCAGCACTACCGTTTTGTTCTGGAGTGTATGGTACAGTAAGCCTTTGCTCAATATCATTAACTTCTAGAATATTTTTGAAGTCTGTGTTATTAAATTATCCTCCATTATCACTTAAAAATTACTTTAAAACATGTCCTTGAGCTTTTGAATGAGACATGTTCTTAAAAGTGATTTTTACATCAGATTTTTGTTTTAGAAAATAACCATATCAAAATTTTGTAAAATGATCTTTATAGACAACCATATATCTTTTACCTCCATATGAAGTTGGAAATGGTCCACAAACGTCACCAGACAGCTCTCCAGGTGTTGTTGTTTTTTTTTCTTGTACCAAAGGAGTTTCTGTGAGCTTTTCCATATTTATTTATTTATTTATTTATTTTGTTTTTAGAACTTAGCTAAATATAACAGCTAATTGAGATTAAAATAAGTACTATAATATTTTAAAGCTACGCAGGAGCACAATAACAGCGACAACAACAACAACAACATCCGCAGCAAGTCAGGTCGTGGTTCATTCCTATAAACTTTATGTATAATTAAGAAGACTACATATGGATGAGCGTTTCCCAAGAACATATAAAAATATAACAATATTAATCATTATACAGAAAACATTAAAAAACATACATATACATATATTTTTTTTTTTTTTGAATAAGTTAGTCTTTTACGCTATAATGTACTTTATAGATTCTTGTAAAAACCCTTTTTTTACTTTATATTGTATGTATTTATTTTTATGTATAACCTTCTTTTATGCTGTTGCGGCTGTTGCGGTTGTTGTTGTTGTTGTTGCCGATGCTGATGCTTGCTGCTTTAATTTATACTTGATTTTAGTTCTATCTTTATTACTTGCTTGTTATTATATTTATTTTATTGCTTTATTATATATTTTTTATTTATTTATTTTAACGCATTCGCTTTTCTAAGCTTTACTTTTGTACATATGTTTAAGTTTAGTTGCATTAATTAATTTTGAATTGTATCTTGTACTTTGTTGTACATTCTTAAAATTTAAGTTTATGTTTTTGTAACTGAATTTATAATTGTATTATTGGCTACTCATGAGCCATATCTGAGTTGTAATAAATAATAATAATAATAATAATAATAATAATAATAATAATAATAATAATAATAATAATAATAATAAAAGAAATGCATAAGATTTGCAATAAATTGAAAAAACATTACTTAAAATATAAAGTCTGTGAAAATGAAGAAAAAATGTGTACACCATCACCATGGTTTTTTACGCATGTGTACTGTTGTTGTTTTTTCTATGCTTATAAGCAGAGACTTCAAAAACCGAGACGGAGTGTCACTCTCTTAAATACTTGCCCGCAGAATCTCAAGACCAAGTCAAGGCCCATATCGTACGGTCAAAGTTATCGTAAAAAGCACAAATATCGTATTTACTGAATTCGTTCCACTGACTTGTTCTCTCAAATGCAGCTGGTTTTTATTGATTTTATACAATTCTTAAAGACTCGCTTGATACGTTTCTGCAATAAAAAATTTTTGAAAAAAAACTTTACAAAACATCAAGAAAACATGTATAAAGGGTCGAAAAGTGGAAAAGTGGAACGAAGAACGTAATAGAAAACTGCCTTATTTTCATTTATTAATTACATATTCATTCATTCATAATATTGTAACCTCCTGCGTATAAATGCTTGTGATCTATGGAATTCCCTTTAAAAAACAACCCAAGTCGTGTGCCACAATCACAAACATTTGTTTGCTTTGTATGTGCAATCTATGGTATTCCCTTTTCTTTGCTTATAAGCATAGAAGAAGCAACAAAAGTAACATGCGTAAAAAACCAAGAAAAAAAAACCAATGCTTCGCTATTTTCGGTCCGGAAAAAATTCAAAGTAAATCTGCAAATCTGCAACGAAATTTATAAGGTAAGGCTTTTGCTCCTGTTGGAATATCTGTTAATAACCAAGTTTTGTTCTCCATTAGTGACTGTATTTCGCTTTGCATGGCTTTCAACCATAGTTCTTTTTCATTGCTATTTTATACTTCTTTATACGTTTGAGGGGACGTTTCTTTTTCATTAATCATATTTACAGCCGACATTACAAAATCGTCAAAATTTGAATTCTTTATTAAGGATCTATCCCTCAACCTTTGCTATAGGTAAGTTTTCATCTTCATCATCTTGTATTTCACATGTGATTTTCTTATTATATTCTCTAGAAGAGGTAGGTGGATCATAAGTTTCTTGATTATCTTCTGGAATATTTGGAGTCATATCAACGTTTGGATCTGGTTCGTAATTTTTAAAAGGTAATTTTACTAAAATATCTTTGTCGAGATTATTGTTTATTGGTAATATTTTCTCATTGTAGATGATAGTCTTATCACCTTTTTCATGAAATCTTTTTCATCTCTAGACAAGATTACTTTATTTTCATATTTTATGTAAATTCTGTACCTCTCATCATTATTATAACCAATTAGATATCCTTTTATAGCTTTTTTTATCTAATTTCTTTCTCTTCTGTTTTGGAATATGGGGGATAACAAACACATCCTATTGCTCTTAAATGTTTTATACATGGTTTTTTATTTAACCATAATTCATACGGACTCACTCCATCTATTAAGGATTTTCCAGTACGATTTAAAATATATATAACTGTACTAGCAAATTCAACCCACAATTTTTCTGGAAATTGTACATCCTTATTAGAATACTTGAACGCTCTAGCCATTTCAATTATAGTTCTATTTTCACGTTCAGCACTACCGTTTTGTTCTGGAGTGTATGGTACAGTAAGCCTTTGCTCAATATCATTAACTTCTAGAATATTTTTGAAGTCTGTGTTATTAAATTATCCTCCATTATCACTTAAAAATTACTTTAAAACATGTCCTTGAGCTTTTGAATGAGACATGTTCTTAAAAGTGATTTTTACATCAGATTTTTGTTTTAGAAAATAACCATATCAAAATTTTGTAAAATGATCTTTATAGACAACCATATATCTTTTACCTCCATATGAAGTTGGAAATGGTCCACAAACGTCACCAGACAGCTCTCCAGGTGTTGTTGTTTTTTTTTCTTGTACCAAAGGAGTTTCTGTGAGCTTTTCCATATTTATTTATTTATTTATTTATTTTGTTTTTAGAACTTAGCTAAATATAACAGCTAATTGAGATTAAAATAAGTACTATAATATTTTAAAGATATGCAGGAGCACAATAACAGCGACAACAACAACAACAACATCCGCAGCAAGTCAGGTCGTGGTTCATTCCTATAAACTTTATGTATAATTAAGAAGACTACATATGGATGAGCGTTTCCCAAGAACATATAAAAATATAACAATATTAATCATTATACAGAAAACATTTAAAAACATGCATATACATATTTTTTTTTTAAATAAGTTAGTCTTTTACGCTATAATGTACTTTATAGATTCTTGTAAAAACCCTTTTTTTACTTTATATTGTATGTATTTATTTTTATGTATATACTTCTTTTATGCTGTTGCGGCTGTTGCGGTTGTTGTTGTTGTTGTTGCCGATGCTGATGCTTGCTGCTTTAATTTATACTTGATTTTAGTTCTATCTTTATTACTTGCTTGTTATTATATTTATTTTATTGCTTTATTATATATTTTTTATTTATTTATTTTAACGCATTCGCTTTTCTAAGCTTTACTTTTGTACATATGTTTAAGTTTAGTTGCATTAATTAATTTTGAATTGTATCTTGTACTTTGTTGTACATTCTTAAAATTTAAGTTTATGATTTTGTAACTGAATTTATAATTGTATTATTGGCTACTCATGAGCCATATCTGAATTGTAATAAATAATAATAATAATAATAATAATAATAATAATAATAATAATAATAATAAAAGAAATGCATAAGATTTGCAATAAATTGAAAAAACAATACTTAAAATATAAAGTCTGTGAAAATGAAGAAAAAATGTGTACACCATCACCATGGTTTTTTACGCATGTGTACTGTTGTTGTTTTTTCTATGCTTATAAGCAGAGACTTCAAAAACCGAGACCAGAGACTTCAAAAACCGAGACGGAGTGTCACTCTCTTAAATACTTGCCCGCAGAATCTCAAGACCAAGTCAAGGCCCATATCGTACGGTCAAAGTTATCGTAAAAAGCACAAATATTGTATTTACTGAATTCGTTCCACTGACTTGTTCTCTCAAATGCAGCTGGTTTTTATTGATTTTATACAATTCTTAAAGACTCGCTTGATACATTTCTGCAATAAAAAATTTTTGAAAAAAAACTTTACAAAACATCAAGAAAACATGTATAAAGGGTCGAAAAGTGGAAAAGTGGAACGAAGAACGTAATAGAAAACAGCCTTATTTTCATTTATTAATTACATATTCATTCATTCATAATATTGTAACCTCCTGCGTATAAATGCTTGTGATCTATGGAATTCCCTTTAAAAAACAACCCAAGTCGTGTGCCATAATCACAAACATTTGTTTGCCTTGTATGTGAAATCTATGGTATTCCCTTTTCTTTGCTTATAAGCATAGAAAAAGCAACAAAAGTAACATGCGTAAAAAACCAAGAAAAAAAAAACCAATGCTTCGCTATTTTCGGTCCGAAAAAAATTCAAAGTAAATCTGCAAATCTGCAACGAAATTTATAAGGTAAGGCTTTTGCTCCTGTTGGAATATCTGTTAATAACCAAGTTTTGTTCTCCATTAGTGACTGTATTTCGCTTTGCATGGCTTTCAACCATAGTTCTTTTTCATTGCTATTTTATACTTCTTTATACGTTTGAGGGGACGTTTCTTTTTCATTAATCATATTTACAGCCGACATTACAAAATCGTCAAAATTTGAATTCTTTATTAAGGATCTATCCCTCAACCTTTGCTATAGGTAAGTTTTCATCTTCATCATCTTGTATTTCACATGTGATTTTCTTATTATATTCTCTAGAAGAGGTAGGTGGATCATAAGCTTCTTGATTATCTTCTGGAATATTTGGAGTCATATCAACGTTTGGATCTGGTTCGTAATTTTTAAAAGGTAATTTTACTAAAATATCTTTGTCGAGATTATTGTTTATTGGTAATATTTTCTCATTGTAGATGATAGTCTTATCACCTTTTTCATGAAATCTTTTTCATCTCTAGACAAGATTACTTTATTTTCATATTTTATGTAAATTCTGTACCTCTCATCATTATTATAACCAATTAGATATCCTTTTATAGCTTTTTTTATCTAATTTCTTTCTCTTCTGTTTTGGAATATGGGGGATAACAAACACATCCTATTGCTCTTAAATGTTTTATACATGGTTTTTTATTTAACCATAATTCATACGGACTCACTCCATCTATTAAGGATTTTCCAGTACGATTTAAAATATATATAACTGTACTAGCAAATTCAACCCACAATTTTTCTGGAAATTGTACATCCTTATTAGAATACTTGAACGCTCTAGCCATTTCAATTATAGTTCTATTTTCACGTTCAGCACTACCGTTTTGTTCTGGAGTGTATGGTACAGTAAGCCTTTGCTCAATATCATTAACTTCTAGAATATTTTTGAAGTCTGTGTTATTAAATTATCCTCTATTATCACGTAAAAATTACTTTAAAACATGTCCTTGAGCTTTTAAATGAGACATGTTCTTAAAAGTGATTTTTACATCAGATTTTTGTTTTAGAAAATAACCATATCAAAATTTTGTAAAATGATCTTTATAGACAACCATATATCTTTTACCTCCATATGAAGTTGGAAATGGTCCACAAACGTCACCAGACAGCTCTCCAGGTGTTGTTGTTTTTTTTTCTTGTACCAAAGGAGTTTCTGTGAGCTTTTCCATATTTATTTATTTATTTATTTATTTTGTTTTTAGAACTTAGCTAAATATAACAGCTAATTGAGATTAAAATAAGTACTATAATATTTTAAAGCTACGCAGGAGCACAATAACAGCGACAACAACAACAACAACATCCGCAGCAAGTCAGGTCGTGGTTCATTCCTATAAACTTTATGTATAATTAAGAAGACTACATATGGATGAGCGTTTCCCAAGAACATATAAAAATATAACAATATTAATCATTATACAGAAAACTTTTAAAAACATGCATATACATATTTTTTTTTTTTTTGAATAAGTTAGTCTTTTACGCTATAATGTACTTTATAGATTCTTGTAAAAACCCTTTTATTTACTTTATATTGTATGTATTTATTTTTATGTATATACTTCTTTTATGCTGTTGCGGCTGTTGCGGTTGTTGTTGTTGTTGTTGCCGATGCTGATGCTTGCTGCTTTAATTTATACTTGATTTTAGTTCTATCTTTATTACTTGCTTGTTATTATATTTATTTTATTGCTTTATTATATATTTTTTATTTATTTATTTTAACGCATTCGCTTTTCTAAGCTTTACTTTTGTACATATGTTTAAGTTTAGTTGCATTAATTAATTTTGAATTGTATCTTGTACTTTGTTGTACATTCTTAAAATTTAAGTTTATGATTTTGTAACTGAATTTATAATTGTATTATTGGCTACTCATGAGCCATATCTGAATTGTAATAAATAATAATAATAATAATAATAATAATAAAAGAAATGCATAAGATTTGCAATAAATTGAAAAAACAATACTTAAAATATAAAGTCTGTGAAAATGAAGAAAAAATGTGTACACCATCACCATGGTTTTTTACGCATGTGTACTGTTGTTGTTTTTTCTATGCTTATAAGCAGAGACTTCAAAAACCGAGACCAGAGACTTCAAAAACCGAGACGGAGTGTCACTCTCTTAAATACTTGCCCGCAGAATCTCAAGACCAAGTCAAGGCCCATATCGTACGGTCAAAGTTATCGTAAAAAGCACAAATATTGTATTTACTGAATTCGTTCCACTGACTTGTTCTCTCAAATTCAGCTGGTTTTTATTGATTTTATACAATTCTTAAAGACTCGCTTGATACGTTTCTGCAATAAAAAATTTTTGAAAAAAAACTTTACAAAACATCAAGAAAACATGTATAAAGGGTCGAAAAGTGGAAAAGTGGAACGAAGAACGTAATAGAAAACAGCCTTATTTTCATTTATTAATTACATATTCATTCATTCATAATATTGTAACCTCCTGCGTATAAATGCTTGTGATCTATGGAATTCCCTTTAAAAAACAACCCAAGTCGTGTGCCACAATCACAAACATTTGTTTGCTTTGTATGTGCAATCTATGGTATTCCCTTTTCTTTGCTTATAAGCATAGAAAAAGCAACAAAAGTAACATGCGTAAAAAACCAAGAAAAAAAAACCAATGCTTCGCTATTTTCGGTCCGGAAAAAATTCAAAGTAAATCTGCAAATCTGCAACGAAATTTATAAGGTAAGATTTTTGCTCCTGTTGGAATATCTGTTAATAACCAAGTTTTGTTCTCCATTAGTGACTGTATTTCGCTTTGCATGGCTTTCAACCATAGTTCTTTTTCATTGCCATTTTATACTTCTTTATACGTTTGAGGGGACGTTTCTTTTTCATTAATCATATTTACAGCCGACATTACAAAATCGTCAAAATTTGAATTCTTTATTAAGGATCTATCCCTCAACCTTTGCTATAGGTACGTTTTTATCTTCATCATCTTGTATTTCACATGTGATTTTCTTATTATATTCTCTAGAAGAGGTAGGTGGATCATAAGTTTCTTGATTATCTTCTGGAATATTTGGAGTCATATCAACGTTTGGATCTGGTTCGTAATTTTTAAAAGGTAATTTTACTAAAATATCTTTGTCGAGATTATTGTTTATTGGTAATATTTTCTCATTGTAGATGATAGTCTTATCACCTTTTTCATGAAATCTTTTTCATCTCTAGACAAGATTACTTTATTTTCATATTTTATGTAAATTCTGTACCTCTAATCATTATTATAACCAATTAGATATCCTTTTATAGCTTTTTTTATCTAATTTCTTTTTCTTCTGTTTTGGAATATGGGGGATAACAAACACATCCTATTGCTCTTAAATGTTTTATACATGGTTTTTTATTTAACCATAATTCATACGGACTCACTCCATCTATTAAGGATTTTCCAGTACGATTTAAAATATATATAACTGTACTAGCAAATTCAACCCACAATTTTTCTGGAAATTGTACATCCTTATTAGAATACTTGAACGCTCTAGCCATTTCAATTATAGTTCTATTTTCACGTTCAGCACTACCGTTTTGTTCTGGAGTGTATGGTACAGTAAGCCTTTGCTCAATATCATTAACTTCTAGAATATTTTTGAAGTCTGTGTTATTAAATTATCCTCCATTATCACTTAAAAATTACTTTAAAACATGTCCTTGAGCTTTTGAATGAGACATGTTTTTAAAAGTGATTTTTACATCAGATTTTTGTTTTAGGAAATAACCATATCAAAATTTTGTAAAATGATCTTTATAGACAACCATATATCTTTTACCTCCATATGAAGTTGGAAATGGTCCACAAACGTCACCAGACAGCTCTCCAGGTGTTGTTGTTTTTTTTTCTTGTACCAAAGGAGTTTCTGTGAGCTTTTCCATATTTATTTATTTATTTATTTATTTTGTTTTTAGAACTTAGCTAAATATAACAGCTAATTGAGATTAAAATAAGTACTATAATATTTTAAAGATATGCAGGAGCACAATAACAGCGACAACAACAACAACAACATCCGCAGCAAGTCAGGTCGTGGTTCATTCCTATAAACTTTATGTATAATTAAGAAGACTACATATGGATGAGCGTTTCCCAAGAACATATAAAAATATAACAATATTAATCATTATACAGAAAACATTAAAAAACATACATATACATATTTTTTTTTTTTTTTGAATAAGTTAGTCTTTTACGCTATAATGTACTTTATAGATTCTTGTAAAAACCCTTTTATTTACTTTATATTGTATGTATTTATTTTTATGTATAACCTTCTTTTATGCTGTTGCGGCTGTTGCGGTTGTTGTTGTTGTTGTTGCCGATGCTGATGCTTGCTGCTTTAATTTATACTTGATTTTAGTTCTATCTTTATTACTTGCTTGTTATTATATTTATTTTATTGCTTTATTATATATTTTTTATTTATTTATTTTAACGCATTCGCTTTTCTAAGCTTTACTTTTGTACATATGTTTAAGTTTAGTTGCATTAATTAATTTTGAATTGTATCTTGTACTTTGTTGTACATTCTTAAAATTTAAGTTTATGTTTTTGTAACTGAATTTATAATTGTATTATTGGCTACTCATGAGCCATATCTGAATTGTAATAAATAATAATAATAATAATAATAATAATAATAATAATAATAATAATAATAAAAGAAATGCATAAGATTTGCAATAAATTGAAAAAACAATACTTAAAATATAAAGTCTGTGAAAATGAAGAAAAAATGTGTACACCATCACCATGGTTTTTTACGCATGTGTACTATTGTTGTTTTTTCTATGCTTATAAGCAGAGACTTCAAAAACCGAGACGGAGTGTCACTCTCTTAAATACTTGCCCGCAGAATCTCAAGACCAAGTCAAGGCCCATATCGTACGGTCAAAGTTATCGTAAAAAGCACAAATATTGTATTTACTGAATTCGTTCCACTGACTTGTTCTCTCAAATGCAGCTGGTTTTTATTGATTTTATACAATTCTTAAAGACTCGCTTGATACATTTCTGCAATAAAAAATTTTTGAAAAAAAACTTTACAAAACATCAAGAAAACATGTATAAAGGGTCGAAAAGTGGAAAAGTGGAACGAAGAACGTAATAGAAAACAGCCTTATTTTCATTTATTAATTACATATTCATTCATTCATAATATTGTAACCTCCTGCGTATAAATGCTTGTGATCTATGGAATTCCCTTTAAAAAACAACCCAAGTCGTGTGCCACAATCACAAACATTTGTTTGCTTTGTATGTGCAATCTATGGTATTCCCTTTTCTTTGCTTATAAGCATAGAAAAAGCAACAAAAGTAACATGCGTAAAAAACCAAGAAAAAAAAACCAATGCTTCGCTATTTTCGGTCCGGAAAAAATTCAAAGTAAATCTGCAAATCTGCAACGAAATTTATAAGGTAAGATTTTTGCTCCTGTTGGAATATCTGTTAATAACCAAGTTTTGTTCTCCATTAGTGACTGTATTTCGCTTTGCATGGCTTTCAACCATAGTTCTTTTTCATTGCTATTTTATACTTCTTTATACGTTTGAGGGGACGTTTCTTTTTCATTAATCATATTTACAGCCGACATTACAAAATCGTCAAAATTTGAATTCTTTATTAAGGATCTACCCCTCAACCTTTGCTACAGGTACGTTTTCATCTTCATCATCTTGTATTTCACATGTGATTTTCTTATTATATTCTCTAGAAGAGGTAGGTGGATCATAAGCTTCTTGATTATCTTCTGGAATATTTGGAGTCATATCAACGTTTGGATCTGGTTCGTAATTTTTAAAAGGTAATTTTACTAAAATATCTTTGTCGAGATTATTGTTTATTGGTAATATTTTCTCATTGTAGATGATAGTCTTATCACCTTTTTCATGAAATCTTTTTCATCTCTAGACAAGATTACTTTATTTTCATATTTTATGTAAATTCTGTACCTCTCATCATTATTATAACCAATAAGATATCCTTTTATAGCTTTTTTTATCTAATTTCTTTCTCTTCTGTTTTGGAATATGGGGGATAACAAACACATCCTATTGCTCTTAAATGTTTTATACATGGTTTTTTATTTAACCATAATTCATACGGACTCACTCCATCTATTAAGGATTTTCCAGTACGATTTAAAATATATATAACTGTACTAGCAAATTCAACCCACAATTTTTCTGGAAATTGTACATCCTTATTAGAATACTTGAACGCTCTAGCCATTTCAATTATAGTTCTATTTTCACGTTCAGCACTACCGTTTTGTTCTGGAGTGTATGGTACAGTAAGCCTTTGCTCAATATCATTAACTTCTAGAATATTTTTGAAGTCTGTGTTATTAAATTATCCTCCATTATCACTTAAAAATTACTTTAAAACATGTCCTTGAGCTTTTGAATGAGACATGTTCTTAAAAGTGATTTTTACATCAGATTTTTGTTTTAGAAAATAACCATATCAAAATTTTGTAAAATGATCTTTATAGACAACCATATATCTTTTACCTCCATATGAAGTTGGAAATGGTCCACAAACGTCACCAGACAGCTCTCCAGGTGTTGTTGTTTTTTTTTCTTGTACCAAAGGAGTTTCTGTGAGCTTTTCCATATTTATTTATTTATTTATTTATTTTGTTTTTAGAACTTAGCTAAATATAACAGCTAATTGAGATTAAAATAAGTACTATAATATTTTAAAGATATGCAGGAGCACAATAACAGCGACAACAACAACAACAACATCCGCAGCAAGTCAGGTCGTGGTTCATTCCTATAAACTTTATGTATAATTAAGAAGACTACATATGGATGAGCGTTTCCCAAGAACATATAAAAATATAACAATATTAATCATTATACAGAAAACTTTTAAAAACATGCATATACATATTTTTTTTTTTTTTTTTGAATAAGTTAGTCTTTTACGCTATAATGTACTTTATAGATTCTTGTAAAAACCCTTTTATTTACTTTATATTGTATGTATTTATTTTTATGTATATACTTCTTTTATGCTGTTGCGGCTGTTGCGGTTGTTGTTGTTGTTGTTGCCGATGCTGATGCTTGCTGCTTTAATTTATACTTGATTTTAGTTCTATTTTTATTACTTGCTTGTTATTATATTTATTTTATTGCTTTATTATATATTTTTTATTTATTTATTTTAACGCATTCGCTTTTCTAAGCTTTACTTTTGTACATATGTTTAAGTTTAGTTGCATTAATTAATTTTGAATTGTATCTTGTACTTTGTTGTACATTCTTAAAATTTAAGTTTATGTTTTTGTAACTGAATTTATAATTGTATTATTGGCTACTCATGAGCCATATCTGAATTGTAATAAATAATAATAATAATAATAATAATAATAATAATAATAATAAAAGAAATGCATAAGATTTGCAATAAATTGAAAAAACAATACTTAAAATATAAAGTCTGTGAAAATGAAGAAAAAATGTGTACACCATCACCATGGTTTTTTACGCATGTGTACTGTTGTTGTTTTTTCTATGCTTATAAGCAGAGACTTCAAAAACCGAGACCAGAGACTTCAAAAACCGAGACGGAGTGTCACTCTCTTAAATACTTGCCCGCAGAATCTCAAGACCAAGTCAAGGCCCATATCGTACGGTCAAAGTTATCGTAAAAAGCACAAATATTGTATTTACTGAATTCGTTCCACTGACTTGTTCTCTTAAATGCAGCTGGTTTTTATTGATTTTATACAATTCTTAAAGACTCGCTTGATACGTTTCTGCAATAAAAAATTTTTGAAAAAAAACTTTACAAAACATCAAGAAAACATGTATAAAGGGTCGAAAAGTGGAAAAGTGGAACGAAGAACGTAATAGAAAACAGCCTTATTTTCATTTATTAATTACATATTCATTCATTCATAATATTGTAACCTCCTGCGTATAAATGCTTGTGATCTATGGAATTCCCTTTAAAAAACAACCCAAGTCGTGTGCCACAATCACAAACATTTGTTTGCTTTGTATGTGCAATCTATGGTATTCCCTTTTCTTTGCTTATAAGCATAGAAAAAGCAACAAAAGTAACATGCGTAAAAAACCAAGAAAAAAAAACCAATGCTTCGCTATTTTCGGTCCGGAAAAAATTCAAAGTAAATCTGCAAATCTGCAACGAAATTTATAAGGTAAGATTTTTGCTCCTGTTGGAATATCTGTTAATAACCAAGTTTTGTTCTCCATTAGTGACTGTATTTCGCTTTGCATGGCTTTCAACCATAGTTCTTTTTCATTGCTATTTTATACTTCTTTATACGTTTGAGGGGACGTTTCTTTTTCATTAATCATATTTACAGCCGACATTACAAAATCGTCAAAATTTGAATTCTTTATTAAGGATCTATCCCTCAACCTTTGCTATAGGTAAGTTTTCATCTTCATCATCTTGTATTTCACATGTGATTTTCTTATTATATTCTCTAGAAGAGGTAGGTGGATCATAAGTTTCTTGATTATCTTCTGGAATATTTGGAGTCATATCAACGTTTGGATCTGGTTCGTAATTTTTAAAAGGTAATTTTACTAAAATATCTTTGTCGAGATTATTGTTTATTGGTAATATTTTCTCATTGTAGATGATAGTCTTATCACCTTTTTCATGAAATCTTTTTCATCTCTAGACAAGATTACTTTATTTTCATATTTTATGTAAATTCTGTACCTCTCATCATTATTATAACCAATTAGATATCCTTTTATAGCTTTTTTTATCTAATTTCTTTCTCTTCTGTTTTGGAATATGGGGGATAACAAACACATCCTATTGCTCTTAAATGTTTTATACATGGTTTTTTATTTAACCATAATTCATACGGACTCACTCCATCTATTAAGGATTTTCCAGTACGATTTAAAATATATATAACTGTACTAGCAAATTCAACCCACAATTTTTCTGGAAATTGTACATCCTTATTAGAATACTTGAACGCTCTAGCCATTTCAATTATAGTTCTATTTTCACGTTCAGCACTACCGTTTTGTTCTGGAGTGTATGGTACAGTAAGCCTTTGCTCAATATCATTAACTTCTAGAATATTTTTGAAGTCTGTGTTATTAAATTATCCTCTATTATCACGTAAAAATTACTTTAAAACATGTCCTTGAGCTTTTAAATGAGACATGTTCTTAAAAGTGATTTTTACATCAGATTTTTGTTTTAGAAAATAACCATATCAAAATTTTGTAAAATGATCTTTATAGACAACCATATATCTTTTACCTCCATATGAAGTTGGAAATGGTCCACAAACGTCACCAGACAGCTCTCCAGGTGTTGTTGTTTTTTTTTTCTTGTACCAAAGGAGTTTCTGTGAGCTTTTCCATATATATTTATTTATTTATTTATTTTGTTTTTAGAACTTAGCTAAATATAACAGCTAATTGAGATTAAAATAAGTACTATAATATTTTAAAGATATGCAGGAGCACAATAACAGCGACAACAACAACAACAACATCCGCAGCAAGTCAGGTCGTGGTTCATTCCTATAAACTTTATGTATAATTAAGAAGACTACATATGGATGAGCGTTTCCCGAAAACATATAAAAATATAACAATATTAATCATTATACAGAAAACATTAAAAAACATACATATACATATTTTTTTTTTTTTTTTTGAATAAGTTAGTCTTTTACGCTATAATGTACTTTATAGATTCTTGTAAAAACCCTTTTATTTACTTTATATTGTATGTATTTATTTTTATGTATATACTTCTTTTATGCTGTTGCGGCTGTTGCGGTTGTTGTTGTTGTTGTTGCCGATGCTGATGCTTGCTGCTTTAATTTATACTTGATTTTAGTTCTATCTTTATTACTTGCTTGTTATTATATTTATTTTATTGCTTTATTATATATTTTTTATTTATTTATTTTAACGCATTCGCTTTTCTAAGCTTTACTTTTGTACATATGTTTAAGTTTAGTTGCATTAATTAATTTTGAATTGTATCTTGTACTTTGTTGTACATTCTTAAAATTTAAGTTTATGTTTTTGTAACTGAATTTATAATTGTATTATTGGCTACTCATGAGCCATATCTGAATTGTAATAAATAATAATAATAATAATAATAATAATAATAATAATAATAATAATAATAAAAGAAATGCATAAGATTTGCAATAAATTGAAAAAACAATACTTAAAATATAAAGTCTGTGAAAATGAAGAAAAAATGTGTACACCATCACCATGGTTTTTTACGCATGTGTACTATTGTTGTTTTTTCTATGCTTATAAGCAGAGACTTCAAAAACCGAGACCAGAGACTTCAAAAACCGAGACGGAGTGTCACTCTCTTAAATACTTGCCCGCAGAATCTCAAGACCAAGTCAAGGCCCATATCGTACGGTCAAAGTTATCGTAAAAAGCACAAATATTGTATTTACTGAATTCGTTCCACTGACTTGTTCTCTCAAATGCAGCTGGTTTTTATTGATTTTATACAATTCTTAAAGACTCGCTTGATACATTTCTGCAATAAAAAATTTTTGAAAAAAAACTTTACAAAACATCAAGAAAACATGTATAAAGGGTCGAAAAGTGGAAAAGTGGAACGAAGAACGTAATAGAAAACAGCCTTATTTTCATTTATTAATTACATATTCATTCATTCATAATATTGTAACCTCCTGCGTATAAATGCTTGTGATCTATGGAATTCCCTTTAAAAAACAACCCAAGTCGTGTGCCACAATCACAAACATTTGTTTGCTTTGTATGTGCAATCTATGGTATTCCCTTTTCTTTGCTTATAAGCATAGAAAAAGCAACAAAAGTAACATGCGTAAAAAACCAAGAAAAAAAAACCAATGCTTCGCTATTTTCGGTCCGGAAAAAATTCAAAGTAAATCTGCAAATCTGCAACGAAATTTATAAGGTAAGATTTTTGCTCCTGTTGGAATATCTGTTAATAACCAAGTTTTGTTCTCCATTAGTGACTGTATTTCGCTTTGCATGGCTTTCAACCATAGTTCTTTTTCATTGCTATTTTATACTTCTTTATACGTTTGAGGGGACGTTTCTTTTTCATTAATCATATTTACAGCCGACATTACAAAATCGTCAAAATTTGAATTCTTTATTAAGGATCTACCCCTCAACCTTTGCTACAGGTACGTTTTCATCTTCATCATCTTGTATTTCACATGTGATTTTCTTATTATATTCTCTAGAAGAGGTAGGTGGATCATAAGCTTCTTGATTATCTTCTGGAATATTTGGAGTCATATCAACGTTTGGATCTGGTTCGTAATTTTTAAAAGGTAATTTTACTAAAATATCTTTGTCGAGATTATTGTTTATTGGTAATATTTTCTCATTGTAGATGATAGTCTTATCACCTTTTTCATGAAATCTTTTTCATCTCTAGACAAGATTACTTTATTTTCATATTTTATGTAAATTCTGTACCTCTCATCATTATTATAACCAATAAGATATCCTTTTATAGCTTTTTTTATCTAATTTCTTTCTCTTCTGTTTTGGAATATGGGGGATAACAAACACATCCTATTGCTCTTAAATGTTTTATACATGGTTTTTTATTTAACCATAATTCATACGGACTCACTCCATCTATTAAGGATTTTCCAGTACGATTTAAAATATATATAACTGTACTAGCAAATTCAACCCACAATTTTTCTGGAAATTGTACATCCTTATTAGAATACTTGAACGCTCTAGCCATTTCAATTATAGTTCTATTTTCACGTTCAGCACTACCGTTTTGTTCTGGAGTGTATGGTACAGTAAGCCTTTGCTCAATATCATTAACTTCTAGAATATTTTTGAAGTCTGTGTTATTAAATTATCCTCCATTATCACTTAAAAATTACTTTAAAACATGTCCTTGAGCTTTTGAATGAGACATGTTCTTAAAAGTGATTTTTACATCAGATTTTTGTTTTAGAAAATAACCATATCAAAATTTTGTAAAATGATCTTTATAGACAACCATATATCTTTTACCTCCATATGAAGTTGGAAATGGTCCACAAACGTCACCAGACAGCTCTCCAGGTGTTGTTGTTTTTTTTTCTTGTACCAAAGGAGTTTCTGTGAGCTTTTCCATATTTATTTATTTATTTATTTATTTTGTTTTTAGAACTTAGCTAAATATAACAGCTAATTGAGATTAAAATAAGTACTATAATATTTTAAAGATATGCAGGAGCACAATAACAGCGACAACAACAACAACAACATCCGCAGCAAGTCAGGTCGTGGTTCATTCCTATAAACTTTATGTATAATTAAGAAGACTACATATGGATGAGCGTTTCCCAAGAACATATAAAAATATAACAATATTAATCATTATACAGAAAACTTTTAAAAACATGCATATACATATTTTTTTTTTTTTTTTTGAATAAGTTAGTCTTTTACGCTATAATGTACTTTATAGATTCTTGTAAAAACCCTTTTATTTACTTTATATTGTATGTATTTATTTTTATGTATATACTTCTTTTATGCTGTTGCGGCTGTTGCGGTTTTTGTTGTTGCCGATGCTGATGCTTGCTGCTTTAATTTATACTTGATTTTAGTTCTATCTTTATTACTTGCTTGTTATTATATTTATTTTATTGCTTTATTATATATTTTTTATTTATTTATTTTAACGCATTCGCTTTTCTAAGCTTTACTTTTGTACATATGTTTAAGTTTAGTTGCATTAATTAATTTTGAATTGTATCTTGTACTTTGTTGTACATTCTTAAAATTTAAGTTTATGTTTTTGTAACTGAATTTATAATTGTATTATTGGCTACTCATGAGCCATATCTGAATTGTAATAAATAATAATAATAATAATAATAATAATAATAATAATAATAAAAGAAATGCATAAGATTTGCAATAAATTGAAAAAACAATACTTAAAATATAAAGTCTGTGAAAATGAAGAAAAAATGTGTACACCATCACCATGGTTTTTTACGCATGTGTACTGTTGTTGTTTTTTCTATGCTTATAAGCAGAGACTTCAAAAACCGAGACCAGAGACTTCAAAAACCGAGACGGAGTGTCACTCTCTTAAATACTTGCCCGCAGAATCTCAAGACCAAGTCAAGGCCCATATCGTACGGTCAAAGTTATCGTAAAAAGCACAAATATTGTATTTACTGAATTCGTTCCACTGACTTGTTCTCTCAAATGCAGCTGGTTTTTATTGATTTTATACAATTCTTAAAGACTCGCTTGATACGTTTCTGCAATAAAAAATTTTTGAAAAAAAACTTTACAAAACATCAAGAAAACATGTATAAAGGGTCGAAAAGTGGAAAAGTGGAACGAAGAACGTAATAGAAAACTGCCTTATTTTCATTTATTAATTACATATTCATTCATTCATAATATTGTAACCTCCTGCGTATAAATGCTTGTGATCTATGGAATTCCCTTTAAAAAACAACCCAAGTCGTGTGCCACAATCACAAACATTTGTTTGCTTTGTATGTGCAATCTATGGTATTCCCTTTTCTTTGCTTATAAGCATAGAAAAAGCAACAAAAGTAACATGCGTAAAAAACCAAGAAAAAAAAAACCAATGCTTCGCTATTTTCGGTCCGGAAAAAATTCAAAGTAAATCTGCAAATCTGCAACGAAATTTATAAGGTAAGATTTTTGCTCCTGTTGGAATATCTGTTAATAACCAAGTTTTGTTCTCCATTAGTGACTGTATTTCGCTTTGCATGGCTTTCAACCATAGTTCTTTTTCATTGCTATTTTATACTTCTTTATACGTTTGAGGGGACGTTTCTTTTTCATTAATCATATTTACAGCCGACATTACAAAATCGTCAAAATTTGAATTCTTTATTAAGGATCTATCCCTCAACCTTTGCTATAGGTAAGTTTTCATCTTCATCATCTTGTATTTCACATGTGATTTTCTTATTATATTCTCTAGAAGAGGTAGGTGGATCATAAGTTTCTTGATTATCTTCTGGAATATTTGGAGTCATATCAACGTTTGGATCTGGTTCGTAATTTTTAAAAGGTAATTTTACTAAAATATCTTTGTCGAGATTATTGTTTATTGGTAATATTTTCTCATTGTAGATGATAGTCTTATCACCTTTTTCATGAAATCTTTTTCATCTCTAGACAAGATTACTTTATTTTCATATTTTATGTAAATTCTGTACCTCTCATCATTATTATAACCAATTAGATATCCTTTTATAGCTTTTTTTATCTAATTTCTTTTTCTTCTGTTTTGGAATATGGGGGATAACAAACACATCCTATTGCTCTTAAATGTTTTATACATGGTTTTTTATTTAACCATAATTCATACGGACTCACTCCATCTATTAAGGATTTTCCAGTACGATTTAAAATATATATAACTGTACTAGCAAATTCAACCCACAATTTTTCTGGAAATTGTACATCCTTATTAGAATACTTGAACGCTCTAGCCATTTCAATTATAGTTCTATTTTCACGTTCAGCACTACCGTTTTGTTCTGGAGTGTATGGTACAGTAAGCCTTTGCTCAATATCATTAACTTCTAGAATATTTTTGAAGTCTGTGTTATTAAATTATCCTCTATTATCACGTAAAAATTACTTTAAAACATGTCCTTGAGCTTTTAAATGAGACATGTTCTTAAAAGTGATTTTTACATCAGATTTTTGTTTTAGAAAATAACCATATCAAAATTTTGTAAAATGATCTTTATAGACAACCATATATCTTTTACCTCCATATGAAGTTGGAAATGGTCCACAAACGTCACCAGACAGCTCTCCAGGTGTTCTTGTTTTTTTTTTCTTGTACCAAAGGAGTTTCTGTGAGCTTTTCCATATTTATTTATTTATTTATTTATTTTGTTTTTAGAACTTAGCTAAATATAACAGCTAATTGAGATTAAAATAAGTACTATAATATTTTAAAGATATGCAGGAGCACAATAACAGCGACAACAACAACAACAACATCCGCAGCAAGTCAGGTCGTGGTTCATTCCTATAAACTTTATGTATAATTAAGAAGACTACATATGGATGAGCGTTTCCCGAAAACATATAAAAATATAACAATATTAATCATTATACAGAAAACATTAAAAAACATACATATACATATTTTTTTTTTTTTTTTGAATAAGTTAGTCTTTTACGCTATAATGTACTTTATAGATTCTTGTAAAAACCCTTTTATTTACTTTATATTGTATGTATTTATTTTTATGTATATACTTCTTTTATGCTGTTGCGGCTGTTGCGGTTGTTGTTGTTGTTGTTGCCGATGCTGATGCTTGCTGCTTTAATTTATACTTGATTTTAGTTCTATCTTTATTACTTGCTTGTTATTATATTTATTTTATTGCTTTATTATATATTTTTTATTTATTTATTTTAACGCATTCGCTTTTCTAAGCTTTACTTTTGTACATATGTTTAAGTTTAGTTGCATTAATTAATTTTGAATTGTATCTTGTACTTTGTTGTACATTCTTAAAATTTAAGTTTATGTTTTTGTAACTGAATTTATAATTGTATTATTGGCTACTCATGAGCCATATCTGAATTGTAATAAATAATAATAATAATAATAATAATAATAATAATAATAATAATAATAATAATAATAAAAGAAATGCATAAGATTTGCAATAAATTGAAAAAACAATACTTAAAATATAAAGTCTGTGAAAATGAAGAAAAAATGTGTACACCATCACCATGGTTTTTTACGCATGTGTACTGTTGTTGTTTTTTCTATGCTTATAAGCAGAGACTTCAAAAACCGAGACCAGAGACTTCAAAAACCGAGACGGAGTGTCACTCTCTTAAATACTTGCCCGCAGAATCTCAAGACCAAGTCAAGGCCCATATCGTACGGTCAAAGTTATCGTAAAAAGCACAAATATTGTATTTACTGAATTCGTTCCACTGACTTGTTCTCTCAAATGCAGCTGGTTTTTATTGATTTTATACAATTCTTAAAGACTCGCTTGATACGTTTCTGCAATAAAAAATTTTTGAAAAAAAACTTTACAAAACATCAAGAAAACATGTATAAAGGGTCGAAAAGTGGAAAAGTGGAACGAAGAACGTAATAGAAAACTGCCTTATTTTCATTTATTAATTACATATTCATTCATTCATAATATTGTAACCTCCTGCGTATAAATGCTTGTGATCTATGGAATTCCCTTTAAAAAACAACCCAAGTCGTGTGCCACAATCACAAACATTTGTTTGCTTTGTATGTGCAATCTATGGTATTCCCTTTTCTTTGCTTATAAGCATAGAAAAAGCAACAAAAGTAACATGCGTAAAAAACCAAGAAAAAAAAACCAATGCTTCGCTATTTTCGGTCCGGAAAAAATTCAAAGTAAATCTGCAAATCTGCAACGAAATTTATAAGGTAAGATTTTTGCTCCTGTTGGAATATCTGTTAATAACCAAGTTTTGTTCTCCATTAGTGACTGTATTTCGCTTTGCATGGCTTTCAACCATAGTTCTTTTTCATTGCTATTTTATACTTCTTTATACGTTTGAGGGGACGTTTCTTTTTCATTAATCATATTTACAGCCGACATTACAAAATCGTCAAAATTTGAATTCTTTATTAAGGATCTATCCCTCAACCTTTGCTATAGGTAAGTTTTCATCTTCATCATCTTGTATTTCACATGTGATTTTCTTATTATATTCTCTAGAAGAGGTAGGTGGATCATAAGTTTCTTGATTATCTTCTGGAATATTTGGAGTCATATCAACGTTTGGATCTGGTTCGTAATTTTTAAAAGGTAATTTTACTAAAATATCTTTGTCGAGATTATTGTTTATTGGTAATATTTTCTCATTGTAGATGATAGTCTTATCACCTTTTTCATGAAATCTTTTTCATCTCTAGACAAGATTACTTTATTTTCATATTTTATGTAAATTCTGTACCTCTCATCATTATTATAACCAATTAGATATCCTTTTATAGCTTTTTTTATCTAATTTCTTTTTCTTCTGTTTTGGAATATGGGGGATAACAAACACATCCTATTGCTCTTAAATGTTTTATACATGGTTTTTTATTTAACCATAATTCATACGGACTCACTCCATCTATTAAGGATTTTCCAGTACGATTTAAAATATATATAACTGTACTAGCAAATTCAACCCACAATTTTTCTGGAAATTGTACATCCTTATTAGAATACTTGAACGCTCTAGCCATTTCAATTATAGTTCTATTTTCACGTTCAGCACTACCGTTTTGTTCTGGAGTGTATGGTACAGTAAGCCTTTGCTCAATATCATTAACTTCTAGAATATTTTTGAAGTCTGTGTTATTAAATTATCCTCCATTATCACTTAAAAATTACTTTAAAACATGTCCTTGAGCTTTTGAATGAGACATGTTTTTAAAAGTGATTTTTACATCAGATTTTTGTTTTAGGAAATAACCATATCAAAATTTTGTAAAATGATCTTTATAGACAACCATATATCTTTTACCTCCATATGAAGTTGGAAATGGTCCACAAACGTCACCAGACAGCTCTCCAGGTGTTGTTGTTTTTTTTTCTTGTACCAAAGGAGTTTCTGTGAGCTTTTCCATATTTATTTATTTATTTATTTATTTTGTTTTTAGAACTTAGCTAAATATAACAGCTAATTGAGATTAAAATAAGTACTATAATATTTTAAAGATATGCAGGAGCACAATAACAGCGACAACAACAACAACAACATCCGCAGCAAGTCAGGTCGTGGTTCATTCCTATAAACTTTATGTATAATTAAGAAGACTACATATGGATGAGCGTTTCCCAAGAACATATAAAAATATAACAATATTAATCATTATACAGAAAACATTAAAAAACATACATATACATATTTTTTTTTTTTTTGAATAAGTTAGTCTTTTACGCTATAATGTACTTTATAGATTCTTGTAAAAACCCTTTTATTTACTTTATATTGTATGTATTTATTTTTATGTATAACCTTCTTTTATGCTGTTGCGGCTGTTGCGGTTGTTGTTGTTGTTGTTGCCGATGCTGATGCTTGCTGCTTTAATTTATACTTGATTTTAGTTCTATCTTTATTACTTGCTTGTTATTATATTTATTTTATTGCTTTATTATATATTTTTTATTTATTTATTTTAACGCATTCGCTTTTCTAAGCTTTACTTTTGTACATATGTTTAAGTTTAGTTGCATTAATTAATTTTGAATTGTATCTTGTACTTTGTTGTACATTCTTAAAATTTAAGTTTATGATTTTGTAACTGAATTTATAATTGTATTATTGGCTACTCATGAGCCATATCTGAATTGTAATAAATAATAATAATAATAATAATAATAATAATAATAATAATAATAATAATAATAATAAAAGAAATGCATAAGATTTGCAATAAATTGAAAAAACAATACTTAAAATATAAAGTCTGTGAAAATGAAGAAAAAATGTGTACACCATCACCATGGTTTTTTACGCATGTGTACTGTTGTTGTTTTTTCTATGCTTATAAGCAGAGACTTCAAAAACCGAGACCAGAGACTTCAAAAACCGAGACGGAGTGTCACTCTCTTAAATACTTGCCCGCAGAATCTCAAGACCAAGTCAAGGCCCATATCGTACGGTCAAAGTTATCGTAAAAAGCACAAATATTGTATTTACTGAATTCGTTCCACTGACTTGTTCTCTCAAATGCAGCTGGTTTTTATTGATTTTATACAATTCTTAAAGACTCGCTTGATACATTTCTGCAATAAAAAATTTTTGAAAAAAAACTTTACAAAACATCAAGAAAACATGTATAAAGGGTCGAAAAGTGGAAAAGTGGAACGAAGAACGTAATAGAAAACAGCCTTATTTTCATTTATTAATTACATATTCATTCATTCATAATATTGTAACCTCCTGCGTATAAATGCTTGTGATCTATGGAATTCCCTTTAAAAAACAACCCAAGTCGTGTGCCATAATCACAAACATTTGTTTGCCTTGTATGTGAAATCTATGGTATTCCCTTTTCTTTGCTTATAAGCATAGAAAAAGCAACAAAAGTAACATGCGTAAAAAACCAAGAAAAAAAAAACCAATGCTTCGCTATTTTCGGTCCGAAAAAAATTCAAAGTAAATCTGCAAATCTGCAACGAAATTTATAAGGTAAGGCTTTTGCTCCTGTTGGAATATCTGTTAATAACCAAGTTTTGTTCTCCATTAGTGACTGTATTTCGCTTTGCATGGCTTTCAACCATAGTTCTTTTTCATTGCTATTTTATACTTCTTTATACGTTTGAGGGGACGTTTCTTTTTCATTAATCATATTTACAGCCGACATTACAAAATCGTCAAAATTTGAATTCTTTATTAAGGATCTATCCCTCAACCTTTGCTATAGGTACGTTTTCATCTTCATCATCTTGTATTTCACATGTGATTTTCTTATTATATTCTCTAGAAGAGGTAGGTGGATCATAAGCTTCTTGATTATCTTCTGGAATATTTGGAGTCATATCAACGTTTGGATCTGGTTCGTAATTTTTAAAAGGTAATTTTACTAAAATATCTTTGTCGAGATTATTGTTTATTGGTAATATTTTCTCATTGTAGATGATAGTCTTATCACCTTTTTCATGAAATCTTTTTCATCTCTAGACAAGATTACTTTATTTTCATATTTTATGTAAATTCTGTACCTCTCATCATTATTATAACCAATAAGATATCCTTTTATAGCTTTTTTTATCTAATTTCTTTCTCTTCTGTTTTGGAATATGGGGGATAACAAACACATCCTATTGCTCTTAAATGTTTTATACATGGTTTTTTATTTAACCATAATTCATACGGACTCACTCCATCTATTAAGGATTTTCCAGTACGATTTAAAATATATATAACTGTACTAGCAAATTCAACCCACAATTTTTCTGGAAATTGTACATCCTTATTAGAATACTTGAACGCTCTAGCCATTTCAATTATAGTTCTATTTTCACGTTCAGCACTACCGTTTTGTTCTGGAGTGTATGGTACAGTAAGCCTTTGCTCAATATCATTAACTTCTAGAATATTTTTGAAGTCTGTGTTATTAAATTATCCTCTATTATCACGTAAAAATTACTTTAAAACATGTCCTTGAGCTTTTAAATGAGACATGTTCTTAAAAGTGATTTTTACATCAGATATTTGTTTTAGAAAATAACCATATCAAAATTTTGTAAAATGATCTTTATAGACAACCATAAATCTTTTACCTCCATATCAAGTTGGAAATGGTCCACAAACGTCACCAGACAGCTCTCCAGGTGTTGTTGTTTTTTTTTCTTGTACCAAAGGAGTTTCTGTGAGCTTTTCCATATTTATTTATTTATTTATTTATTTTGTTTTTAGAACTTAGCTAAATATAACAGCTAATTGAGATTAAAATAAGTACTATAATATTTTAAAGATATGCAGGAGCACAATAACAGCGACAACAACAACAACAACATCCGCAGCAAGTCAGGTCGTGGTTCATTCCT
Organism: Ornithomya chloropus; assembly: GCA_963971445.1. Classification (NCBI taxonomy): domain Eukaryota; kingdom Metazoa; phylum Arthropoda; class Insecta; order Diptera; family Hippoboscidae; genus Ornithomya; species Ornithomya chloropus. Next base: position 7,886,325 of record OZ020531.1, read on the forward strand.
ATAAACTTTATGTATAATTAAGAAGACTACATATGGATGAGCGTTTCCCAAGAACATATAAAAATATAACAATATTAATCATTATACAGAAAACTTTTAAAAACATGCATATACATATTTTTTTTTTTTTGAATAAGTTAGTCTTTTACGCTATAATGTACTTTATAGATTCTTGTAAAAACCCTTTTATTTACTTTATATTGTATGTATTTATTTTTATGTATATACTTCTTTTATGCTGTTGCGGCTGTTGCGGTTGTTGTTGTTGTTGTTGCCGATGCTGATGCTTGCTGCTTTAATTTATACTTGATTTTAGTTCTATCTTTATTACTTGCTTGTTATTATATTTATTTTATTGCTTTATTATATATTTTTTATTTATTTATTTTAACGCATTCGCTTTTCTAAGCTTTACTTTTGTACATATGTTTAAGTTTAGTTGCATTAATTAATTTTGAATTGTATCTTGTACTTTGTTGTACATTCTTAAAATTTAAGTTTATGTTTTTGTAACTGAATTTATAATTGTATTATTGGCTACTCATGAGCCATATCTGAATTGTAATAAATAATAATAATAATAATAATAATAATAATAATAATAATAATAATAATAATAATAAAAGAAATGCATAAGATTTGCAATAAATTGAAAAAACAATACTTAAAATATAAAGTCTGTGAAAATGAAGAAAAAATGTGTACACCATCACCATGGTTTTTTACGCATGTGTACTGTTGTTGTTTTTTCTATGCTTATAAGCAGAGACTTCAAAAACCGAGACGGAGTGTCACTCTCTTAAATACTTGCCCGCAGAATCTCAAGACCAAGTCAAGGCCCATATCGTACGGTCAAAGTTATCGTAAAAAGCACAAATATTGTATTTACTGAATTCGTTCCACTGACTTGTTCTCTCAAATGCAGCTGGTTTTTATTGATTTTATACAATTCTTAAAGACTCGCTTGATACGTTTCTGCAATAAAAAATTTTTGAAAAAAAACTTTACAAAACATCAAGAAAACATGTATAAAGGGTCGAAAAGTGGAAAAGTGGAACGAAGAACGTAATAGAAAACAGCCTTATTTTCATTTATTAATTACATATTCATTCATTCATAATATATGAAATTACATGCGTATAAATGTTTGTGATCTATGGAATTCCCTTTAAAAAACAACCCAAGTCGTGTGCCACAATCACAAACATTTGTTTGCTTTGTATGTGCAATCTATGGTATTCCCTTTTCTTTGCTTATAAGCATAGAAGAAGCAACAAAAGTAACATGCGTAAAAAACCAAGAAAAAAAAACCAATGCTTCGCTATTTTCGGTCCGGAAAAAATTCAAAGTAAATCTGCAAATCTGCAACGAAATTTATAAGGTAAGGCTTTTGCTCCTGTTGGAATATCTGTTAATAACCAAGTTTTGTTCTCCATTAGTGACTGTATTTCGCTTTGCATGGCTTTCAACCATAGTTCTTTTTCATTGCTATTTTATACTTCTTTATACGTTTGAGGGGACGTTTCTTTTTCATTAATCATATTTACAGCCGACATTACAAAATCGTCAAAATTTGAATTCTTTATTAAGGATCTATCCCTCAACCTTTGCTATAGGTACGTTTTCATCTTCATCATCTTGTATTTCACATGTGATTTTCTTATTATATTCTCTAGAAGAGGTAGGTGGATCATAAGCTTCTTGATTATCTTCTGGAATATTTGGAGTCATATCAACGTTTGGATCTGGTTCGTAATTTTTAAAAGGTAATTTTACTAAAATATCTTTGTCGAGATTATTGTTTATTGGTAATATTTTCTCATTGTAGATGATAGTCTTATCACCTTTTTCATGAAATCTTTTTCATCTCTAGACAAGATTACTTTATTTTCATATTTTATGTAAATTCTGTACCTCTCATCATTATTATAACCAATAAGATATCCTTTTATAGCTTTTTTTATCTAATTTCTTTCTCTTCTGTTTTGGAATATGGGGGATAACAAACACATCCTATTGCTCTTAAATGTTTTATACATGGTTTTTTATTTAACCATAATTCATACGGACTCACTCCATCTATTAAGGATTTTCCAGTACGATTTAAAATATATATAACTGTACTAGCAAATTCAACCCACAATTTTTCTGGAAATTGTACATCCTTATTAGAATACTTGAACGCTCTAGCCATTTCAATTATAGTTCTATTTTCACGTTCAGCACTACCGTTTTGTTCTGGAGTGTATGGTACAGTAAGCCTTTGCTCAATATCATTAACTTCTAGAATATTTTTGAAGTCTGTGTTATTAAATTATCCTCCATTATCACTTAAAAATTACTTTAAAACATGTCCTTGAGCTTTTGAATGAGACATGTTTTTAAAAGTGATTTTTACATCAGATTTTTGTTTTAGGAAATAACCATATCAAAATTTTGTAAAATGATCTTTATAGACAACCATATATCTTTTACCTCCATATGAAGTTGGAAATGGTCCACAAACGTCACCAGACAGCTCTCCAGGTGTTGTTGTTTTTTTTTCTTGTACCAAAGGAGTTTCTGTGAGCTTTTCCATATTTATTTATTTATTTATTTATTTTGTTTTTAGAACTTAGCTAAATATAACAGCTAATTGAGATTAAAATAAGTACTATAATATTTTAAAGATATGCAGGAGCACAATAACAGCGACAACAACAACAACAACATCCGCAGCAAGTCAGGTCGTGGTTCATTCCTATAAACTTTATGTATAATTAAGAAGACTACATATGGATGAGCGTTTCCCAAGAACATATAAAAATATAACAATATTAATCATTATACAGAAAACATTAAAAAACATACATATACATATTTTTTTTTTTTTTTGAATAAGTTAGTCTTTTACGCTATAATGTACTTTATAGATTCTTGTAAAAACCCTTTTATTTACTTTATATTGTATGTATTTATTTTTATGTATAACCTTCTTTTATGCTGTTGCGGCTGTTGCGGTTGTTGTTGTTGTTGTTGCCGATGCTGATGCTTGCTGCTTTAATTTATACTTGATTTTAGTTCTATCTTTATTACTTGCTTGTTATTATATTTATTTTATTGCTTTATTATATATTTTTTATTTATTTATTTTAACGCATTCGCTTTTCTAAGCTTTACTTTTGTACATATGTTTAAGTTTAGTTGCATTAATTAATTTTGAATTGTATCTTGTACTTTGTTGTACATTCTTAAAATTTAAGTTTATGTTTTTGTAACTGAATTTATAATTGTATTATTGGCTACTCATGAGCCATATCTGAATTGTAATAAATAATAATAATAATAATAATAATAATAATAATAATAATAAAAGAAATGCATAAGATTTGCAATAAATTGAAAAAACAATACTTAAAATATAAAGTCTGTGAAAATGAAGAAAAAATGTGTACACCATCACCATGGTTTTTTACGCATGTGTACTGTTGTTGTTTTTTCTATGCTTATAAGCAGAGACTTCAAAAACCGAGACCAGAGACTTCAAAAACCGAGACGGAGTGTCACTCTCTTAAATACTTGCCCGCAGAATCTCAAGACCAAGTCAAGGCCCATATCGTACGGTCAAAGTTATCGTAAAAAGCACAAATATTGTATTTACTGAATTCGTTCCACTGACTTGTTCTCTCAAATGCAGCTGGTTTTTATTGATTTTATACAATTCTTAAAGACTCGCTTGATACGTTTCTGCAATAAAAAATTTTTGAAAAAAAACTTTACAAAACATCAAGAAAACATGTATAAAGGGTCGAAAAGTGGAAAAGTGGAACGAAGAACGTAATAGAAAACTGCCTTATTTTCATTTATTAATTACATATTCATTCATTCATAATATTGTAACCTCCTGCGTATAAATGCTTGTGATCTATGGAATTCCCTTTAAAAAACAACCCAAGTCGTGTGCCACAATCACAAACATTTGTTTGCTTTGTATGTGCAATCTATGGTATTCCCTTTTCTTTGCTTATAAGCATAGAAAAAGCAACAAAAGTAACATGCGTAAAAAACCAAGAAAAAAAAACCAATGCTTCGCTATTTTCGGTCCGGAAAAAATTCAAAGTAAATCTGCAAATCTGCAACGAAATTTATAAGGTAAGATTTTTGCTCCTGTTGGAATATCTGTTAATAACCAAGTTTTGTTCTCCATTAGTGACTGTATTTCGCTTTGCATGGCTTTCAACCATAGTTCTTTTTCATTGCTATTTTATACTTCTTTATACGTTTGAGGGGACGTTTCTTTTTCATTAATCATATTTACAGCCGACATTACAAAATCGTCAAAATTTGAATTCTTTATTAAGGATCTATCCCTCAACCTTTGCTATAGGTACGTTTTCATCTTCATCATCTTGTATTTCACATGTGATTTTCTTATTATATTCTCTAGAAGAGGTAGGTGGATCATAAGTTTCTTGATTATCTTCTGGAATATTTGGAGTCATATCAACGTTTGGATCTGGTTCGTAATTTTTAAAAGGTAATTTTACTAAAATATCTTTGTCGAGATTATTGTTTATTGGTAATATTTTCTCATTGTAGATGATAGTCTTATCACCTTTTTCATGAAATCTTTTTCATCTCTAGACAAGATTACTTTATTTTCATATTTTATGTAAATTCTGTACCTCTCATCATTATTATAACCAATAAGATATCCTTTTATAGCTTTTTTTATCTAATTTCTTTCTCTTCTGTTTTGGAATATGGGGGATAACAAACACATCCTATTGCTCTTAAATGTTTTATACATGGTTTTTTATTTAACCATAATTCATACGGACTCACTCCATCTATTAAGGATTTTCCAGTACGATTTAAAATATATATAACTGTACTAGCAAATTCAACCCACAATTTTTCTGGAAATTGTACATCCTTATTAGAATACTTGAACGCTCTAGCCATTTCAATTATAGTTCTATTTTCACGTTCAGCACTACCGTTTTGTTCTGGAGTGTATGGTACAGTAAGCCTTTGCTCAATATCATTAACTTCTAGAATATTTTTGAAGTCTGTGTTATTAAATTATCCTCCATTATCACTTAAAAATTACTTTAAAACATGTCCTTGAGCTTTTGAATGAGACATGTTCTTAAAAGTGATTTTTACATCAGATTTTTGTTTTAGAAAATAACCATATCAAAATTTTGTAAAATGATCTTTATAGACAACCATATATCTTTTACCTCCATATGAAGTTGGAAATGGTCCACAAACGTCACCAGACAGCTCTCCAGGTGTTGTTGTTTTTTTTTCTTGTACCAAAGGAGTTTCTGTGAGCTTTTCCATATTTATTTATTTATTTATTTATTTTGTTTTTAGAACTTAGCTAAATATAACAGCTAATTGAGATTAAAATAAGTACTATAATATTTTAAAGATATGCAGGAGCACAATAACAGCGACAACAACAACAACAACATCCGCAGCAAGTCAGGTCGTGGTTCATTCCTATAAACTTTATGTATAATTAAGAAGACTACATATGGATGAGCGTTTCCCAAGAACATATAAAAATATAACAATATTAATCATTATACAGAAAACTTTTAAAAACATGCATATACATATTTTTTTTTTTTTTGAATAAGTTAGTCTTTTACGCTATAATGTACTTTATAGATTCTTGTAAAAACCCTTTTATTTACTTTATATTGTATGTATTTATTTTTATGTATATACTTCTTTTATGCTGTTGCGGCTGTTGCGGTTGTTGTTGTTGTTGTTGCCGATGCTGATGCTTGCTGCTTTAATTTATACTTGATTTTAGTTCTATCTTTATTACTTGCTTGTTATTATATTTATTTTATTGCTTTATTATATATTTTTTATTTATTTATTTTAACGCATTCGCTTTTCTAAGCTTTACTTTTGTACATATGTTTAAGTTTAGTTGCATTAATTAATTTTGAATTGTATCTTGTACTTTGTTGTACATTCTTAAAATTTAAGTTTATGATTTTGTAACTGAATTTATAATTGTATTATTGGCTACTCATGAGCCATATCTGAATTGTAATAAATAATAATAATAATAATAATAATAATAATAATAAAAGAAATGCATAAGATTTGCAATAAATTGAAAAAACATTACTTAAAATATAAAGTCTGTGAAAATGAAGAAAAAATGTGTACACCATCACCATGGTTTTTTACGCATGTGTACTGTTGTTGTTTTTTCTATGCTTATAAGCAGAGACTTCAAAAACCGAGACGGAGTGTCACTCTCTTAAATACTTGCCCGCAGAATCTCAAGACCAAGTCAAGGCCCATATCGTACGGTCAAAGTTATCGTAAAAAGCACAAATATCGTATTTACTGAATTCGTTCCACTGACTTGTTCTCTCAAATGCAGCTGGTTTTTATTGATTTTATACAATTCTTAAAGACTCGCTTGATACGTTTCTGCAATAAAAAATTTTTGAAAAAAAACTTTACAAAACATCAAGAAAACATGTATAAAGGGTCGAAAAGTGGAAAAGTGGAACGAAGAACGTAATAGAAAACAGCCTTATTTTCATTTATTAATTACATATTCATTCATTCATAATATATGAAATTACATGCGTATAAATGTTTGTGATCTATGGAATTCCCTTTAAAAAACAACCCAAGTCGTGTGCCACAATCACAAACATTTGTTTGCTTTGTATGTGCAATCTATGGTATTCCCTTTTCTTTGCTTATAAGCATAGAAGAAGCAACAAAAGTAACATGCGTAAAAAACCAAGAAAAAAAAACCAATGCTTCGCTATTTTCGGTCCGGAAAAAATTCAAAGTAAATCTGCAAATCTGCAACGAAATTTATAAGGTAAGGCTTTTGCTCCTGTTGGAATATCTGTTAATAACCAAGTTTTGTTCTCCATTAGTGACTGTATTTCGCTTTGCATGGCTTTCAACCATAGTTCTTTTTCATTGCTATTTTATACTTCTTTATACGTTTGAGGGGACGTTTCTTTTTCATTAATCATATTTACAGCCGACATTACAAAATCGTCAAAATTTGAATTCTTTATTAAGGATCTATCCCTCAACCTTTGCTATAGGTACGTTTTCATCTTCATCATCTTGTATTTCACATGTGATTTTCTTATTATATTCTCTAGAAGAGGTAGGTGGATCATAAGCTTCTTGATTATCTTCTGGAATATTTGGAGTCATATCAACGTTTGGATCTGGTTCGTAATTTTTAAAAGGTAATTTTACTAAAATATCTTTGTCGAGATTATTGTTTATTGGTAATATTTTCTCATTGTAGATGATAGTCTTATCACCTTTTTCATGAAATCTTTTTCATCTCTAGACAAGATTACTTTATTTTTATATTTTATGTAAATTCTGTACCTCTCATCATTATTATAACCAATTAGATATCCTTTTATAGCTTTTTTTATCTAATTTCTTTCTCTTCTGTTTTGGAATATGGGGGATAACAAACACATCCTATTGCTCTTAAATGTTTTATACATGGTTTTTTATTTAACCATAATTCATACGGACTCACTCCATCTATTAAGGATTTTCCAGTACGATTTAAAATATATATAACTGTACTAGCAAATTCAACCCACAATTTTTCTGGAAATTGTACATCCTTATTAGAATACTTGAACGCTCTAGCCATTTCAATTATAGTTCTATTTTCACGTTCAGCACTACCGTTTTGTTCTGGAGTGTATGGTACAGTAAGCCTTTGCTCAATATCATTAACTTCTAGAATATTTTTGAAGTCTGTGTTATTAAATTATCCTCCATTATCACTTAAAAATTACTTTAAAACATGTCCTTGAGCTTTTGAATGAGACATGTTCTTAAAAGTGATTTTTACATCAGATTTTTGTTTTAGAAAATAACCATATCAAAATTTTGTAAAATGATCTTTATAGACAACCATATATCTTTTACCTCCATATGAAGTTGGAAATGGTCCACAAACGTCACCAGACAGCTCTCCAGGTGTTGTTGTTTTTTTTTCTTGTACCAAAGGAGTTTCTGTGAGCTTTTCCATATTTATTTATTTATTTATTTATTTTGTTTTTAGAACTTAGCTAAATATAACAGCTAATTGAGATTAAAATAAGTACTATAATATTTTAAAGATATGCAGGAGCACAATAACAGCGACAACAACAACAACAACATCCGCAGCAAGTCAGGTCGTGGTTCATTCCTATAAACTTTATGTATAATTAAGAAGACTACATATGGATGAGCGTTTCCCAAGAACATATAAAAATATAACAATATTAATCATTATACAGAAAACATTTAAAAACATGCATATACATATTTTTTTTTTAAATAAGTTAGTCTTTTACGCTATAATGTACTTTATAGATTCTTGTAAAAACCCTTTTTTTACTTTATATTGTATGTATTTATTTTTATGTATATACTTCTTTTATGCTGTTGCGGCTGTTGCGGTTGTTGTTGTTGTTGTTGCCGATGCTGATGCTTGCTGCTTTAATTTATACTTGATTTTAGTTCTATCTTTATTACTTGCTTGTTATTATATTTATTTTATTGCTTTATTATATATTTTTTATTTATTTATTTTAACGCATTCGCTTTTCTAAGCTTTACTTTTGTACATATGTTTAAGTTTAGTTGCATTAATTAATTTTGAATTGTATCTTGTACTTTGTTGTACATTCTTAAAATTTAAGTTTATGATTTTGTAACTGAATTTATAATTGTATTATTGGCTACTCATGAGCCATATCTGAATTGTAATAAATAATAATAATAATAATAATAATAATAAAAGAAATGCATAAGATTTGCAATAAATTGAAAAAACAATACTTAAAATATAAAGTCTGTGAAAATGAAGAAAAAATGTGTACACCATCACCATGGTTTTTTACGCATGTGTACTGTTGTTGTTTTTTCTATGCTTATAAGCAGAGACTTCAAAAACCGAGACCAGAGACTTCAAAAACCGAGACGGAGTGTCACTCTCTTAAATACTTGCCCGCAGAATCTCAAGACCAAGTCAAGGCCCATATCGTACGGTCAAAGTTATCGTAAAAAGCACAAATATTGTATTTACTGAATTCGTTCCACTGACTTGTTCTCTCAAATTCAGCTGGTTTTTATTGATTTTATACAATTCTTAAAGACTCGCTTGATACGTTTCTGCAATAAAAAATTTTTGAAAAAAAACTTTACAAAACATCAAGAAAACATGTATAAAGGGTCGAAAAGTGGAAAAGTGGAACGAAGAACGTAATAGAAAACTGCCTTATTTTCATTTATTAATTACATATTCATTCATTCATAATATTGTAACCTCCTGCGTATAAATGCTTGTGATCTATGGAATTCCCTTTAAAAAACAACCCAAGTCGTGTGCCACAATCACAAACATTTGTTTGCTTTGTATGTGCAATCTATGGTATTCCCTTTTCTTTGCTTATAAGCATAGAAAAAGCAACAAAAGTAACATGCGTAAAAAACCAAGAAAAAAAAACCAATGCTTCGCTATTTTCGGTCCGGAAAAAATTCAAAGTAAATCTGCAAATCTGCAACGAAATTTATAAGGTAAGATTTTTGCTCCTGTTGGAATATCTGTTAATAACCAAGTTTTGTTCTCCATTAGTGACTGTATTTCGCTTTGCATGGCTTTCAACCATAGTTCTTTTTCATTGCCATTTTATACTTCTTTATACGTTTGAGGGGACGTTTCTTTTTCATTAATCATATTTACAGCCGACATTACAAAATCGTCAAAATTTGAATTCTTTATTAAGGATCTATCCCTCAACCTTTGCTATAGGTACGTTTTCATCTTCATCATCTTGTATTTCACATGTGATTTTCTTATTATATTCTCTAGAAGAGGTAGGTGGATCATAAGTTTCTTGATTATCTTCTGGAATATTTGGAGTCATATCAACGTTTGGATCTGGTTCGTAATTTTTAAAAGGTAATTTTACTAAAATATCTTTGTCGAGATTATTGTTTATTGGTAATATTTTCTCATTGTAGATGATAGTCTTATCACCTTTTTCATGAAATCTTTTTCATCTCTAGACAAGATTACTTTATTTTCATATTTTATGTAAATTCTGTACCTCTAATCATTATTATAACCAATTAGATATCCTTTTATAGCTTTTTTTATCTAATTTCTTTTTCTTCTGTTTTGGAATATGGGGGATAACAAACACATCCTATTGCTCTTAAATGTTTTATACATGGTTTTTTATTTAACCATAATTCATACGGACTCACTCCATCTATTAAGGATTTTCCAGTACGATTTAAAATATATATAACTGTACTAGCAAATTCAACCCACAATTTTTCTGGAAATTGTACATCCTTATTAGAATACTTGAACGCTCTAGCCATTTCAATTATAGTTCTATTTTCACGTTCAGCACTACCGTTTTGTTCTGGAGTGTATGGTACAGTAAGCCTTTGCTCAATATCATTAACTTCTAGAATATTTTTGAAGTCTGTGTTATTAAATTATCCTCCATTATCACTTAAAAATTACTTTAAAACATGTCCTTGAGCTTTTGAATGAGACATGTTTTTAAAAGTGATTTTTACATCAGATTTTTGTTTTAGGAAATAACCATATCAAAATTTTGTAAAATGATCTTTATAGACAACCATATATCTTTTACCTCCATATGAAGTTGGAAATGGTCCACAAACGTCACCAGACAGCTCTCCAGGTGTTGTTGTTTTTTTTTCTTGTACCAAAGGAGTTTCTGTGAGCTTTTCCATATTTATTTATTTATTTATTTATTTTGTTTTTAGAACTTAGCTAAATATAACAGCTAATTGAGATTAAAATAAGTACTATAATATTTTAAAGATATGCAGGAGCACAATAACAGCGACAACAACAACAACAACATCCGCAGCAAGTCAGGTCGTGGTTCATTCCTATAAACTTTATGTATAATTAAGAAGACTACATATGGATGAGCGTTTCCCAAGAACATATAAAAATATAACAATATTAATCATTATACAGAAAACATTAAAAAACATACATATACATATTTTTTTTTTTTTTGAATAAGTTAGTCTTTTACGCTATAATGTACTTTATAGATTCTTGTAAAAACCCTTTTATTTACTTTATATTGTATGTATTTATTTTTATGTATAACCTTCTTTTATGCTGTTGCGGCTGTTGCGGTTGTTGTTGTTGTTGTTGCCGATGCTGATGCTTGCTGCTTTAATTTATACTTGATTTTAGTTCTATCTTTATTACTTGCTTGTTATTATATTTATTTTATTGCTTTATTATATATTTTTTATTTATTTATTTTAACGCATTCGCTTTTCTAAGCTTTACTTTTGTACATATGTTTAAGTTTAGTTGCATTAATTAATTTTGAATTGTATCTTGTACTTTGTTGTACATTCTTAAAATTTAAGTTTATGTTTTTGTAACTGAATTTATAATTGTATTATTGGCTACTCATGAGCCATATCTGAATTGTAATAAATAATAATAATAATAATAATAATAATAATAATAATAATAATAATAATAAAAGAAATGCATAAGATTTGCAATAAATTGAAAAAACAATACTTAAAATATAAAGTCTGTGAAAATGAAGAAAAAATGTGTACACCATCACCATGGTTTTTTACGCATGTGTACTATTGTTGTTTTTTCTATGCTTATAAGCAGAGACTTCAAAAACCGAGACCAGAGACTTCAAAAACCGAGACGGAGTGTCACTCTCTTAAATACTTGCCCGCAGAATCTCAAGACCAAGTCAAGGCCCATATCGTACGGTCAAAGTTATCGTAAAAAGCACAAATATTGTATTTACTGAATTCGTTCCACTGACTTGTTCTCTCAAATGCAGCTGGTTTTTATTGATTTTATACAATTCTTAAAGACTCGCTTGATACATTTCTGCAATAAAAAATTTTTGAAAAAAAAACTTTACAAAACATCAAGAAAACATGTATAAAGGGTCGAAAAGTGGAAAAGTGGAACGAAGAACGTAATAGAAAACTGCCTTATTTTCATTTATTAATTACATATTCATTCATTCATAATATTGTAACCTCCTGCGTATAAATGCTTGTGATCTATGGAATTCCCTTTAAAAAACAACCCAAGTCGTGTGCCACAATCACAAACATTTGTTTGCTTTGTATGTGCAATCTATGGTATTCCCTTTTCTTTGCTTATAAGCATAGAAAAAGCAACAAAAGTAACATGCGTAAAAAACCAAGAAAAAAAAACCAATGCTTCGCTATTTTCGGTCCGGAAAAAATTCAAAGTAAATCTGCAAATCTGCAACGAAATTTATAAGGTAAGATTTTTGCTCCTGTTGGAATATCTGTTAATAACCAAGTTTTGTTCTCCATTAGTGACTGTATTTCGCTTTGCATGGCTTTCAACCATAGTTCTTTTTCATTGCTATTTTATACTTCTTTATACGTTTGAGGGGACGTTTCTTTTTCATTAATCATATTTACAGCCGACATTACAAAATCGTCAAAATTTGAATTCTTTATTAAGGATCTATCCCTCAACCTTTGCTACAGGTACGTTTTCATCTTCATCATCTTGTATTTCACATGTGATTTTCTTATTATATTCTCTAGAAGAGGTAGGTGGATCATAAGCTTCTTGATTATCTTCTGGAATATTTGGAGTCATATCAACGTTTGGATCTGGTTCGTAATTTTTAAAAGGTAATTTTACTAAAATATCTTTGTCGAGATTATTGTTTATTGGTAATATTTTCTCATTGTAGATGATAGTCTTATCACCTTTTTCATGAAATCTTTTTCATCTCTAGACAAGATTACTTTATTTTCATATTTTATGTAAATTCTGTACCTCTCATCATTATTATAACCAATAAGATATCCTTTTATAGCTTTTTTTATCTAATTTCTTTCTCTTCTGTTTTGGAATATGGGGGATAACAAACACATCCTATTGCTCTTAAATGTTTTATACATGGTTTTTTATTTAACCATAATTCATACGGACTCACTCCATCTATTAAGGATTTTCCAGTACGATTTAAAATATATATAACTGTACTAGCAAATTCAACCCACAATTTTTCTGGAAATTGTACATCCTTATTAGAATACTTGAACGCTCTAGCCATTTCAATTATAGTTCTATTTTCACGTTCAGCACTACCGTTTTGTTCTGGAGTGTATGGTACAGTAAGCCTTTGCTCAATATCATTAACTTCTAGAATATTTTTGAAGTCTGTGTTATTAAATTATCCTCCATTATCACTTAAAAATTACTTTAAAACATGTCCTTGAGCTTTTGAATGAGACATGTTCTTAAAAGTGATTTTTACATCAGATTTTTGTTTTAGAAAATAACCATATCAAAATTTTGTAAAATGATCTTTATAGACAACCATATATCTTTTACCTCCATATGAAGTTGGAAATGGTCCACAAACGTCACCAGACAGCTCTCCAGGTGTTGTTGTTTTTTTTTCTTGTACCAAAGGAGTTTCTGTGAGCTTTTCCATATTTATTTATTTATTTATTTATTTTGTTTTTAGAACTTAGCTAAATATAACAGCTAATTGAGATTAAAATAAGTACTATAATATTTTAAAGATATGCAGGAGCACAATAACAGCGACAACAACAACAACAACATCCGCAGCAAGTCAGGTCGTGGTTCATTCCTATAAACTTTATGTATAATTAAGAAGACTACATATGGATGAGCGTTTCCCAAGAACATATAAAAATATAACAATATTAATCATTATACAGAAAACTTTTAAAAACATGCATATACATATTTTTTTTTTTTTTTTTTGAATAAGTTAGTCTTTTACGCTATAATGTACTTTATAGATTCTTGTAAAAACCCTTTTATTTACTTTATATTGTATGTATTTATTTTTATGTATATACTTCTTTTATGCTGTTGCGGCTGTTGCGGTTGTTGTTGTTGTTGTTGCCGATGCTGATGCTTGCTGCTTTAATTTATACTTGATTTTAGTTCTATCTTTATTACTTGCTTGTTATTATATTTATTTTATTGCTTTATTATATATTTTTTATTTATTTATTTTAACGCATTCGCTTTTCTAAGCTTTACTTTTGTACATATGTTTAAGTTTAGTTGCATTAATTAATTTTGAATTGTATCTTGTACTTTGTTGTACATTCTTAAAATTTAAGTTTATGTTTTTGTAACTGAATTTATAATTGTATTATTGGCTACTCATGAGCCATATCTGAATTGTAATAAATAATAATAATAATAATAATAATAATAATAATAATAATAATAAAAGAAATGCATAAGATTTGCAATAAATTGAAAAAACAATACTTAAAATATAAAGTCTGTGAAAATGAAGAAAAAATGTGTACACCATCACCATGGTTTTTTACGCATGTGTACTGTTGTTGTTTTTTCTATGCTTATAAGCAGAGACTTCAAAAACCGAGACCAGAGACTTCAAAAACCGAGACGGAGTGTCACTCTCTTAAATACTTGCCCGCAGAATCTCAAGACCAAGTCAAGGCCCATATCGTACGGTCAAAGTTATCGTAAAAAGCACAAATATTGTATTTACTGAATTCGTTCCACTGACTTGTTCTCTCAAATTCAGCTGGTTTTTATTGATTTTATACAATTCTTAAAGACTCGCTTGATACGTTTCTGCAATAAAAAATTTTTGAAAAAAAACTTTACAAAACATCAAGAAAACATGTATAAAGGGTCGAAAAGTGGAAAAGTGGAACGAAGAACGTAATAGAAAACTGCCTTATTTTCATTTATTAATTACATATTCATTCATTCATAATATTGTAACCTCCTGCGTATAAATGCTTGTGATCTATGGAATTCCCTTTAAAAAACAACCCAAGTCGTGTGCCACAATCACAAACATTTGTTTGCTTTGTATGTGCAATCTATGGTATTCCCTTTTCTTTGCTTATAAGCATAGAAAAAGCAACAAAAGTAACATGCGTAAAAAACCAAGAAAAAAAAACCAATGCTTCGCTATTTTCGGTCCGGAAAAAATTCAAAGTAAATCTGCAAATCTGCAACGAAATTTATAAGGTAAGGCTTTTGCTCCTGTTGGAATATCTGTTAATAACCAAGTTTTGTTCTCCATTAGTGACTGTATTTCGCTTTGCATGGCTTTCAACCATAGTTCTTTTTCATTGCTATTTTATACTTCTTTATACGTTTGAGGGGACGTTTCTTTTTCATTAATCATATTTACAGCCGACATTACAAAATCGTCAAAATTTGAATTCTTTATTAAGGATCTATCCCTCAACCTTTGCTATAGGTAAGTTTTCATCTTCATCATCTTGTATTTCACATGTGATTTTCTTATTATATTCTCTAGAAGAGGTAGGTGGATCATAAGTTTCTTGATTATCTTCTGGAATATTTGGAGTCATATCAACGTTTGGATCTGGTTCGTAATTTTTAAAAGGTAATTTTACTAAAATATCTTTGTCGAGATTATTGTTTATTGGTAATATTTTCTCATTGTAGATGATAGTCTTATCACCTTTTTCATGAAATCTTTTTCATCTCTAGACAAGATTACTTTATTTTCATATTTTATGTAAATTCTGTACCTCTCATCATTATTATAACCAATTAGATATCCTTTTATAGCTTTTTTTATCTAATTTCTTTTTCTTCTGTTTTGGAATATGGGGGATAACAAACACATCCTATTGCTCTTAAATGTTTTATACATGGTTTTTTATTTAACCATAATTCATACGGACTCACTCCATCTATTAAGGATTTTCCAGTACGATTTAAAATATATATAACTGTACTAGCAAATTCAACCCACAATTTTTCTGGAAATTGTACATCCTTATTAGAATACTTGAACGCTCTAGCCATTTCAATTATAGTTCTATTTTCACGTTCAGCACTACCGTTTTGTTCTGGAGTGTATGGTACAGTAAGCCTTTGCTCAATATCATTTACTTCTAGAATATTTTTGAAGTCTGTGTTATTAAATTATCCTCTATTATCACGTAAAAATTACTTTAAAACATGTCCTTGAGCTTTTAAATGAGACATGTTCTTAAAAGTGATTTTTACATCAGATTTTTGTTTTAGAAAATAACCATATCAAAATTTTGTAAAATGATCTTTATAGACAACCATATATCTTTTACCTCCATATGAAGTTGGAAATGGTCCACAAACGTCACCAGACAGCTCTCCAGGTGTTGTTGTTTTTTTTTTCTTGTACCAAAGGAGTTTCTGTGAGCTTTTCCATATTTATTTATTTATTTATTTATTTTGTTTTTAGAACTTAGCTAAATATAACAGCTAATTGAGATTAAAATAAGTACTATAATATTTTAAAGATATGCAGGAGCACAATAACAGCGACAACAACAACAACATCCGCAGCAAGTCAGGTCGTGGTTCATTCCTATAAACTTTATGTATAATTAAGAAGACTACATATGGATGAGCGTTTCCCAAGAACATATAAAAATATAACAATATTAATCATTATACAGAAAACATTAAAAAACATACATATACATATTTTTTTTTTTTTTTGAATAAGTTAGTCTTTTACGCTATAATGTACTTTATAGATTCTTGTAAAAACCCTTTTATTTACTTTATATTGTATGTATTTATTTTTATGTATATACTTCTTTTATGCTGTTGCGGCTGTTGCGGTTGTTGTTGTTGTTGTTGCCGATGCTGATGCTTGCTGCTTTAATTTATACTTGATTTTAGTTCTATCTTTATTACTTGCTTGTTATTATATTTATTTTATTGCTTTATTATATATTTTTTATTTATTTATTTTAACGCATTCGCTTTTCTAAGCTTTACTTTTGTACATATGTTTAAGTTTAGTTGCATTAATTAATTTTGAATTGTATCTTGTACTTTGTTGTACATTCTTAAAATTTAAGTTTATGTTTTTGTAACTGAATTTATAATTGTATTATTGGCTACTCATGAGCCATATCTGAATTGTAATAAATAATAATAATAATAATAACAATAATAATAATAATAATAAAAGAAATGCATAAGATTTGCAATAAATTGAAAAAACAATACTTAAAATATAAAGTCTGTGAAAATGAAGAAAAAATGTGTACACCATCACCATGGTTTTTTACGCATGTGTACTGTTGTTGTTTTTTCTATGCTTATAAGCAGAGACTTCAAAAACCGAGACCAGAGACTTCAAAAACCGAGACGGAGTGTCACTCTCTTAAATACTTGCCCGCAGAATCTCAAGACCAAGTCAAGGCCCATATCGTACGGTCAAAGTTATCGTAAAAAGCACAAATATTGTATTTACTGAATTCGTTCCACTGACTTGTTCTCTCAAATGCAGCTGGTTTTTATTGATTTTATACAATTCTTAAAGACTCGCTTGATACGTTTCTGCAATAAAAAATTTTTGAAAAAAAACTTTACAAAACATCAAGAAAACATGTATAAAGGGTCGAAAAGTGGAAAAGTGGAACGAAGAACGTAATAGAAAACTGCCTTATTTTCATTTATTAATTACATATTCATTCATTCATAATATTGTAACCTCCTGCGTATAAATGCTTGTGATCTATGGAATTCCCTTTAAAAAACAACCCAAGTCGTGTGCCACAATCACAAACATTTGTTTGCTTTGTATGTGCAATCTATGGTATTCCCTTTTCTTTGCTTATAAGCATAGAAAAAGCAACAAAAGTAACATGCGTAAAAAACCAAGAAAAAAAAACCAATGCTTCGCTATTTTCGGTCCGGAAAAAATTCAAAGTAAATCTGCAAATCTGCAACGAAATTTATAAGGTAAGATTTTTGCTCCTGTTGGAATATCTGTTAATAACCAAGTTTTGTTCTCCATTAGTGACTGTATTTCGCTTTGCATGGCTTTCAACCATAGTTCTTTTTCATTGCTATTTTATACTTCTTTATACGTTTGAGGGGACGTTTCTTTTTCATTAATCATATTTACAGCCGACATTACAAAATCGTCAAAATTTGAATTCTTTATTAAGGATCTATCCCTCAACCTTTGCTATAGGTAAGTTTTCATCTTCATCATCTTGTATTTCACATGTGATTTTCTTATTATATTCTCTAGAAGAGGTAGGTGGATCATAAGTTTCTTGATTATCTTCTGGAATATTTGGAGTCATATCAACGTTTGGATCTGGTTCGTAATTTTTAAAAGGTAATTTTACTAAAATATCTTTGTCGAGATTATTGTTTATTGGTAATATTTTCTCATTGTAGATGATAGTCTTATCACCTTTTTCATGAAATCTTTTTCATCTCTAGACAAGATTACTTTATTTTCATATTTTATGTAAATTCTGTACCTCTCATCATTATTATAACCAATTAGATATCCTTTTATAGCTTTTTTTATCTAATTTCTTTTTCTTCTGTTTTGGAATATGGGGGATAACAAACACATCCTATTGCTCTTAAATGTTTTATACATGGTTTTTTATTTAACCATAATTCATACGGACTCACTCCATCTATTAAGGATTTTCCAGTACGATTTAAAATATATATAACTGTACTAGCAAATTCAACCCACAATTTTTCTGGAAATTGTACATCCTTATTAGAATACTTGAACGCTCTAGCCATTTCAATTATAGTTCTATTTTCACGTTCAGCACTACCGTTTTGTTCTGGAGTGTATGGTACAGTAAGCCTTTGCTCAATATCATTAACTTCTAGAATATTTTTGAAGTCTGTGTTATTAAATTATCCTCTATTATCACGTAAAAATTACTTTAAAACATGTCCTTGAGCTTTTAAATGAGACATGTTCTTAAAAGTGATTTTTACATCAGATTTTTGTTTTAGAAAATAACCATATCAAAATTTTGTAAAATGATCTTTATAGACAACCATATATCTTTTACCTCCATATGAAGTTGGAAATGGTCCACAAACGTCACCAGACAGCTCTCCAGGTGTTGTTGTTTTTTTTTCTTGTACCAAAGGAGTTTCTGTGAGCTTTTCCATATTTATTTATTTATTTATTTATTTTGTTTTTAGAACTTAGCTAAATATAACAGCTAATTGAGTTGAGATTAAAATAAGTACTATAATATTTTAAAGCTACGCAGGAGCACAATAACAGCGACAACAACAACAACAACATCCGCAACAAGTCAGGTCGTGGTTCATTCCTATAAACTTTATGTATAATTAAGAAGACTACATATGGATGAGCGTTTCCCAAGAACATATAAAAATATAACAATATTAATCATTATACAGAAAACTTTTAAAAACATGCATATACATATTTTTTTTTTAAATAAGTTAGTCTTTTACGCTATAATGTACTTTATAGATTCTTGTAAAAACCCTTTTATTTACTTTATATTGTATGTATTTATTTTTATGTATATACTTCTTTTATGCTGTTGCGGCTGTTGCGGTTGTTGTTGTTGTTGTTGCCGATGCTGATGCTTGCTGCTTTAATTTATACTTGATTTTAGTTCTATCTTTATTACTTGCTTGTTATTATATTTATTTTATTGCTTTATTATATATTTTTTATTTATTTATTTTAACGCATTCGCTTTTCTAAGCTTTACTTTTGTACATATGTTTAAGTTTAGTTGCATTAATTAATTTTGAATTGTATCTTGTACTTTGTTGTACATTCTTAAAATTTAAGTTTATGATTTTGTAACTGAATTTATAATTGTATTATTGGCTACTCATGAGCCATATCTGAATTGTAATAAATAATAATAATAATAATAATAATAATAAAAGAAATGCATAAGATTTGCAATAAATTGAAAAAACATTACTTAAAATATAAAGTCTGTGAAAATGAAGAAAAAATGTGTACACCATCACCATGGTTTTTTACGCATGTGTACTGTTGTTGTTTTTTCTATGCTTATAAGCAGAGACTTCAAAAACCGAGACCAGAGACTTCAAAAACCGAGACGGAGTGTCACTCTCTTAAATACTTGCCCGCAGAATCTCAAGACCAAGTCAAGGCCCATATCGTACGGTCAAAGTTATCGTAAAAAGCACAAATATCGTATTTACTGAATTCGTTCCACTGACTTGTTCTATCAAATGCAGCTGGTTTTTATTGATTTTATACAATTCTTAAAGACTCGCTTGATACGTTTCTGCAATAAAAAATTTTTGAAAAAAAACTTTACAAAACATCAAGAAAACATGTACAAAGGGTCGAAAAGTGGAAAAGTGGAGCGAAGAACGTAATAGAAAACAGCCTTATTTTCATTTATTAATTACATATTCATTCATTCATAATATATGAAATTACATGCGTATAAATGTTTGTGATCTATGGAATTCCCTTTAAAAAACAACCCAAGTCGTGTGCCATAATCACAAACATTTGTTTGCCTTGTATGTGAAATCTATGGTATTCCCTTTTCTCTGCTTATAAGCATAGAAAAAGCAACAAAAGTAACATGCGTAAAAAACCAAGAAAAAAAAACCAATGCTTCGCTATTTTCGGTCCGGAAAAAATTCAAAGTAAATCTGCAAATCTGCAACGAAATTTATAAGGTAAGGCTTTTGCTCCTGTTGGAATATCTGTTAATAACCAAGTTTTGTTCTCCATTAGTGACTGTATTTCGCTTTGCATGGCTTTCAACCATAGTTCTTTTTCATTGCTATTTTATACTTCTTTATACGTTTGAGGGGACGTTTCTTTTTCATTAATCATATTTACAGCCGACATTACAAAATCGTCAAAATTTGAATTCTTTATTAAGGATCTATCCCTCAACCTTTGCTATAGGTACGTTTTCATCTTCATCATCTTGTATTTCACATGTGATTTTCTTATTATATTCTCTAGAAGAGGTAGGTGGATCATAAGCTTTTTGATTATCTTCTGGAATATTTGGGGTCATATCAACGTTTGGATCTGGTTCGTAATTTTTAAAAGGTAATTTTACTAAAATATCTTTGTCGAGATTATTGTTTATTGGTAATATTTTCTCATTGTAGATGATAGTCTTATCACCTTTTTCATGAAATCTTTTTCATCTCTAGACAAGATTACTTTATTTTCATATTTTATGTAAATTCTGTACCTCTCATCATTATTATAACCAATAAGATATCCTTTTATAGCTTTTTTTATCTAATTTCTTTCTCTTCTGTTTTGGAATATGGGGGATAACAAACACATCCTATTGCTCTTAAATGTTTTATACATGGTTTTTTATTTAACCATAATTCATACGGACTCACTCCATCTATTAAGGATTTTCCAGTACGATTTAAAATATATATAACTGTACTAGCAAATTCAACCCACAATTTTTCTGGAAATTGTACATCCTTATTAGAATACTTGAACGCTCTAGCCATTTCAATTATAGTTCTATTTTCACGTTCAGCACTACCGTTTTGTTCTGGAGTGTATGGTACAGTAAGCCTTTGCTCAATATCATTAACTTCTAGAATATTTTTGAAGTCTGTGTTATTAAATTATCCTCTATTATCACGTAAAAATTACTTTTAAACATGTCCTTGAGCTTTTAAATGAGACATGTTCTTAAAAGTGATTTTTACATCAGATTTTTGTTTTAGAAAATAACCATATCAAAATTTTGTAAAATGATCTTTATAGACAACCATATATCTTTTACCTCCATATGAAGTTGGAAATGGTCCACAAACGTCACCAGACAGCTCTCCAGGTGTTGTTGTTTTTTTTTTCTTGTACCAAAGGAGTTTCTGTGAGCTTTTCCATATTTATTTATTTATTTATTTATTTTGTTTTTAGAACTTAGCTAAATATAACAGCTAATTAAGATTAAAATAAGTACTATAATATTTTAAAGATATGCAGGAGCACAATAACAGCGACAACAACAACAACAACATCCGCAGCAAGTCAGGTCGTGGTTCATTCCTATAAACTTTATGTATAATTAAGAAGACTACATATGGATGAGCGTTTCCCAAGAACATATAAAAATATAACAATATTAATCATTATACAGAAAACTTTCAAAAACATACATATACATATTTTTTTTTTTTTTTGAATAAGTTAGTCTTTTACGCTATAATGTACTTTATAGATTCTTGTAAAAACCCTTTTATTTACTTTATATTGTATGTATTTATTTTTATGTATATACTTCTTTTATGCTGTTGCGGCTGTTGCGGTTGTTGTTGTTGTTGTTGCCGATGCTGATGCTTGCTGCTTTAATTTATACTTGATTTTAGTTCTATCTTTATTACTTGCTTGTTATTATATTTATTTTATTGCTTTATTATATATTTTTTATTTATTTATTTTAACGCATTCGCTTTTCTAAGCTTTACTTTTGTACATATGTTTAAGTTTAGTTGCATTAATTAATTTTGAATTGTATCTTGTACTTTGTTGTACATTCTTAAAATTTAAGTTTATGATTTTGTAACTGAATTTATAATTGTATTATTGGCTACTCATGAGCCATATCTGAATTGTAATAAATAATAATAATAATTTTAATAATAATAATAATAAAAGAAATGCATAAGATTTGCAATAAATTGAAAAAACATTACTTAAAATATAAAGTCTGTGAAAGTGAAGAAAAAATGTGTACACCATCACCATGGTTTTTTACGCATGTGTACTGTTGTTGTTTTTTCTATGCTTATAAGCAGAGACTTCAAAAACCGAGACCAGAGACTTCAAAAACCGAGACGGAGTGTCACTCTCTTAAATACTTGCCCGCAGAATCTCAAGACCAAGTCAAGGCCCATATCGTACGGTCAAAGTTATCGTAAAAAGCACAAATATCGTATTTACTGAATTCGTTCCACTGACTTGTTCTATCAAATGCAGCTGGTTTTTATTGATTTTATACAATTCTTAAAGACTCGCTTGATACGTTTCTGCAATAAAAAATTTTTGAAAAAAAACTTTACAAAACATCAAGAAAACATGTACAAAGGGTCGAAAAGTGGAAAAGTGGAACGAAGAACGTAATAGAAAACTGCCTTATTTTCATTTATTAATTACATATTCATTCATTCATAATATTGTAACCTCCTGCGTATAAATGCTTGTGATCTATGGAATTCCCTTTAAAAAACAACCCAAGTCGTGTGCCACAATCACAAACATTTGTTTGCTTTGTATGTGCAATCTATGGTATTCCCTTTTCTTTGCTTATAAGCATAGAAAAAGCAACAAAAGTAACATGCGTAAAAAACCAAGAAAAAAAAACCAATGCTTCGCTATTTTCGGTCCGGAAAAAATTCAAAGTAAATCTGCAAATCTGCAACGAAATTTATAAGGTAAGGCTTTTGCTCCTGTTGGAATATCTGTTAATAACCAAGTTTTGTTCTCCATTAGTGACTGTATTTCGCTTTGCATGGCTTTCAACCATAGTTCTTTTTCATTGCTATTTTATACTTCTTTATACGTTTGAGGGGACGTTTCTTTTTCATTAATCATATTTACAGCCGACATTACAAAATCGTCAAAATTTGAATTCTTTATTAAGGATCTATCCCTCAACCTTTGCTATAGGTACGTTTTCATCTTCATCATCTTGTATTTCACATGTGATTTTCTTATTATATTCTCTAGAAGAGGTAGGTGGATCATAAGCTTCTTGATTATCTTCTGGAATATTTGGAGTCATATCAACGTTTGGATCTGGTTCGTAATTTTTAAAAGGTAATTTGACTAAAATATCTTTGTCGAGATTATTGTTTATTGGTAATATTTTCTCATTGTAGATGATAGTCTTATCACCTTTTTCATGAAATCTTTTTCATCTCTAGACAAGATTACTTTATTTTCATATTTTATGTAAATTCTGTACCTCTCATCATTATTATAACCAATTAGATATCCTTTTATAGCTTTTTTTATCTAATTTCTTTCTCTTCTGTTTTGGAATATGGGGGATAACAAACACATCCTATTGCTCTTAAATGTTTTATACATGGTTTTTTATTTAACCATAATTCATACGGACTCACTCCATCTATTAAGGATTTTCCAGTACGATTTAAAATATATATAACTGTACTAGCAAATTCAACCCACAATTTTTCTGGAAATTGTACATCCTTATTAGAATACTTGAACGCTCTAGCCATTTCAATTATAGTTCTATTTTCACGTTCAGCACTACCGTTTTGTTCTGGAGTGTATGGTACAGTAAGCCTTTGCTCAATATCATTAACTTCTAGAATATTTTTGAAGTCTGTGTTATTAAATTATCCTCTATTATCACGTAAAAATTACTTTAAAACATGTCCTTGAGCTTTTAAATGAGACATGTTCTTAAAAGTGATTTTTACATCAGATTTTTGTTTTAGAAAATAACCATATCAAAATTTTGTAAAATGATCTTTATAGACAACCATAAATCTTTTACCTCCATATCAAGTTGGAAATGGTCCACAAACGTCACCAGACACCTCTCCAGGTGTTGTTGTTTTTTTTTCTTGTACCAAAGGAGTTTCTGTGAGCTTTTCCATATTTATTTATTTATTTATTTATTTTGTTTTTAGAACTTAGCTAAATATAACAGCTAATTGAGATTAAAATAAGTACTATAATATTTTAAAGCTACGCAGGAGCACAATAACAGCGACAACAACAACAACAACATCCGCAACAAGTCAGGTCGTGGTTCATTCCTATAAACTTTATGTATAATTAAGAAGACTACATATGGATGAGCGTTTCCCAAGAACATATAAAAATATAACAATATTAATCATTATACAGAAAACTTTTAAAAACATGCATATACATATTTTTTTTTTTTTGAATAAGTTAGTCTTTTACGCTATAATGTACTTTATAGATTCTTGTAAAAACCCTTTTATTTACTTTATATTGTATGTATTTATTTTTATGTATATACTTCTTTTATGCTGTTGCGGCTGTTGCGGTTGTTGTTGTTGTTGTTGCCGATGCTGATGCTTGCTGCTTTAATTTATACTTGATTTTAGTTCTATCTTTATTACTTGCTTGTTATTATATTTATTTTATTGCTTTATTATATATTTTTTATTTATTTATTTTAACGCATTCGCTTTTCTAAGCTTTACTTTTGTACATATGTTTAAGTTTAGTTGCATTAATTAATTTTGAATTGTATCTTGTACTTTGTTGTACATTCTTAAACTTTAAGTTTATGATTTTGTAACTGAATTTATAATTGTATTATTGGCTACTCATGAGCCATATCTGAATTGTAATAAATAATAATAATAATAATAATAATAATAATAATAATAATAATAATAATAATAATAATAATAATAAAAGAAATGCATAAGATTTGCAATAAATTGAAAAAACATTACTTAAAATATAAAGTCTGTGAAAATGAAGAAAAAATGTGTACACCATCACCATGGTTTTTTACGCATGTGTACTGTTGTTGTTTTTTCTATGCTTATAAGCAGAGACTTCAAAAACCGAGACCAGAGACTTCAAAAACCGAGACGGAGTGTCACTCTCTTAAATACTTGCCCGCAGAATCTCAAGACCAAGTCAAGGCCCATATCGTACGGTCAAAGTTATCGTAAAAAGCACAAATATCGTATTTACTGAATTCGTTCCACTGACTTGTTCTATCAAATGCAGCTGGTTTTTATTGATTTTATACAATTCTTAAAGACTCGCTTGATACGTTTCTGCAATAAAAAATTTTTGAAAAAAAACTTTACAAAACATCAAGAAAACATGTACAAAGGGTCGAAAAGTGGAAAAGTGGAACGAAGAACGTAATAGAAAACAGCCTTATTTTCATTTATTAATTACATATTCATTCATTCATAATATATGAAATTACATGCGTATAAATGTTTGTGATCTATGGAATTCCCTTTAAAAAACAACCCAAGTCGTGTGCCATAATCACAAACATTTGTTTGCCTTGTATGTGCAATCTATGGTATTCCCTTTTCTTTGCTTATAAGCATAGAAGAAGCAACAAAAGTAACATGCGTAAAAAACCAAGAAAAAAAAACCAATGCTTCGCTATTTTCGGACCGGAAAAAATTCAAAGTAAATCTGCAAATCTGCAACGAAATTTATAAGGTAAGGCTTTTGCTCCTGTTGGAATATCTGTTAATAACCAAGTTTTGTTCTCCATTAGTGACTGTATTTCGCTTTGCATGGCTTTCAACCATAGTTCTTTTTCATTGCTATTTTATACTTCTTTATACGTTTGAGGGGACGTTTCTTTTTCATTAATCATATTTACAGCCGACATTACAAAATCGTCA
The DNA here is from genome assembly GCA_963971445.1 of Ornithomya chloropus. Lineage (NCBI taxonomy): Eukaryota > Metazoa > Arthropoda > Insecta > Diptera > Hippoboscidae > Ornithomya > Ornithomya chloropus. Next base: position 7,912,618 of record OZ020531.1, read on the forward strand.
AAATTTGAATTCTTTATTAAGGATCTATCCCTCAACCTTTGCTATAGGTACGTTTTCATCTTCATCATCTTGTATTTCACATGTGATTTTCTTATTATATTCTCTAGAAGAGGTAGGTGGATCATAAGCTTCTTGATTATCTTCTGGAATATTTGGAGTCATATCAACGTTTGGATCTGGTTCGTAATTTTTAAAAGGTAATTTGACTAAAATATCTTTGTCGAGATTATTGTTTATTGGTAATATTTTCTCATTGTAGATGATAGTCTTATCACCTTTTTCATGAAATCTTTTTCATCTCTAGACAAGATTACTTTATTTTCATATTTTATGTAAATTCTGTACCTCTCATCATTATTATAACCAATTAGATATCCTTTTATAGCTTTTTTTATCTAATTTCTTTCTCTTCTGTTTTGGAATATGGGGGATAACAAACACATCCTATTGCTCTTAAATGTTTTATACATGGTTTTTTATTTAACCATAATTCATACGGACTCACTCCATCTATTAAGGATTTTCCAGTACGATTTAAAATATATATAACTGTACTAGCAAATTCAACCCACAATTTTTCTGGAAATTGTACATCCTTATTAGAATACTTGAACGCTCTAGCCATTTCAATTATAGTTCTATTTTCACGTTCAGCACTACCGTTTTGTTCTGAAGTGTATGGTACAGTAAGCCTTTGCTCAATATCATTAACTTCTAGAATATTTTTGAAGTCTGTGTTATTAAATTATCCTCTATTATCACGTAAAAATTACTTTAAAACATGTCCTTGAGCTTTTAAATGAGACATGTTCTTAAAAGTGATTTTTACATCAGATATTTGTTTTAGAAAATAACCATATCAAAATTTTGTAAAATGATCTTTATAGACAACCATAAATCTTTTACCTCCATATCAAGTTGGAAATGGTCCACAAACGTCACCAGACAGCTCTCCAGGTGTTGTTGTTTTTTTTTCTTGTACCAAAGGAGTTTCTGTGAGCTTTTCCATATTTATTTATTTATTTATTTATTTTGTTTTTAGAACTTAGCTAAATATAACAGCTAATTGAGATTAAAATAAGTACTATAATATTTTAAAGATATGCAGGAGCACAATAACAGCGACAACAACAACAACAACATCCGCAGCAAGTCAGGTCGTGGTTCATTCCTATAAACTTTATGTATAATTAAGAAGACTACATATGGATGAGCGTTTCCCAAGAACATATAAAAATATAACAATATTAATCATTATACAGAAAACTTTTAAAAACATGCATATACATATTTTTTTTTTAAATAAGTTAGTCTTTTACGCTATAATGTACTTTATAGATTCTTGTAAAAACCCTTTTATTTACTTTATATTGTATGTATTTATTTTTATGTATATACTTCTTTTATGCTGTTGCGGCTGTTGCGGTTGTTGTTGTTGTTGTTGCCGATGCTGATGCTTGCTGCTTTAATTTATACTTGATTTTAGTTCTATCTTTATTACTTGCTTGTTATTATATTTATTTTATTGCTTTATTATATATTTTTTATTTATTTATTTTAACGCATTCGCTTTTCTAAGCTTTACTTTTGTACATATGTTTAAGTTTAGTTGCATTAATTAATTTTGAATTGTATCTTGTACTTTGTTGTACATTCTTAAACTTTAAGTTTATGATTTTGTAACTGAATTTATAATTGTATTATTGGCTACTCATGAGCCATATCTGAATTGTAATAAATAATAATAATAATAATAATAATAATAATAATAATAATAATAATAATAATAATAATAAAAGAAATGCATAAGATTTGCAATAAATTGAAAAAACATTACTTAAAATATAAAGTCTGTGAAAATGAAGAAAAAATGTGTACACCATCACCATGGTTTTTTACGCATGTGTACTGTTGTTGTTTTTTCTATGCTTATAAGCAGAGACTTCAAAAACCGAGACCAGAGACTTCAAAAACCGAGACGGAGTGTCACTCTCTTAAATACTTGCCCGCAGAATCTCAAGACCAAGTCAAGGCCCATATCGTACGGTCAAAGTTATCGTAAAAAGCACAAATATCGTATTTACTGAATTCGTTCCACTGACTTGTTCTATCAAATGCAGCTGGTTTTTATTGATTTTATACAATTCTTAAAGACTCGCTTGATACGTTTCTGCAATAAAAAATTTTTGAAAAAAAACTTTACAAAACATCAAGAAAACATGTACAAAGGGTCGAAAAGTGGAAAAGTGGAACGAAGAACGTAATAGAAAACAGCCTTATTTTCATTTATTAATTACATATTCATTCATTCATAATATATGAAATTACATGCGTATAAATGCTTGTGATCTATGGAATTCCCTTTAAAAAACAACCCAAGTCGTGTGCCATAATCACAAACATTTGTTTGCCTTGTATGTGAAATCTATGGTATTCCCTTTTCTTTGCTTATAAGCATAGAAAAAGCAACAAAAGTAACATGCGTAAAAAACCAAGAAAAAAAAAACCAATGCTTCGCTATTTTCGGTCCGAAAAAAATTCAAAGTAAATCTGCAAATCTGCAACGAAATTTATAAGGTAAGGCTTTTGCTCCTGTTGGAATATCTGTTAATAACCAAGTTTTGTTCTCCATTAGTGACTGTATTTCGCTTTGCATGGCTTTCAACCATAGTTCTTTTTCATTGCTATTTTATACTTCTTTATACGTTTGAGGGGACGTTTCTTTTTCATTAATCATATTTACAGCCGACATTACAAAATCGTCAAAATTTGAATTCTTTATTAAGGATCTATCCCTCAACCTTTGCTATAGGTACGTTTTCATCTTCATCATCTTGTATTTCACATGTGATTTTCTTATTATATTCTCTAGAAGAGGTAGGTGGATCATAAGCTTCTTGATTATCTTCTGGAATATTTGGAGTCATATCAACGTTTGGATCTGGTTCGTAATTTTTAAAAGGTAATTTGACTAAAATATCTTTGTCGAGATTATTGTTTATTGGTAATATTTTCTCATTGTAGATGATAGTCTTATCACCTTTTTCATGAAATCTTTTTCATCTCTAGACAAGATTACTTTATTTTCATATTTTATGTAAATTCTGTACCTCTCATCATTATTATAACCAATTAGATATCCTTTTATAGCTTTTTTTATCTAATTTCTTTCTCTTCTGTTTTGGAATATGGGGGATAACAAACACATCCTATTGCTCTTAAATGTTTTATACATGGTTTTTTATTTAACCATAATTCATACGGACTCACTCCATCTATTAAGGATTTTCCAGTACGATTTAAAATATATATAACTGTACTAGCAAATTCAACCCACAATTTTTCTGGAAATTGTACATCCTTATTAGAATACTTGAACGCTCTAGCCATTTCAATTATAGTTCTATTTTCACGTTCAGCACTACCGTTTTGTTCTGGAGTGTATGGTACAGTAAGCCTTTGCTCAATATCATTAACTTCTAGAATATTTTTGAAGTCTGTGTTATTAAATTATCCTCTATTATCACGTAAAAATTACTTTAAAACATGTCCTTGAGCTTTTAAATGAGACATGTTCTTAAAAGTGATTTTTACATCAGATATTTGTTTTAGAAAATAACCATATCAAAATTTTGTAAAATGATCTTTATAGACAACCATAAATCTTTTACCTCCATATCAAGTTGGAAATGGTCCACAAACGTCACCAGACAGCTCTCCAGGTGTTGTTGTTTTTTTTTCTTGTACCAAAGGAGTTTCTGTGAGCTTTTCCATATTTATTTATTTATTTATTTATTTTGTTTTTAGAACTTAGCTAAATATAACAGCTAATTGAGATTAAAATAAGTACTATAATATTTTAAAGATATGCAGGAGCACAATAACAGCGACAACAACAACAACAACATCCGCAGCAAGTCAGGTCGTGGTTCATTCCTATAAACTTTATGTATAATTAAGAAGACTACATATGGATGAGCGTTTCCCAAGAACATATAAAAATATAACAATATTAATCATTATACAGAAAACTTTTAAAAACATGCATATACATATTTTTTTTTTTTTGAATAAGTTAGTCTTTTACGCTATAATGTACTTTATAGATTCTTGTAAAAACCCTTTTATTTACTTTATATTGTATGTATTTATTTTTATGTATATACTTCTTTTATGCTGTTGCGGCTGTTGCGGTTGTTGTTGTTGTTGTTGCCGATGCTGATGCTTGCTGCTTTAATTTATACTTGATTTTAGTTCTATCTTTATTACTTGCTTGTTATTATATTTATTTTATTGCTTTATTATATATTTTTTATTTATTTATTTTAACGCATTCGCTTTTCTAAGCTTTACTTTTGTACATATGTTTAAGTTTAGTTGCATTAATTAATTTTGAATTGTATCTTGTACTTTGTTGTACATTCTTAAAATTTAAGTTTATGATTTTGTAACTGAATTTATAATTGTATTATTGGCTACTCATGAGCCATATCTGAATTGTAATAAATAATAATAATAATAATAATAATAATAATAATAATAATAATAATAATAATAATAATAATAAAAGAAATGCATAAGATTTGCAATAAATTGAAAAAACATTACTTAAAATATAAAGTCTGTGAAAATGAAGAAAAAATGTGTACACCATCACCATGGTTTTTTACGCATGTGTACTGTTGTTGTTTTTTCTATGCTTATAAGCAGAGACTTCAAAAACCGATACGGAGTGTCACTCTCTTAAATACTTGCCCGCAGAATCTCAAGACCAAGTCAAGGCCCATATCGTACGGTCAAAGTTATCGTAAAAAGCACAAATATCGTATTTACTGAATTCGTTCCACTGACTTGTTCTCTCAAATGCAGCTGGTTTTTATTGATTTTATACAATTCTTAAAGACTCGCTTGATACGTTTCTGCAATAAAAAATTTTTGAAAAAAAACTTTACAAAACATCAAGAAAACATGTATAAAGGGTCGAAAAGTGGAAAAGTGGAACGAAGAACGTAATAGAAAACAGCCTTATTTTCATTTATTAATTACATATTCATTCATTCATAATATATGAAATTACATGCGTATAAATGCTTGTGATCTATGGAATTCCCTTTAAAAAACAACCCAAGTCGTGTGCCATAATCACAAACATTTGTTTGCCTTGTATGTGAAATCTATGGTATTCCCTTTTCTTTGCTTATAAGCATAGAAAAAGCAACAAAAGTAACATGCGTAAAAAACCAAGAAAAAAAAAACCAATGCTTCGCTATTTTCGGTCCGAAAAAAATTCAAAGTAAATCTGCAAATCTGCAACGAAATTTATAAGGTAAGGCTTTTGCTCCTGTTGGAATATCTGTTAATAACCAAGTTTTGTTCTCCATTAGTGACTGTATTTCGCATTGCATGGCTTTCAACCATAGTTCTTTTTCATTGCTATTTTATACTTCTTTATACGTTTGAGGGGACGTTTCTTTTTCATTAATCATATTTACAGCCGACATTACAAAATCGTCAAAATTTGAATTCTTTATTAAGGATCTATCCCTCAACCTTTGCTATAGGTACGTTTTCATCTTCATCATCTTGTATTTCACATGTGATTTTCTTATTATATTCTCTAGAAGAGGTAGGTGGATCATAAGCTTCTTGATTATCTTCTGGAATATTTGGAGTCATATCAACGTTTGGATCTGGTTCGTAATTTTTAAAAGGTAATTTTACTAAAATATCTTTGTCGAGATTATTGTTTATTGGTAATATTTTCTCATTGTAGATGATAGTCTTATCACCTTTTTCATGAAATCTTTTTCATCTCTAGACAAGATTACTTTATTTTCATATTTTATGTAAATTCTGTACCTCTCATCATTATTATAACCAATTAGATATCCTTTTATAGCTTTTTTTATCTAATTTCTTTCTCTTCTGTTTTGGAATATGGGGGATAACAAACACATCCTATTGCTCTTAAATGTTTTATACATGGTTTTTTATTTAACCATAATTCATACGGACTCACTCCATCTATTAAGGATTTTCCAGTACGATTTAAAATATATATAACTGTACTAGCAAATTCAACCCACAATTTTTCTGGAAATTGTACATCCTTATTAGAATACTTGAACGCTCTAGCCATTTCAATTATAGTTCTATTTTCACGTTCAGCACTACCGTTTTGTTCTGGAGTGTATGGTACAGTAAGCCTTTGCTCAATATCATTAACTTCTAGAATATTTTTGAAGTCTGTGTTATTAAATTATCCTCTATTATCACGTAAAAATTACTTTAAAACATGTCCTTGAGCTTTTAAATGAGACATGTTCTTAAAAGTGATTTTTACATCAGATTTTTGTTTTAGAAAATAACCATATCAAAATTTTGTAAAATGATCTTTATAGACAACCATATATCTTTTACCTCCATATGAAGTTGAAAATGGTCCACAAACGTCACCAGACAGCTCTCCAGGTGTTGTTGTTTTTTTTTCTTGTACCAAAGGAGTTTCTGTGAGCTTTTCCATATTTATTTATTTATTTATTTATTTTGTTTTTAGAACTTAGCTAAATATAACAGCTAATTGAGATTAAAATAAGTACTATAATATTTTAAAGATATGCAGGAGCACAATAACAGCGACAACAACAACAACAACATCCGCAGCAAGTCAGGTCGTGGTTCATTCCTATAAACTTTATGTATAATTAAGAAGACTACATATGGATGAGCGTTTCCCAAGAACATATAAAAATATAACAATATTAATCATTATACAGAAAACATTTAAAAACATGCATATACATATTTTTTTTTTAAATAAGTTAGTCTTTTACGCTATAATGTACTTTATAGATTCTTGTAAAAACCCTCTTATTTACTTTATATTGTATGTATTTATTTTTATGTATATACTTCTTTTATGCTGTTGCGGCTGTTGCGGTTGTTGTTGTTGTTGTTGCCGATGCTGATGCTTGCTGCTTTAATTTATACTTGATTTTAGTTCTATCTTTATTACTTGCTTGTTATTATATTTATTTTATTGCTTTATTATATATTTTTTATTTATTTATTTTAACGCATTCGCTTTTCTAAACTTTACTTTTGTACATATGTTTAAGTTTAGTTGCATTAATTAATTTTGAATTGTATCTTGTACTTTGTTGTACATTCTTAAAATTTAAGTTTATGATTTTGTAACTGAATTTATAATTGTATTATTGGCTACTCATGAGCCATATCTGAATTGTAATAAATAATAATAATAATAATAATAATAATAAAAGAAATGCATAAGATTTGCAATAAATTGAAAAAACATTACTTAAAATATAAAGTCTGTGAAAATGAAGAAAAAATGTGTACACCATCACCATGGTTTTTTACGCATGTGTACTGTTGTTGTTTTTTCTATGCTTATAAGCAGAGACTTCAAAAACCGAGACCAGAGACTTCAAAAACCGAGACGGAGTGTCACTCTCTTAAATACTTGCCCGCAGAATCTCAAGACCAAGTCAAGGCCCATATCGTACGGTCAAAGTTATCGTAAAAAGCACAAATATCGTATTTACTGAATTCGTTCCACTGACTTGTTCTATCAAATGCAGCTGGTTTTTATTGATTTTATACAATTCTTAAAGACTCGCTTGATACGTTTCTGCAATAAAAAATTTTTGAAAAAAAACTTTACAAAACATCAAGAAAACATGTACAAAGGGTCGAAAAGTGGAAAAGTGGAACGAAGAACGTAATAGAAAACAGCCTTATTTTCATTTATTAATTACATATTCATTCATTCATAATATATGAAATTACATGCGTATAAATGTTTGTGATCTATGGAATTCCCTTTAAAAAACAACCCAAGTCGTGTGCCATAATCACAAACATTTGTTTGCCTTGTATGTGCAATCTATGGTATTCCCTTTTCTTTGCTTATAAGCATAGAAGAAGCAACAAAAGTAACATGCGTAAAAAACCAAGAAAAAAAAACCAATGCTTCGCTATTTTCGGACCGGAAAAAATTCAAAGTAAATCTGCAAATCTGCAACGAAATTTATAAGGTAAGGCTTTTGCTCCTGTTGGAATATCTGTTAATAACCAAGTTTTGTTCTCCATTAGTGACTGTATTTCGCTTTGCATGGCTTTCAACCATAGTTCTTTTTCATTGCTATTTTATACTTCTTTATACGTTTGAGGGGACGTTTCTTTTTCATTAATCATATTTACAGCCGACATTACAAAATCGTCAAAATTTGAATTCTTTATTAAGGATCTATCCCTCAACCTTTGCTATAGGTACGTTTTCATCTTCATCATCTTGTATTTCACATGTGATTTTCTTATTATATTCTCTAGAAGAGGTAGGTGGATCATAAGCTTCTTGATTATCTTCTGGAATATTTGGAGTCATATCAACGTTTGGATCTGGTTCGTAATTTTTAAAAGGTAATTTGACTAAAATATCTTTGTCGAGATTATTGTTTATTGGTAATATTTTCTCATTGTAGATGATAGTCTTATCACCTTTTTCATGAAATCTTTTTCATCTCTAGACAAGATTACTTTATTTTCATATTTTATGTAAATTCTGTACCTCTCATCATTATTATAACCAATTAGATATCCTTTTATAGCTTTTTTTATCTAATTTCTTTTTCTTCTGTTTTGGAATATGGGGGATAACAAACACATCCTATTGCTCTTAAATGTTTTATACATGGTTTTTTATTTAACCATAATTCATACGGACTCACTCCATCTATTAAGGATTTTCCAGTACGATTTAAAATATATATAACTGTACTAGCAAATTCAACCCACAATTTTTCTGGAAATTGTACATCCTTATTATAATACTTGAACGCTCTAGCCATTTCAATTATAGTTCTATTTTCACGTTCAGCACTACCGTTTTGTTCTGGAGTGTATGGTACAATAAGCCTTTGCTCAATATCATTAACTTCTAGAATATTTTTGAAGTCTGTGTTATTAAATTATCCTCTATTATCACGTAAAAATTACTTTAAAACATGTCCTTGAGCTTTTAAATGAGACATGTTCTTAAAAGTGATTTTTACATCAGATTTTTGTTTTAGAAAATAACCATATCAAAATTTTGTAAAATGATCTTTATAGACAACCATATATCTTTTACCTCCATATGAAGTTGGAAATGGTCCACAAACGTCACCAGACAGCTCTCCAGGTGTTGTTGTTTTTTTTTCTTGTACCAAAGGAGTTTCTGTGAGCTTTTCCATATTTATTTATTTATTTATTTATTTTGTTTTTAGAACTTAGCTAAATATAACAGCTAATTGAGATTAAAATAAGTACTATAATATTTTAAAGATATGCAGGAGCACAATAACAGCGACAACAACAACAACAACATCCGCAGCAAGTCAGGTCGTGGTTCATTCCTATAAACTTTATGTATAATTAAGAAGACTACATATGGATGAGCGTTTCCCAAGAACATATAAAAATATAACAATATTAATCATTATACAGAAAACATTTAAAAACATGCATATACATATTTTTTTTTTAAATAAGTTAGTCTTTTACGCTATAATGTACTTTATAGATTCTTGTAAAAACCCTCTTATTTACTTTATATTGTATGTATTTATTTTTATGTATATACTTCTTTTATGCTGTTGCGGCTGTTGCGGTTGTTGTTGTTGTTGTTGCCGATGCTGATGCTTGCTGCTTTAATTTATACTTGATTTTAGTTCTATCTTTATTACTTGCTTGTTATTATATTTATTTTATTGCTTTATTATATATTTTTTATTTATTTATTTTAACGCATTCGCTTTTCTAAACTTTACTTTTGTACATATGTTTAAGTTTAGTTGCATTAATTAATTTTGAATTGTATCTTGTACTTTGTTGTACATTCTTAAAATTTAAGTTTATGATTTTGTAACTGAATTTATAATTGTATTATTGGCTACTCATGAGCCATATCTGAATTGTAATAAATAATAATAATAATAATAATAATAATAATAATAATAATAAAAGAAATGCATAAGATTTGCAATAAATTGAAAAAACATTACTTAAAATATAAAGTCTGTGAAAATGAAGAAAAAATGTGTACACCATCACCATGGTTTTTTACGCATGTGTACTGTTGTTGTTTTTTCTATGCTTATAAGCAGAGACTTCAAAAACCGAGACCAGAGACTTCAAAAACCGAGACGGAGTGTCACTCTCTTAAATACTTGCCCGCAGAATCTCAAGACCAAGTCAAGGCCCATATCGTACGGTCAAAGTTATCGTAAAAAGCACAAATATCGTATTTACTGAATTCGTTCCACTGACTTGTTCTATCAAATGCAGCTGGTTTTTATTGATTTTATACAATTCTTAAAGACTCGCTTGATACGTTTCTGCAATAAAAAATTTTTGAAAAAAAACTTTACAAAACATCAAGAAAACATGTACAAAGGGTCGAAAAGTGGAAAAGTGGAACGAAGAACGTAATAGAAAACAGCCTTATTTTCATTTATTAATTACATATTCATTCATTCATAATATATGAAATTACATGCGTATAAATGTTTGTGATCTATGGAATTCCCTTTAAAAAACAACCCAAGTCGTGTGCCATAATCACAAACATTTGTTTGCCTTGTATGTGCAATCTATGGTATTCCCTTTTCTTTGCTTATAAGCATAGAAGAAGCAACAAAAGTAACATGCGTAAAAAACCAAGAAAAAAAAACCAATGCTTCGCTATTTTCGGACCGGAAAAAATTCAAAGTAAATCTGCAAATCTGCAACGAAATTTATAAGGTAAGGCTTTTGCTCCTGTTGGAATATCTGTTAATAACCAAGTTTTGTTCTCCATTAGTGACTGTATTTCGCTTTGCATGGCTTTCAACCATAGTTCTTTTTCATTGCTATTTTATACTTCTTTATACGTTTGAGGGGACGTTTCTTTTTCATTAATCATATTTACAGCCGACATTACAAAATCGTCAAAATTTGAATTCTTTATTAAGGATCTATCCCTCAACCTTTGCTATAGGTACGTTTTCATCTTCATCATCTTGTATTTCACATGTGATTTTCTTATTATATTCTCTAGAAGAGGTAGGTGGATCATAAGCTTCTTGATTATCTTCTGGAATATTTGGAGTCATATCAACGTTTGGATCTGGTTCGTAATTTTTAAAAGGTAATTTGACTAAAATATCTTTGTCGAGATTATTGTTTATTGGTAATATTTTCTCATTGTAGATGATAGTCTTATCACCTTTTTCATGAAATCTTTTTCATCTCTAGACAAGATTACTTTATTTTCATATTTTATGTAAATTCTGTACCTCTCATCATTATTATAACCAATTAGATATCCTTTTATAGCTTTTTTTATCTAATTTCTTTTTCTTCTGTTTTGGAATATGGGGGATAACAAACACATCCTATTGCTCTTAAATGTTTTATACATGGTTTTTTATTTAACCATAATTCATACGGACTCACTCCATCTATTAAGGATTTTCCAGTACGATTTAAAATATATATAACTGTACTAGCAAATTCAACCCACAATTTTTCTGGAAATTGTACATCCTTATTAGAATACTTGAACGCTCTAGCCATTTCAATTATAGTTCTATTTTCACGTTCAGCACTACCGTTTTGTTCTGGAGTGTATGGTACAGTAAGCCTTTGCTCAATATCATTAACTTCTAGAATATTTTTGAAGTCTGTGTTATTAAATTATCCTCTATTATCACGTTAAAATTACTTTAAAACATGTCCTTGAGCTTTTAAATGAGACATGTTCTTAAAAGTGATTTTTACATCAGATTTTTGTTTTAGAAAATAACCATATCAAAATTTTGTAAAATGATCTTTATAGACAACCATAAATCTTTTACCTCCATATCAAGTTGGAAATGGTCCACAAACGTCACCAGACATAAGCTCTCCAGGTGTTGTTGTTTTTTTTTCTTGTACCAAAGGAGTTTCTGTGAGCTTTTCCATATTTATTTATTTATTTATTTATTTTGTTTTTAGAACTTAGCTAAATATAACAGCTAATTGAGATTAAAATAAGTACTATAATATTTTAAAGATATGCAGGAGCACAATAACAGCGACAACAACAACAACAACATCCGCAGCAAGTCAGGTCGTGGTTCATTCCTATAAACTTTATGTATAATTAAGAAGACTACATATGGATGAGCGTTTCCCAAAAACATATAAAAATATAACAATATTAATCATTATACAGAAAACATTTAAAAACATGCATATACATATTTTTTTTTTAAATAAGTTAGTCTTTTACGCTATAATGTACTTTATAGATTCTTGTAAAAACCCTCTTATTTACTTTATATTGTATGTATTTATTTTTATGTATATACTTCTTTTATGCTGTTGCGGCTGTTGCGGTTGTTGTTGTTGTTGTTGCCGATGCTGATGCTTGCTGCTTTAATTTATACTTGATTTTAGTTCTATCTTTATTACTTGCTTGTTATTATATTTATTTTATTGCTTTATTATATATTTTTTATTTATTTATTTTAACGCATTCGCTTTTCTAAACTTTACTTTTGTACATATGTTTAAGTTTAGTTGCATTAATTAATTTTGAATTGTATCTTGTACTTTGTTGTACATTCTTAAAATTTAAGTTTATGATTTTGTAACTGAATTTATAATTGTATTATTGGCTACTCATGAGCCATATCTGAATTGTAATAAATAATAATAATAATAATAATAATAATAATAATAATAATAAAAGAAATGCATAAGATTTGCAATAAATTGAAAAAACATTACTTAAAATATAAAGTCTGTGAAAATGAAGAAAAAATGTGTACACCATCACCATGGTTTTTTACGCATGTGTACTGTTGTTGTTTTTTCTATGCTTATAAGCAGAGACTTCAAAAACCGAGACCAGAGACTTCAAAAACCGAGACGGAGTGTCACTCTCTTAAATACTTGCCCGCAGAATCTCAAGACCAAGTCAAGGCCCATATCGTACGGTCAAAGTTATCGTAAAAAGCACAAATATCGTATTTACTGAATTCGTTCCACTGACTTGTTCTATCAAATGCAGCTGGTTTTTATTGATTTTATACAATTCTTAAAGACTCGCTTGATACGTTTCTGCAATAAAAAATTTTTGAAAAAAAACTTTACAAAACATCAAGAAAACATGTACAAAGGGTCGAAAAGTGGAAAAGTGGAACGAAGAACGTAATAGAAAACAGCCTTATTTTCATTTATTAATTACATATTCATTCATTCATAATATATGAAATTACATGCGTATAAATGTTTGTGATCTATGGAATTCCCTTTAAAAAACAACCCAAGTCGTGTGCCATAATCACAAACATTTGTTTGCCTTGTATGTGCAATCTATGGTATTCCCTTTTCTTTGCTTATAAGCATAGAAGAAGCAACAAAAGTAACATGCGTAAAAAACCAAGAAAAAAAAACCAATGCTTCGCTATTTTCGGACCGGAAAAAATTCAAAGTAAATCTGCAAATCTGCAACGAAATTTATAAGGTAAGGCTTTTGCTCCTGTTGGAATATCTGTTAATAACCAAGTTTTGTTCTCCATTAGTGACTGTATTTCGCTTTGCATGGCTTTCAACCATAGTTCTTTTTCATTGCTATTTTATACTTCTTTATACGTTTGAGGGGACGTTTCTTTTTCATTAATCATATTTACAGCCGACATTACAAAATCGTCAAAATTTGAATTCTTTATTAAGGATCTATCCCTCAACCTTTGCTATAGGTACGTTTTCATCTTCATCATCTTGTATTTCACATGTGATTTTCTTATTATATTCTCTAGAAGAGGTAGGTGGATCATAAGCTTCTTGATTATCTTCTGGAATATTTGGAGTCATATCAACGTTTGGATCTGGTTCGTAATTTTTAAAAGGTAATTTGACTAAAATATCTTTGTCGAGATTATTGTTTATTGGTAATATTTTCTCATTGTAGATGATAGTCTTATCACCTTTTTCATGAAATCTTTTTCATCTCTAGACAAGATTACTTTATTTTCATATTTTATGTAAATTCTGTACCTCTCATCATTATTATAACCAATTAGATATCCTTTTATAGCTTTTTTTATCTAATTTCTTTTTCTTCTGTTTTGGAATATGGGGGATAACAAACACATCCTATTGCTCTTAAATGTTTTATACATGGTTTTTTATTTAACCATAATTCATACGGACTCACTCCATCTATTAAGGATTTTCCAGTACGATTTAAAATATATATAACTGTACTAGCAAATTCAACCCACAATTTTTCTGGAAATTGTACATCCTTATTAGAATACTTGAACGCTCTAGCCATTTCAATTATAGTTCTATTTTCACGTTCAGCACTACCGTTTTGTTCTGGAGTGTATGGTACAATAAGCCTTTGCTCAATATCATTAACTTCTAGAATATTTTTGAAGTCTGTGTTATTAAATTATCCTCTATTATCACGTAAAAATTACTTTAAAACATGTCCTTGAGCTTTTAAATGAGACATGTTCTTAAAAGTGATTTTTACATCAGATTTTTGTTTTAGAAAATAACCATATCAAAATTTTGTAAAATGATCTTTATAGACAACCATATATCTTTTACCTCCATATGAAGTTGGAAATGGTCCACAAACGTCACCAGACAGCTCTCCAGGTGTTGTTGTTTTTTTTTCTTGTACCAAAGGAGTTTCTGTGAGCTTTTCCATATTTATTTATTTATTTATTTATTTTGTTTTTAGAACTTAGCTAAATATAACAGCTAATTGAGATTAAAATAAGTACTATAATATTTTAAAGATATGCAGGAGCACAATAACAGCGACAACAACAACAACAACATCCGCAGCAAGTCAGGTCGTGGTTCATTCCTATAAACTTTATGTATAATTAAGAAGACTACATATGGATGAGCGTTTCCCAAGAACATATAAAAATATAACAATATTAATCATTATACAGAAAACATTTAAAAACATGCATATACATATTTTTTTTTTAAATAAGTTAGTCTTTTACGCTATAATGTACTTTATAGATTCTTGTAAAAACCCTCTTATTTACTTTATATTGTATGTATTTATTTTTATGTATATACTTCTTTTATGCTGTTGCGGCTGTTGCGGTTGTTGTTGTTGTTGTTGCCGATGCTGATGCTTGCTGCTTTAATTTATACTTGATTTTAGTTCTATCTTTATTACTTGCTTGTTATTATATTTATTTTATTGCTTTATTATATATTTTTTATTTATTTATTTTAACGCATTCGCTTTTCTAAACTTTACTTTTGTACATATGTTTAAGTTTAGTTGCATTAATTAATTTTGAATTGTATCTTGTACTTTGTTGTACATTCTTAAAATTTAAGTTTATGATTTTGTAACTGAATTTATAATTGTATTATTGGCTACTCATGAGCCATATCTGAATTGTAATAAATAATAATAATAATAATAATAATAATAATAATAATAATAATAAAAGAAATGCATAAGATTTGCAATAAATTGAAAAAACATTACTTAAAATATAAAGTCTGTGAAAATGAAGAAAAAATGTGTACACCATCACCATGGTTTTTTACGCATGTGTACTGTTGTTGTTTTTTCTATGCTTATAAGCAGAGACTTCAAAAACCGAGACCAGAGACTTCAAAAACCGAGACGGAGTGTCACTCTCTTAAATACTTGCCCGCAGAATCTCAAGACCAAGTCAAGGCCCATATCGTACGGTCAAAGTTATCGTAAAAAGCACAAATATCGTATTTACTGAATTCGTTCCACTGACTTGTTCTATCAAATGCAGCTGGTTTTTATTGATTTTATACAATTCTTAAAGACTCGCTTGATACGTTTCTGCAATAAAAAATTTTTGAAAAAAAACTTTACAAAACATCAAGAAAACATGTACAAAGGGTCGAAAAGTGGAAAAGTGGAACGAAGAACGTAATAGAAAACAGCCTTATTTTCATTTATTAATTACATATTCATTCATTCATAATATATGAAATTACATGCGTATAAATGTTTGTGATCTATGGAATTCCCTTTAAAAAACAACCCAAGTCGTGTGCCATAATCACAAACATTTGTTTGCCTTGTATGTGCAATCTATGGTATTCCCTTTTCTTTGCTTATAAGCATAGAAGAAGCAACAAAAGTAACATGCGTAAAAAACCAAGAAAAAAAAACCAATGCTTCGCTATTTTCGGACCGGAAAAAATTCAAAGTAAATCTGCAAATCTGCAACGAAATTTATAAGGTAAGGCTTTTGCTCCTGTTGGAATATCTGTTAATAACCAAGTTTTGTTCTCCATTAGTGAATGTATTTCGCTTTGCATGGCTTTCAACCATAGTTCTTTTTCATTGCTATTTTATACTTCTTTATACGTTTGAGGGGACGTTTCTTTTTCATTAATCATATTTACAGCCGACATTACAAAATCGTCAAAATTTGAATTCTTTATTAAGGATCTATCCCTCAACCTTTGCTATAGGTACGTTTTCATCTTCATCATCTTGTATTTCACATGTGATTTTCTTATTATATTCTCTAGAAGAGGTAGGTGGATCATAAGCTTCTTGATTATCTTCTGGAATATTTGGAGTCATATCAACGTTTGGATCTGGTTCGTAATTTTTAAAAGGTAATTTGACTAAAATATCTTTGTCGAGATTATTGTTTATTGGTAATATTTTCTCATTGTAGATGATAGTCTTATCACCTTTTTCATGAAATCTTTTTCATCTCTAGACAAGATTACTTTATTTTCATATTTTATGTAAATTCTGTACCTCTCATCATTATTATAACCAATTAGATATCCTTTTATAGCTTTTTTTATCTAATTTCTTTCTCTTCTGTTTTGGAATATGGGGGATAACAAACACATCCTATTGCTCTTAAATGTTTTATACATGGTTTTTTATTTAACCATAATTCATACGGACTCACTCCATCTATTAAGGATTTTCCAGTACGATTTAAAATATATATAACTGTACTAGCAAATTTAACCCACAATTTTTCTGGAAATTGTACATCCTTATTAGAATACTTGAACGCTCTAGCCATTTCAATTATAGTTCTATTTTCACGTTCAGCACTACCGTTTTGTTCTGGAGTGTATGGAACAGTAAGCCTTTGCTCAATATCATTAACTTCTAGAATATTTTTGAAGTCTGTGTTATTAAATTATCCTCTATTATCACGTAAAAATTACTTTAAAACATGTCCTTGAGCTTTTAAATGAGACATGTTCTTAAAAGTGATTTTTACATCAGATTTTTGTTTTAGAAAATAACCATATCAAAATTTTGTAAAATGATCTTTATAGACAACCATATATCTTTTACCTCCATATGAAGTTGGAAATGGTCCACAAACGTCACCAGGCAGCTCTCCAGGTGTTGTTGTTTTTTTTTCTTGTACCAAAGGAGTTTCTGTGAGCTTTTCCATATTTATTTATTTATTTATTTATTTTGTTTTTAGAACTTAGCTAAATATAACAGCTAATTGAGATTAAAATAAGTACTATAATATTTTAAAGATATGCAGGAGCACAATAACAGCGACAACAACAACAACAACATCCGCAGCAAGTCAGGTCGTGGTTCATTCCTATAAACTTTATGTATAATTAAGAAGACTACATATGGATGAGCGTTTCCCAAGAACATATAAAAATATAACAATATTAATCATTATACAGAAAACATTTAAAAACATGCATATACATATTTTTTTTTTAAATAAGTTAGTCTTTTACGCTATAATGTACTTTATAGATTCTTGTAAAAACCCTCTTATTTACTTTATATTGTATGTATTTATTTTTATGTATATACTTCTTTTATGCTGTTGCGGCTGTTGCGGTTGTTGTTGTTGTTGTTGCCGATGCTGATGCTTGCTGCTTTAATTTATACTTGATTTTAGTTCTATCTTTATTACTTGCTTGTTATTATATTTATTTTATTGCTTTATTATATATTTTTTATTTATTTATTTTAACGCATTCGCTTTTCTAAACTTTACTTTTGTACATATGTTTAAGTTTAGTTGCATTAATTAATTTTGAATTGTATCTTGTACTTTGTTGTACATTCTTAAAATTTAAGTTTATGATTTTGTAACTGAATTTATAATTGTATTATTGGCTACTCATGAGCCATATCTGAATTGTAATAAATAATAATAATAATAATAATAATAATAATAATAATAATAAAAGAAATGCATAAGATTTGCAATAAATTGAAAAAACATTACTTAAAATATAAAGTCTGTGAAAATGAAGAAAAAATGTGTACACCATCACCATGGTTTTTTACGCATGTGTACTGTTGTTGTTTTTTCTATGCTTATAAGCAGAGACTTCAAAAACCGAGACCAGAGACTTCAAAAACCGAGACGGAGTGTCACTCTCTTAAATACTTGCCCGCAGAATCTCAAGACCAAGTCAAGGCCCATATCGTACGGTCAAAGTTATCGTAAAAAGCACAAATATCGTATTTACTGAATTCGTTCCACTGACTTGTTCTATCAAATGCAGCTGGTTTTTATTGATTTTATACAATTCTTAAAGACTCGCTTGATACGTTTCTGCAATAAAAAATTTTTGAAAAAAAACTTTACAAAACATCAAGAAAACATGTACAAAGGGTCGAAAAGTGGAAAAGTGGAACGAAGAACGTAATAGAAAACAGCCTTATTTTCATTTATTAATTACATATTCATTCATTCATAATATATGAAATTACATGCGTATAAATGTTTGTGATCTATGGAATTCCCTTTAAAAAACAACCCAAGTCGTGTGCCATAATCACAAACATTTGTTTGCCTTGTATGTGCAATCTATGGTATTCCCTTTTCTTTGCTTATAAGCATAGAAGAAGCAACAAAAGTAACATGCGTAAAAAACCAAGAAAAAAAAACCAATGCTTCGCTATTTTCGGACCGGAAAAAATTCAAAGTAAATCTGCAAATCTGCAACGAAATTTATAAGGTAAGGCTTTTGCTCCTGTTGGAATATCTGTTAATAACCAAGTTTTGTTCTCCATTAGTGAATGTATTTCGCTTTGCATGGCTTTCAACCATAGTTCTTTTTCATTGCTATTTTATACTTCTTTATACGTTTGAGGGGACGTTTCTTTTTCATTAATCATATTTACAGCCGACATTACAAAATCGTCAAAATTTGAATTCTTTATTAAGGATCTATCCCTCAACCTTTGCTATAGGTACGTTTTCATCTTCATCATCTTGTATTTCACATGTGATTTTCTTATTATATTCTCTAGAAGAGGTAGGTGGATCATAAGCTTCTTGATTATCTTCTGGAATATTTGGAGTCATATCAACGTTTGGATCTGGTTCGTAATTTTTAAAAGGTAATTTGACTAAAATATCTTTGTCGAGATTATTGTTTATTGGTAATATTTTCTCATTGTAGATGATAGTCTTATCACCTTTTTCATGAAATCTTTTTCATCTCTAGACAAGATTACTTTATTTTCATATTTTATGTAAATTCTGTACCTCTCATCATTATTATAACCAATTAGATATCCTTTTATAGCTTTTTTTATCTAATTTCTTTCTCTTCTGTTTTGGAATATGGGGGATAACAAACACATCCTATTGCTCTTAAATGTTTTATACATGGTTTTTTATTTAACCATAATTCATACGGACTCACTCCATCTATTAAGGATTTTCCAGTACGATTTAAAATATATATAACTGTACTAGCAAATTTAACCCACAATTTTTCTGGAAATTGTACATCCTTATTAGAATACTTGAACGCTCTAGCCATTTCAATTATAGTTCTATTTTCACGTTCAGCACTACCGTTTTGTTCTGGAGTGTATGGTACAGTAAGCCTTTGCTCAATATCATTAACTTCTAGAATATTTTTGAAGTCTGTGTTATTAAATTATCCTCTATTATCACGTTAAAATTACTTTAAAACATGTCCTTGAGCTTTTAAATGAGACATGTTCTTAAAAGTGATTTTTACATCAGATTTTTGTTTTAGAAAATAACCATATCAAAATTTTGTAAAATGATCTTTATAGACAACCATAAATCTTTTACCTCCATATCAAGTTGGAAATGGTCCACAAACGTCACCAGACATAAGCTCTCCAGGTGTTGTTGTTTTTTTTTCTTGTACCAAAGGAGTTTCTGTGAGCTTTTCCATATTTATTTATTTATTTATTTATTTTGTTTTTAGAACTTAGCTAAATATAACAGCTAATTGAGATTAAAATAAGTACTATAATATTTCAAAGATATGCAGGAGCACAATAACAGCGACAACAACAACAACAACATCCGCAGCAAATCAGGTCCTGGTTCATTCCTATAAACTTTATGTATAATTAAGAAGACTACATATGGATGAGCGTTTCCCAAGAACATATAAAAATATAACAATATTAATCATTATACAGAAAACATTAAAAAACATACATATACATATTTTTTTTTTTTAATAAGTTAGTCTTTTACGCTATAATGTACTTTATAGATTCTTGTAAAAACCCTTTTATTTACTTTATATTGTATGTATTTATTTTTATGTATATACTTCTTTTATGCTGTTGCGGCTGTTGCGGTTGTTGTTGCCGATGCTGATGCTTGCTGCTTTAATTTATACTTGATTTTAGTTCTATCTTTATTACTTGCTTGTTATTATATTTATTTTGTTGCTTTATTATTTATTTTTTATTTATTTATTTTAACGCATTCGCTTTTCTAAGCTTTACTTTTGTACATATGTTTAAGTTTAGTTGCATTAATTAATTTTGAATTGTATCTTGTACTTTGTTGTACATTCTTAAAATTTAAGTTTATGATTTTGTAACTGAATTTATAATTGTATTATTGGCTACTCATGAGCCATATCTGAATTGTAATAAATAATAATAATAATAATAATAATAATAATAATAATAAAAGAAATGCATAAGATTTGCAATAAATTGAAAAAACATTACTTAAAATATAAAGTCTGTGAAAATGAAGAAAAAATGTGTACACCATCACCATGGTTTTTTACGCATGTGTACTGTTGTTGTTTTTTCTATGCTTATAAGCAGAGACTTCAAAAACCGAGACCAGAGACTTCAAAAACCGAGACGGAGTGTCACTCTCTTAAATACTTGCCCGCAGAATCTCAAGACCAAGTCAAGGCCCATATCGTACGGTCAAAGTTATCGTAAAAAGCACAAATATCGTATTTACTGAATTCGTTCCACTGACTTGTTCTATCAAATGCAGCTGGTTTTTATTGATTTTATACAATTCTTAAAGACTCGCTTGATACGTTTCTGCAATAAAAAATTTTTGAAAAAAACTTTACAAAACATCAAGAAAACATGTACAAAGGGTCGAAAAGTGGAAAAGTGGAACGAAGAACGTAATAGAAAACAGCCTTATTTTCATTTATTAATTACATATTCATTCATTCATAATATATGAAATTACATGCGTATAAATGTTTGTGATCTATGGAATTCCCTTTAAAAAACAACCCAAGTCGTGTGCCATAATCACAAACATTTGTTTGCCTTGTATGTGCAATCTATGGTATTCCCTTTTCTTTGCTTATAAGCATAGAAGAAGCAACAAAAGTAACATGCGTAAAAAACCAAGAAAAAAAAACCAATGCTTCGCTATTTTCGGACCGGAAAAAATTCAAAGTAAATCTGCAAATCTGCAACGAAATTTATAAGGTAAGGCTTTTGCTCCTGTTGGAATATCTGTTAATAACCAAGTTTTGTTCTCCATTAGTGAATGTATTTCGCTTTGCATGGCTTTCAACCATAGTTCTTTTTCATTGCTATTTTATACTTCTTTATACGTTTGAGGGGACGTTTCTTTTTCATTAATCATATTTACAGCCGACATTACAAAATCGTCAAAATTTGAATTCTTTATTAAGGATCTATCCCTCAACCTTTGCTATAGGTACGTTTTCATCTTCATCATCTTGTATTTCACATGTGATTTTCTTATTATATTCTCTAGAAGAGGTAGGTGGATCATAAGCTTCTTGATTATCTTCTGGAATATTTGGAGTCATATCAACGTTTGGATCTGGTTCGTAATTTTTAAAAGGTAATTTTACTAAAATATCTTTGTCGAGATTATTGTTTATTGGTAATATTTTCTCATTGTAGATGATAGTCTTATCACCTTTTTCATGAAATCTTTTTCATCTCTAGACAAGATTACTTTATTTTCATATTTTATGTAAATTCTGTACCTCTCATCATTATTATAACCAATTAGATATCCTTTTATAGCTTTTTTTATCTAATTTCTTTCTCTTCTGTTTTGGAATATGGGGGATAACAAACACATCCTATTGCTCTTAAATGTTTTATACATGGTTTTTTATTTAACCATAATTCATACGGACTCACTCCATCTATTAAGGATTTTCCAGTACGATTTAAAATATATATAACTGTACTAGCAAATTTAACCCACAATTTTTCTGGAAATTGTACATCCTTATTAGAATACTTGAACGCTCTAGCCATTTCAATTATAGTTCTATTTTCACGTTCAGCACTACCGTTTTGTTCTGGAGTGTATGGTACAGTAAGCCTTTGCTCAATATCATTAACTTCTAGAATATTTTTGAAGTCTGTGTTATTAAATTATCCTCTATTATCACGTAAAAATTACTTTAAAACATGTCCTTGAGCTTTTAAATGAGACATGTTCTTAAAAGTGATTTTTACATCAGATTTTTGTTTTAGAAAATAACCATATCAAAATTTTGTAAAATGATCTTTATAGACAACCATATATCTTTTACCTCCATATGAAGTTGGAAATGGTCCACAAACGTCACCAGACAGCTCTCCAGGTGTTGTTGTTTTTTTTTCTTGTACCAAAGGAGTTTCTGTGAGCTTTTCCATATTTATTTATTTATTTATTTATTTTGTTTTTAGAACTTAGCTAAATATAACAGCTAATTGAGATTAAAATAAGTACTATAATATTTTAAAGATATGCAGGAGCACAATAACAGCGACAACAACAACAACAACATCCGCAGCAAGTCAGGTCGTGGTTCATTCCTATAAACTTTATGTATAATTAAGAAGACTACATATGGATGAGCGTTTCCCAAGAACATATAAAAATATAACAATATTAATCATTATACAGAAAACATTTAAAAACATGCATATACATATTTTTTTTTTAAATAAGTTAGTCTTTTACGCTATAATGTACTTTATAGATTCTTGTAAAAACCCTCTTATTTACTTTATATTGTATGTATTTATTTTTATGTATATACTTCTTTTATGCTGTTGCGGCTGTTGCGGTTGTTGTTGTTGTTGTTGCCGATGCTGATGCTTGCTGCTTTAATTTATACTTGATTTTAGTTCTATCTTTATTACTTGCTTGTTATTATATTTATTTTATTGCTTTATTATATATTTTTTATTTATTTATTTTAACGCATTCGCTTTTCTAAACTTTACTTTTGTACATATGTTTAAGTTTAGTTGCATTAATTAATTTTGAATTGTATCTTGTACTTTGTTGTACATTCTTAAAATTTAAGTTTATGATTTTGTAACTGAATTTATAATTGTATTATTGGCTACTCATGAGCCATATCTGAATTGTAATAAATAATAATAATAATAATAATAATAATAATAATAATAATAAAAGAAATGCATAAGATTTGCAATAAATTGAAAAAACATTACTTAAAATATAAAGTCTGTGAAAATGAAGAAAAAATGTGTACACCATCACCATGGTTTTTTACGCATGTGTACTGTTGTTGTTTTTTCTATGCTTATAAGCAGAGACTTCAAAAACCGAGACCAGAGACTTCAAAAACCGAGACGGAGTGTCACTCTCTTAAATACTTGCCCGCAGAATCTCAAGACCAAGTCAAGGCCCATATCGTACGGTCAAAGTTATCGTAAAAAGCACAAATATCGTATTTACTGAATTCGTTCCACTGACTTGTTCTATCAAATGCAGCTGGTTTTTATTGATTTTATACAATTCTTAAAGACTCGCTTGATACGTTTCTGCAATAAAAAATTTTTGAAAAAAAACTTTACAAAACATCAAGAAAACATGTACAAAGGGTCGAAAAGTGGAAAAGTGGAACGAAGAACGTAATAGAAAACAGCCTTATTTTCATTTATTAATTACATATTCATTCATTCATAATATATGAAATTACATGCGTATAAATGTTTGTGATCTATGGAATTCCCTTTAAAAAACAACCCAAGTCGTGTGCCATAATCACAAACATTTGTTTGCCTTGTATGTGCAATCTATGGTATTCCCTTTTCTTTGCTTATAAGCATAGAAGAAGCAACAAAAGTAACATGCGTAAAAAACCAAGAAAAAAAAACCAATGCTTCGCTATTTTCGGACCGGAAAAAATTCAAAGTAAATCTGCAAATCTGCAACGAAATTTATAAGGTAAGGCTTTTGCTCCTGTTGGAATATCTGTTAATAACCAAGTTTTGTTCTCCATTAGTGAATGTATTTCGCTTTGCATGGCTTTCAACCATAGTTCTTTTTCATTGCTATTTTATACTTCTTTATACGTTTGAGGGGACGTTTCTTTTTCATTAATCATATTTACAGCCGACATTACAAAATCGTCAAAATTTGAATTCTTTATTAAGGATCTATCCCTCAACCTTTGCTATAGGTACGTTTTCATCTTCATCATCTAGTATTTCACATGTGATTTTCTTATTATATTCTCTAGAAGAGGTAGGTGGATCATAAGCTTCTTGATTATCTTCTGGAATATTTGGAGTCATATCAACGTTTGGATCTGGTTCGTAATTTTTAAAAGGTAATTTTACTAAAATATCTTTGTCGAGATTATTGTTTATTGGTAATATTTTCTCATTGTAGATGATAGTCTTATCACCTTTTTCATGAAATCTTTTTCATCTCTAGACAAGATTACTTTATTTTCATATTTTATGTAAATTCTGTACCTCTCATCATTATTATAACCAATTAGATATCCTTTTATAGCTTTTTTTATCTAATTTCTTTCTCTTCTGTTTTGGAATATGGGGGATAACAAACACATCCTATTGCTCTTAAATGTTTTATACATGGTTTTTTATTTAACCATAATTCATACGGACTCACTCCATCTATTAAGGATTTTCCAGTACGATTTAAAATATATATAACTGTACTAGCAAATTTAACCCACAATTTTTCTGGAAATTGTACATCCTTATTAGAATACTTGAACGCTCTAGCCATTTCAATTATAGTTCTATTTTCACGTTCAGCACTACCGTTTTGTTCTGGAGTGTATGGTACAGTAAGCCTTTGCTCAATATCATTAACTTCTAGAATATTTTTGAAGTCTGTGTTATTAAATTATCCTCTATTATCACGTAAAAATTACTTTAAAACATGTCCTTGAGCTTTTAAATGAGACATGTTCTTAAAAGTGATTTTTACATCAGATTTTTGTTTTAGAAAATAACCATATCAAAATTTTGTAAAATGATCTTTATAGACAACCATATATCTTTTACCTCCATATGAAGTTGGAAATGGTCCACAAACGTCACCAGACAGCTCTCCAGGTGTTGTTGTTTTTTTTTCTTGTACCAAAGGAGTTTCTGTGAGCTTTTCCATATTTATTTATTTATTTATTTATTTTGTTTTTAGAACTTAGCTAAATATAACAGCTAATTGAGATTAAAATAAGTACTATAATATTTTAAAGATATGCAGGAGCACAATAACAGCGACAACAACAACAACAACATCCGCAGCAAGTCAGGTCGTGGTTCATTCCTATAAACTTTATGTATAATTAAGAAGACTACATATGGATGAGCGTTTCCCAAGAACATATAAAAATATAACAATATTAATCATTATACAGAAAACATTTAAAAACATGCATATACATATTTTTTTTTTAAATAAGTTAGTCTTTTACGCTATAATGTACTTTATAGATTCTTGTAAAAACCCTCTTATTTACTTTATATTGTATGTATTTATTTTTATGTATATACTTCTTTTATGCTGTTGCGGCTGTTGCGGTTGTTGTTGTTGTTGTTGCCGATGCTGATGCTTGCTGCTTTAATTTATACTTGATTTTAGTTCTATCTTTATTACTTGCTTGTTATTATATTTATTTTATTGCTTTATTATATATTTTTTATTTATTTATTTTAACGCATTCGCTTTTCTAAACTTTACTTTTGTACATATGTTTAAGTTTAGTTGCATTAATTAATTTTGAATTGTATCTTGTACTTTGTTGTACATTCTTAAAATTTAAGTTTATGATTTTGTAACTGAATTTATAATTGTATTATTGGCTACTCATGAGCCATATCTGAATTGTAATAAATAATAATAATAATAATAATAATAATAATAATAATAATAAAAGAAATGCATAAGATTTGCAATAAATTGAAAAAACATTACTTAAAATATAAAGTCTGTGAAAATGAAGAAAAAATGTGTACACCATCACCATGGTTTTTTACGCATGTGTACTGTTGTTGTTTTTTCTATGCTTATAAGCAGAGACTTCAAAAACCGAGACCAGAGACTTCAAAAACCGAGACGGAGTGTCACTCTCTTAAATACTTGCCCGCAGAATCTCAAGACCAAGTCAAGGCCCATATCGTACGGTCAAAGTTATCGTAAAAAGCACAAATATCGTATTTACTGAATTCGTTCCACTGACTTGTTCTATCAAATGCAGCTGGTTTTTATTGATTTTATACAATTCTTAAAGACTCGCTTGATACGTTTCTGCAATAAAAAATTTTTGAAAAAAAACTTTACAAAACA
The DNA here is from genome assembly GCA_963971445.1 of Ornithomya chloropus. Taxonomy (NCBI): domain Eukaryota; kingdom Metazoa; phylum Arthropoda; class Insecta; order Diptera; family Hippoboscidae; genus Ornithomya; species Ornithomya chloropus. The sequence goes on from OZ020531.1 coordinate 7,939,530, forward strand.
TCAAGAAAACATGTACAAAGGGTCGAAAAGTGGAAAAGTGGAACGAAGAACGTAATAGAAAACAGCCTTATTTTCATTTATTAATTACATATTCATTCATTCATAATATATGAAATTACATGCGTATAAATGTTTGTGATCTATGGAATTCCCTTTAAAAAACAACCCAAGTCGTGTGCCATAATCACAAACATTTGTTTGCCTTGTATGTGCAATCTATGGTATTCCCTTTTCTTTGCTTATAAGCATAGAAGAAGCAACAAAAGTAACATGCGTAAAAAACCAAGAAAAAAAAACCAATGCTTCGCTATTTTCGGACCGGAAAAAATTCAAAGTAAATCTGCAAATCTGCAACGAAATTTATAAGGTAAGGCTTTTGCTCCTGTTGGAATATCTGTTAATAACCAAGTTTTGTTCTCCATTAGTGAATGTATTTCGCTTTGCATGGCTTTCAACCATAGTTCTTTTTCATTGCTATTTTATACTTCTTTATACGTTTGAGGGGACGTTTCTTTTTCATTAATCATATTTACAGCCGACATTACAAAATCGTCAAAATTTGAATTCTTTATTAAGGATCTATCCCTCAACCTTTGCTATAGGTACGTTTTCATCTTCATCATCTTGTATTTCACATGTGATTTTCTTATTATATTCTCTAGAAGAGGTAGGTGGATCATAAGCTTCTTGATTATCTTCTGGAATATTTGGAGTCATATCAACGTTTGGATCTGGTTCGTAATTTTTAAAAGGTAATTTGACTAAAATATCTTTGTCGAGATTATTGTTTATTGGTAATATTTTCTCATTGTAGATGATAGTCTTATCACCTTTTTCATGAAATCTTTTTCATCTCTAGACAAGATTACTTTATTTTCATATTTTATGTAAATTCTGTACCTCTCATCATTATTATAACCAATTAGATATCCTTTTATAGCTTTTTTTATCTAATTTCTTTCTCTTCTGTTTTGGAATATGGGGGATAACAAACACATCCTATTGCTCTTAAATGTTTTATACATGGTTTTTTATTTAACCATAATTCATACGGACTCACTCCATCTATTAAGGATTTTCCAGTACGATTTAAAATATATATAACTGTACTAGCAAATTTAACCCACAATTTTTCTGGAAATTGTACATCCTTATTAGAATACTTGAACGCTCTAGCCATTTCAATTATAGTTCTATTTTCACGTTCAGCACTACCGTTTTGTTCTGGAGTGTATGGTACAGTAAGCCTTTGCTCAATATCATTAACTTCTAGAATATTTTTGAAGTCTGTGTTATTAAATTATCCTCTATTATCACGTTAAAATTACTTTAAAACATGTCCTTGAGCTTTTAAATGAGACATGTTCTTAAAAGTGATTTTTACATCAGATTTTTGTTTTAGAAAATAACCATATCAAAATTTTGTAAAATGATCTTTATAGACAACCATAAATCTTTTACCTCCATATCAAGTTGGAAATGGTCCACAAACGTCACCAGACATAAGCTCTCCAGGTGTTGTTGTTTTTTTTTCTTGTACCAAAGGAGTTTCTGTGAGCTTTTCCATATTTATTTATTTATTTATTTATTTTGTTTTTAGAACTTAGCTAAATATAACAGCTAATTGAGATTAAAATAAGTACTATAATATTTCAAAGATATGCAGGAGCACAATAACAGCGACAACAACAACAACAACATCCGCAGCAAATCAGGTCCTGGTTCATTCCTATAAACTTTATGTATAATTAAGAAGACTACATATGGATGAGCGTTTCCCAAGAACATATAAAAATATAACAATATTAATCATTATACAGAAAACATTAAAAAACATACATATACATATTTTTTTTTTTTAATAAGTTAGTCTTTTACGCTATAATGTACTTTATAGATTCTTGTAAAAACCCTTTTATTTACTTTATATTGTATGTATTTATTTTTATGTATATACTTCTTTTATGCTGTTGCGGCTGTTGCGGTTGTTGTTGCCGATGCTGATGCTTGCTGCTTTAATTTATACTTGATTTTAGTTCTATCTTTATTACTTGCTTGTTATTATATTTATTTTGTTGCTTTATTATTTATTTTTTATTTATTTATTTTAACGCATTCGCTTTTCTAAGCTTTACTTTTGTACATATGTTTAAGTTTAGTTGCATTAATTAATTTTGAATTGTATCTTGTACTTTGTTGTACATTCTTAAAATTTAAGTTTATGATTTTGTAACTGAATTTATAATTGTATTATTGGCTACTCATGAGCCATATCTGAATTGTAATAAATAATAATAATAATAATAATAATAATAATAATAATAAAAGAAATGCATAAGATTTGCAATAAATTGAAAAAACATTACTTAAAATATAAAGTCTGTGAAAATGAAGAAAAAATGTGTACACCATCACCATGGTTTTTTACGCATGTGTACTGTTGTTGTTTTTTCTATGCTTATAAGCAGAGACTTCAAAAACCGAGACGGAGTGTCACTCTCTTAAATACTTGCCCGCAGAATCTCAAGACCAAGTCAAGGCCCATATCGTACGGTCAAAGTTATCGTAAAAAGCACAAATATCGTATTTACTGAATTCGTTCCACTGACTTGTTCTCTCAAATGCAGCTGGTTTTTATTGATTTTATACAATTCTTAAAGACTCGCTTGATACGTTTCTGCAATAAAAAATTTTTGAAAAAAAACTTTACAAAACATCAAGAAAACATGTATAAAGGGTCGAAAAGTGGAAAAGTGGAACGAAGAACGTAATAGAAAACAGCCTTATTTTCATTTATTAATTACATATTCATTCATTCATAATATATGAAATTACATGCGTATAAATGTTTGTGATCTATGGAATTCCCTTTAAAAAACAACCCAAGTCGTGTGCCATAATCACAAACATTTGTTTGCCTTGTATGTGCAATCTATGGTATTCCCTTTTCTTTGCTTATAAGCATAGAAGAAGCAACAAAAGTAACATGCGTAAAAAACCAAGAAAAAAAACCAATGCTTCGCTATTTTCGGACCGGAAAAAATTCAAAGTAAATCTGCAAATCTGCAACGAAATTTATAAGGTAAGGCTTTTGCTCCTGTTGGAATATCTGTTAATAACCAAGTTTTGTTCTCCATTAGTGACTGTATTTCGCTTTGCATGGCTTTCAACCATAGTTCTTTTTCATTGCTATTTTATACTTCTTTATACGTTTGAGGGGACGTTTCTTTTTCATTAATCATATTTACAGCCGACATTACAAAATCGTCAAAATTTGAATTCTTTATTAAGGATCTATCCCTCAACCTTTGCTATAGGTACGTTTTCATCTTCATCATCTTGTATTTCACATGTGATTTTCTTATTATATTCTCTAGAAGAGGTAGGTGGATCATAAGCTTCTTGATTATCTTCTGGAATATTTGGAGTCATATCAACGTTTGGATCTGGTTCGTAATTTTTAAAAGGTAATTTGACTAAAATATCTTTGTCGAGATTATTGTTTATTGGTAATATTTTCTCATTGTAGATGATAGTCTTATCACCTTTTTCATGAAATCTTTTTCATCTCTAGACAAGATTACTTTATTTTCATATTTTATGTAAATTCTGTACCTCTCATCATTATTATAACCAATTAGATATCCTTTTATAGCTTTTTTTATCTAATATCTTTCTCTTCTGTTTTGGAATATGGGGGATAACAAACACATCCTATTGCTCTTAAATGTTTTATACATGGTTTTTTATTTAACCATAATTCATACGGACTCACTCCATCTATTAAGGATTTTCCAGTACGATTTAAAATATATATAACTGTACTAGCAAATTTAACCCACAATTTTTCTGGAAATTGTACATCTTTATTAGAATACTTGAACGCTCTAGCCATTTCAATTATAGTTCTATTTTCACGTTCAGCACTACCGTTTTGTTCTGGAGTGTATGGTACAGTAAGCCTTTGCTCAATATCATTAACTTCTAGAATATTTTTGAAGTCTGTGTTATTAAATTATCCTCTATTATCACGTTAAAATTACTTTAAAACATGTCTTTGAGCTTTTAAATGAGACATGTTCTTAAAAGTGATTTTTACATCAGATTTTTGTTTTAGAAAATAACCATATCAAAATTTTGTAAAATGATCTTTATAGACAACCATAAATCTTTTACCTCCATATCAAGTTGGAAATGGTCCACAAACGTCACCAGACAGCTCTCCAGGTGTTGTTGTTTTTTTTTCTTGTACCAAAGGAGTTTCTGTGAGCTTTTCCATATTTATTTATTTATTTATTTATTTTGTTTTTAGAACTTAGCTAAATATAACAGCTAATTGAGATTAAAATAAGTACTATAATATTTTAAAGATATGCAGGAGCACAATAACAGCGACAACAACAACAACAACATCCGCAGCAAGTCAGGTCCTGGTTCATTCCTATAAACTTTATGTATAATTAAGAAGACTACATATGGATGAGCGTTTCCCAAGAACATATAAAAATATAACAATATTAATCATTATACAGAAAACATTTAAAAACATGCATATACATATTTTTTTTTTAAATAAGTTAGTCTTTTACGCTATTATGTACTTTATAGATTCTTGTAAAAACCCTTTTATTTACTTTATATTGTATGTATTTATTTTTATGTATATACTTCTTTTATGCTGTTGCGGCTGTTGCGGTTGTTGTTGTTGTTGTTGCCGATGCTGATGCTTGCTGCTTTAATTTATACTTGATTTTAGTTCTATCTTTATTACTTGCTTGTTATTATATTTATTTTATTGCTTTATTATATATTTTTTATTTATTTATTTTAACGCATTCGCTTTTCTAAGCTTTACTTTTGTACATATGTTTAAGTTTAGTTGCATTAATTAATTTTGAATTGTATCTTGTACTTTGTTGTACATTCTTAAAATTTAAGTTTATGATTTTGTAACTGAATTTATAATTGTATTATTGGCTACTCATGAGCCATATCTGAATTGTAATAAATAATAATAATAATAATAATAATAATAAAAGAAATGCATAAGATTTGCAATAAATTGAAAAAACATTACTTAAAATATAAAGTCTGTGAAAATGAAGAAAAAATGTGTACACCATCACCATGGTTTTTTACGCATGTGTACTGTTGTTGTTTTTTCTATGCTTATAAGCAGAGACTTCAAAAACCGAGACGGAGTGTCACTCTCTTAAATACTTGCCCGCAGAATCTCAAGACCAAGTCAAGGCCCATATCGTACGGTCAAAGTTATCGTAAAAAGCACAAATATCGTATTTACTGAATTCGTTCCACTGACTTGTTCTCTCAAATGCAGCTGGTTTTTATTGATTTTATACAATTCTTAAAGACTCGCTTGATACGTTTCTGCAATAAAAAATTTTTGAAAAAAAACTTTACAAAACATCAAGAAAACATGTATAAAGGGTCGAAAAGTGGAAAAGTGGAACGAAGAACGTAATAGAAAACAGCCTTATTTTCATTTATTAATTACATATTCATTCATTCATAATATTGTAACCTCCTGCGTATAAATGCTTGTGATCTATGGAATTCCCTTTAAAAAACAACCCAAGTCGTGTGCCACAATCACAAACATTTGTTTGCCTTGTATGTGAAATCTATGGTATTCCCTTTTCTCTGCTTATAAGCATAGAAAAAGCAACAAAAGTAACATGCGCAAAAAACCAAGAAAAAAAAACCATTGCTTCGCTATTTTCGGTCCGGAAAAAATTCAAAGTAAATCTGCAAATCTGCAACGAAATTTATAAGGTAAGGTTATTGCTCCTGTTGAAATATCTGTTAATAACCAAGTTTTGTTCTCCATTAGTGACTGTATTTCGCTTTGCATGGCTTTCAACCATAGTTCTTTTCCATTGCTATTTTATACTTCTTTATACGTTTGAGGGGACGTTTCTTTTTCATTAATCGTATTTACAGCCGACATTACAAAATCGTCAAAATTTGAATTCTTTATTAAGGATCTATCCCTCAACCTTTGCTATAGGTACGTTTTCATCTTCATCATCTTGTATTTCACATGTGATTTTCTTATTATATTCTCTAGAAGAGGTAGGTGGATCATAAGCTTCTTGATTATCTTCTGGAATATTTGGAGTCATATCAACGTTTGGATCTGGTTCGTAATTTTTAAAAGGTAATTTTACTAAAATATCTTTGTCGAGATTATTGTTTATTGGTAATATTTTCTCATTGTAGATGATAGTCTTATCACCTTTTTCATGAAATCTTTTTCATCTCTAGACAAGATTTTTTTTATTTTTACTGACTTGCATCTCTGTATTCGGTGGAAAGCTGTTCTGCTAATTGAAACAAGGACTCTCTTCTTTGTATTCCTGTCATTTCCAAGGATCCAAGCATTCATAGCAGCCAAATCTAAAATATTGAAAAATATTTGTGAACTTTTATGTTTGATAATATAGTTATCTATTATCAAGGAGAATGCACTGATTAGATTATCTACCATAATGTTCCTTTTTGCGTAGACTGTTGGTTCTTTCATATCCTTGAAAATACAAGTAAATTGTAACCTTCCAGGAATACCACCTTCGTCAAATTTTGACCACACAGTACCATCGGCAGCTGTTTTGGTCTCTTGAAAGGTGTTTTCAGTTCCTTCAACAGAATCAGAACTACTTAGCCCCTTACACCTTTCCCTGGGCATATTGATTTTATTTTTATCAAAATTTTTTTAAAGCAGTCAAAATGACAAAATGAAAAAAGCAGTCATTTTGACTTGCTTTATTTTTTTTACTGATGAATGGCTTCTTACGAGCTACTCGACCATTAAAACCAGACTTACGGAGTACTCGACGAATTGTTTCGGCACTACATGACTTGTCTAATCCATTCTCAATTTCACAAGCCACTTTTGGTGCAGAGAGCCTCGTATTTGCCCTTATTTTTCTTACAATAAATCTCTCATCAGATGCATTGAAGATTTTATTAGGTGCATTTCTGCCTTTATCCTTTACGCGGTTTTCATTACGAAAACATGGATAATATTCTGAATGGTAGATTTACTCAAGTTCACAAAGTCAGCAATTTTCCGTACCGAATGCCCATTTTCATAATGACTTAGTACCAGTTCCCGCTGTTCAATAGTTGTACGATGACCCATTTTTAAATTACGCGTTTTGGTTGACAGTTATTTTAAATTACCAAAATTAGTACTTGAAATGATTGAAAATATTACCAAGAAGGCAGAGAAGAGAAAAATATTGAAAAATGTTAGGACTAGTTTATGCTTAAGTGCACAGAAATAACTGTACCAAATAAGCTGTGACATGTATTTTTGATGTGTTATAGCAAAGTTCTTATTATTAGACAGTTAGAAATATTCTTTTGTAATTTTTTTTGTTTTTAATGCTCTTTAAACATACAACAACATCTTAGCATCCAAATTTCGTTGAAAGCTTTAATAGTTTAGAAGTTACAGTGATTTTTTTTCTAAGCTGTGAGCCACTGTATACCGAAAATGACGAAGAGGGAAGTAACTACTATTATTAATAAACGTATTTATATGTAGGCAATCTAGTGTTAAAATGGGCAAAATCGGTGAGGAGTCGTGCCCACAATCAACAAAAATCTATCTGCCACAAAAATTGAGCTATAAACTTGAAATTTGGTATGTACATCTATGAATATTAGCTTCATCGGCGTATTCGGATTAATGAAAATCTTTATACCTGCCACAAAAGTTAACCTAGGAACTTGAAATTTGGTACGCGTATACATAGTTATCCCATTAACTGACGGGCCAAAAATTGGCGGCAATTTACAAAAAACCATAATCAACGTAAAAGTAGACTTGCATGCTGATACGTAAGATATTATTAGAGAGCGCAGTATATATATATTTGTCACGCGCAGGGTATTTAAGATTTGGCCTAAGCCAAATTTAGTTTTCTTACTTGTTAATTATGAAGTAGTGATTTTTCGCGCGAGTCTGTGATTATTCGTTGTATGTTTTATATACTAAATTGTATCTTGTAGGCTGTTTCAAAATGGCTTCACTACCTCAGGCGGCATTTTCAGCTTGTAAATTACGAGATAATAATAACAATCTAATGTCAAGTCATTGTAATACTGCAGATGATATATATAATGATAAAATTGCCAATGATAAAACCCAAGGTAAGTAGAAAATGTCTAAATTTGTAACTATGAAGCATATTTATTTTCTTATTCTTATATATTTCACGTAGTTATGAATTCTCGTTATGGTCTCGCTAAATATAATGAAAAGTTTATGGATTCAGTTTGGAATCTGTACAATCGTTTTTCTCCGTACAACGTTGACGGCTATGAATTAGTTGATCAAGAAAATCTTAAATTTAACTCACAGTTTTAAGTTGATTTTTAATATATAACTGTTTTTACCTTTTCTAATATAAAATAAATCTTTTTTAGATCTGCTGCAGCTGTAAATCAGAAAGAAGTTTTATTTCTCAAATATAGCCCTTTAGAAAAATAGCTTTTGCATTTTAAAATTAACACGTTTTTCAACAATATACTGGGGGGTCATTGCGTAATTTTCAAACGAAATCATTTTTGTCAACGATATCGTTTTTATGACAAAAACTAATTGTGTAACATAATATTTTCCAGTCTCGTTTTGACGATTTTTTTTTCTATTTGTGTAAGCACTATACGATTGAATTCTACCGTCAAATTGTGTCAAATGAAACGATTGAATATTTGGTGTCGCAAAAATATTGAAAACAAGTTTTAAAAATGTAAGTATAATTAATATTTTTAAAATAATAATGCATTATTAAATGATTACTTATGAATTAATTTATTAAAGGATGCGCAGAAATATTTCATCGTCTGCATTTGTAATTCAAAGTGCTCGTTCCCGTAAAAGGAACCTTATTAGAATAAGAAAAACTTTACGGGATGCTTCAAATCCTTTGGAGTTGCCCATTCACATGCAAGTTCATAAATAAATTAATATACATATATATATAGTGCTTATATTTATTTAATGTTTTTACTTTTTTTTTATGTGGGTCATCCTAGAACGTCGCCACCTAGTTTAATAGATTCTTCATCAGATTTAGAAAAGGGGCACAAATATTTTCAGATCGATAGAAGCCACAGTTTCCGAGATATCACTTATATCTCGGAAAGTTTCAAAGTTTTCTTAGAAACATATTGAATAATTTCCACATATAGCGCCATCGAGAAATGAAATGACCTCTTACTTATATATTTTGAATTAGTCAGGAGACCATTAGCATCATTTTTCATGTTAAACCGATGACAACGATATGATTACGATACCTTTACGCAATTGGTTTTGGGGACGATATCGTTGAATCTTAATCGTTAAAAATGATATCGTTTGAAAATTACGCAATGACTCCCCTGATTTATTTTTTCCATTATTAATTAACCTCATGTTCTTGAAAAACAAATTTTACAAAATATCACTTTAACTACAATATCACTATAATAAAATCAAAATTGAATACATGTGTTTAAATTTTGTTCCTTAATTCAAGTAACATGTATTTAATATTGATAAAGGCATCTTCACCGACATGCAATTCCCACACTTGCAAAGTTTCATCGATTAAATCTCCCAAGTTCAAGTTGTTCTTTTGCGAGTAATCGATTTCATCGCCACAATTCACTGAAATTTACAATAAATATAGATAGTTTAAGATAAATTGCAAATATTCCCTACATTTATGGGGATATTGTGGGTGTGGCATATATATAATAACGCCCTCTTTTGATCACTTTTAACGAATACATAACATTTCAACTCCTTCACTTTTGTACCAGATGATGTTTTTTGTAATTATAGGTGCGGCTGTCATCCAACCACGGTGCCTTTTAACATATACCTGGAATATGTTTATAAAAATTTCAATTTTGTGCCTTTAAATTTATAATTGGAAAGCATTTTTGTAGCTTGCAACCACTTCTTTACAACCAACTTATATACTCTCATACAGACAGATATAGGATAAATAGGATTTATAAATATTTTATGAAATCTTTGGCGCCATCTTCTGAGTGTTTCAAATAGATTGTAAGACTTTGTATACCTTCTCATAATTGAGGTGAAGGGTATAAAAACACTTAATCGTTTAAGCACGCACCTAACAAGTACGAGAACCCAACAAGTAGAATTCACTTTTTTTATTCATCCTCCAGGCAGAGCAACACATAAAAAACGTTCTTGTTTTCACGTTGGGGATAAGGCAGAAATGGAAATAATATCACGAGGCATTGTAGTTCTTTAACCTGCAGTAAAAGCTATTGGCGTAAAACGGAAAGAGAGAGAGTTGCCAAAACTATAATATGTTCGGTCTGTGTCTTATTAAATTTTCATACAACAGTAAACGTTAAATACATCAATTGATTTAAGATATTTATAGGATTCTTCTATTCGCTCCCTATTACGCAGTGTTTCATGAGAAAAGAAAGAAACATTTTCCAAACTCCGAGTAAGTATTTTGTCGTAATCTTTTGCAAATCACTGACACGTAACTAAACGATTAATTATGGCTTCTTTTTAAACAGAACAAGTATTAGCTTAAATATCCTTAGCGTGGTGTGTACCGCAACAGCCAATTTTTTTTTAAATGTAGCAGATATTCGTACAAAACGTTAGCTTAATACATAAAATTTTGTAATCGTAAGCTTTTCCACAATATGGTTATAGAAGTAAGAATAACCATGTTTAGATGGATTCTAATTTGATTGCTCATCAAGAATATTGTAGGACTAGTGTACCCTGCAGGCTATATATGTATATAAGTCCGATCGGATCCAAACTTGGCACAGCCTTGATAATTAACTATTCTTCAAAATACGTTAAGATTTATATGGGGAGGGGTTCTAAAAAGCCTTAAGCCATCTTAATCCGGTACATTTATAATAGTGTTGCTCTTTGGACCATGTGTACCCTTTTGGAATATACTAAATTTCAAGGAAATATCTAAAGAAATGCGACATGTAGCTTGCGCACAAATTTACATGGACAGACAGACGGATATGATTAAATCGATTCAGATTTTGATTCAGTCGAAGCCATATATTAATAAAATTGTAAAAATAGTTCTTAAAAAAGTTTCAAAATCTCTGAAAGGTTTGATTTACAATTAAATTGTATATGAAGCCGATGCCATCAAAAAACTAACCAGAGCCGCACGTTGTATGAAATTAAATTTCTTCTTTTTTTTCGTTTTCTTGTCAAAACTTCTACTTTTCTTTTCTATAAAAAGTGAAAGTTAAGGTTTTCTATGGTACTTAAAAACATTTGAATAAGCATCTTAAAACTAAGAGAGGAACACTTATCGCTTGATATTAATAGCAGTGCTGTCATTAAAGATAACAAGCAACAGTTGAAGCTCTTTTTATACCCTCCACATAAGATGGGGGGTATACTAAGTGCGTCAGTCCGTTTACAACACCCAGAAGGAGGTGTCAGAGTCTATATGTAATGCACGGGTACAGTGGTATGTGCCACGTCCATTCTTTCTTGTTACTATATATACCCTATAAGGCTTTTTCAAGAAGTGATTTTTATTTCAAAATACTTTATGGGAAAGGTCATAGTTGAAAGTATACTATTTCAGCAGAGTTTGTAATGAGAAAGTAAATTTTTAGTGTTATTTAAATTTCAATTTTTATCCAGCCCACTTCAAGTTTAATGAAATGATTTGAAAATGTTCAATGAGGCGTATGAGTAATAAAACACTAACTAAGTTTATCTTGCAGCCATGTTGTTCTTGCCATATATGTGTGTGTGTGAGTTATAACGTTATGCTGACATTAAGTGGAAGCATATTTTTATGAAGTTTTCTCTGTAGATGTGTGCTTAAGAAAATTATTGAAAATCCTTTATAAAATAATTCTACTTTTCTTATATACGGTTTGGTATGCATAAAGTCATTCCAAAACACACACATTTAGACATTTTTTCCTAACAATTTAAGTAGATTAAAAAAGTACATCTTTGTACGAGTGCCTGTCACTTGAACAGGTTTGTCCTACTAATTCTTTGCCACTATTTGTCTCACGTAAGTGTCTGCAAATAAATGTTTATTTAGGCTTAAATATATGGTAAGCATTAGTATGTCTGTCTATCTATTCTCCTGTCTGCCTGTGGTGTCTGCTGCATTTGTCGTGTTGTTGTCCGTGTTTTATGTTGATGATTTCCACATGTTGTTATCTCATCTGTGCAATGCTTTTTCTCAATTCCATGCTAATTGCCAATTTTCACACATGTACATTTTTGCATAATTCCCCCTTTACTGATGTGTATGTTGTGTTTTTTATTGTTGTTCCTTACAATTCTTAGAGTATTGAGTAATTCTTGTACGTGTATTTGGCTTATACAATATTTTTTATGGTCCCTATCATAATGATATGGGGTTATATTGGTTTTGTTCGAACATTTATAAGTTTGAAAAGGAAACAACGAACACCACGAAAAGTAGGTAAAAAGTATATTCTTGAGACCTATCAATAGCCTATCTGTCTGAAAGATAAACAATGTGGAGACAACCAGTAGTGGCTCGTTTTCTATTATATAAGAAAAAAAAATTTATTGGAAGTAATTTCAGGTAATTGACGTATGGAATGTACCGCCTTAAACTAAGGGAGGATATAAAAAAATGATATATATATGTATATATAGCTATTTTTGAATATGCTTTACAACAAATAAAAAAGTACTATATATTACACAGGTCCTGTTTGAAGGTAGTGTACCCAAGTTTTCCTCAAAACGAAAGGAGGCCGTGGCAGGTACTATTGCAATCTGCCAAAGAAATATTTTTGCAAATTGCGGGCATATGCGTTAATCGACATTTATGGCACTTTGGTGGAAGGTTTGTGGCAGGTACGTTTTTGTCGATTATGAGCGTGGCTCTCATATGATTTTCGTATCTTTAAGTCTCAATATATATTGTATAACTTTTTTTTTTAATTTTAACTTTGCAGCTTACATTTTGTGACCGATGCTTATATTATGGGCGTGCGCCTTGAACGATTTTGCTCAATTTAGGACGGCTTGCAAAAGCATGAAATATTTGCATGAAATTTTATCTCAAAATTTTTAAAAAATTCGCTGTCGTAAGTGTTAAAACAACAGACAGACACACATATAAATATGTTTGAAGAGAATATTATCATCTTGTAAAAATAAACTTAATTTCTCTTAATGTGGCATTTCCTACATTTCCCTTAAAATACAATTTCCTTTAATTTCAGTTCCTTTATCGCTTAAATATATGTTGTTTTAGATTATCGTGAACTCCATTCATTTGAAGAATAGCTCTCATCTCTACGTGAAATTCTCTCAAGTATACATTCACACATACGTAAACGTAAGAGTACGTAAACGTAAAAAGCGGTAATTAAAATAAAAATGCCAGATAAAAGAAGAAAAACATATATGTACGCATAAAACGTGTTTTTCCAGAAATTAAAAAAAAAAAAACAAAAAAAGCGAAAACAAAAACGAAATGTTAAGTACAAAGAGAGATCATTCTGCATCAGTATCGAAATCTGGACCAATTTGATAATGCTGTCTGACTTTTTGACTCCTATTTCCATTTTACCCGACCTCGGTGTCATGTCCACAATTATTGAAAGTCTGCCAAAAAGAGGAGAGAAAGTCTACCATAAAAGGGCGGATTCGGACACATTACACACCCACAATTTACAAAAAACCTGTTTTTGTGCAGAATTTGACGTGTAAGTTGATAAGTTGTTAAGAACCTGCTATGGAGGGTACTCATTATTTAGTTTTTTTCTGGTTGTTTTTTTCTGGGGGGAAAGAATTGTTTTTGTGAACAATATTTGAGTTTGAAAACGCGTGAAGCGCGATAGCCAACGGTTTTCTGTTTGCGTCTTTTATGACAACGTGAAATAGGAGAAATGTAGAGATTTCTGGTTGTCCTCAACCAAACAACACTTTAACAATAGTTATAATTGTATAAATGTGCATATATTGAGCAAGTCACTCACATGCACATTTCCTTACACTAACCATATAAATGTTGCTCTTATTCCAAATTAATAAAAAATAGTCCGTAAATCCAGTTTTGGCCAAAAATCCTCTCCAGAACCTGGTGGTGAATCTGGAGTGGGATCTAACATATGTTCTTAGAATTCCATATAAATGTTGCTTTTATTCCAAATTCGTTAAAAAATGGTCCGTAAATCCAGTTTTGGCCAAAAATCACCTTCAGAATCAACTAGAGCGCGCAATAACATTTTAGCTCATAGTAATAGATCGGCATTCAGTTACGATCCTCAAATTGATTACGTTCATCAAAACAGCATCCAAGTCGGAGCAATGAATAAGATTTGTCCCAAATGCTAAAAAATGGATTGATGAAGCGAAAGGTATGTGCTGCGCGTCTGGAAAAGTTATGCTTCCAAACATTGAAGAGCCACCAGAACCAATAAAAAGACTTTTGACAAATAATCATACATTATCTGTGCATTTTTTGAATAACGTACGTAGGTACAATAGTCTTTTTCAGATGACTTCCTTCAGAGCGAAAGAAATTAGAGAAGGAAATTTTATGCCCACTTTTAAGGTAGAGGGACAAGTTTATCATCTCATAGGTAGCCTTCTACCGCCATCAGGACAAAGCCCACAATTTTTGCAGATATATTTTGTTTCAGATGCTGACCAACTATCAATACGATCAAACATGGCCCCCAGCTTAAAACTAGATTTGATAAACGATTTGCAGACTATCTTGAATAGCCACAATGTTTACATACGAATTTTTATACCCTCCACCTCAGTGATGAAGGTATACTAAGTTTGTTCTTCCGTTTGCAACACCCAGAAGGAGGCGTCAGAGACCCTACAAAGTATATTTATTCTTGATCAGCGTCAAAAACTGAGTCTATTTAGACATGTATGTCCGTGTGATCGTGTGTCCGTCTGTTGTTGGCACTCTCACGGGCGTAAATTTTGAGATATTGAGCTGAAATTTTGTACAGCCATTTCAAGTCTTTGCATACAGATTGCTATTTAAAATGGGCAAAATCGGTTAAGATCCACGCCCACAATCGACAAAAATCTATTTATCTACCACAAAATATGAGCTACAAACTTGAAATTTGGTATGTATATCTATGAATATTATCAGACACGTCCACAATTAATATAAATCTTTATATCTGCCACAAAAGTTGACCTAGGAACTTGAAATTTGGTACGAGTATACATAATTGACTGACGTGCCAAAAATGGGCGCGGTCGGATAACATACACGCCCACAATTTAAAAAAAAAACATATTTAACGTAAAAGTAGACTTACATGCTAAGACATACATTATTAGAGGGCGCAATATATATATATATATATTTGCCACGCCCTTTCATGTAGAGGTGGAGGGTATTTAAGATTTGGTCTAAGCCAAATTTATTTTTCTTTCTTGTGAAGAAGAACACGTTATCGTTGTTTTTTTACGTTTATTAGAAAAATGTTTTAAAAAAATTAAAATATTATTAAAAAGGAGAAAAGCACGTTTTAGTTTCTTTACACGTCACGTATAACTCTCAATCGCCATCTTTTTTATCTTTTTCCGGGTTACCACCATTCTTCGCTTAATAAGTAGGGTTGCCTCCTTCTTCATGGAGGACAGAGTTTCCATTCACAACTCGGCCACTCCTGCATCTAAAGCGTCCTCGCTTCCACTAATATTGCTATCATCTTCATCAACGAATTCAGACGGGAGGGTACACCACGCCTTCAACCCATCGGACGCATGTACCGAACCATAATGACGCTGCTTCCGTTTTGAGCCCGGTAGATCTTCAATTACGTAGCGATCATTGCCTAGCACTTTGATTACTATGAACGGGCCTTTGTATTTAGGTTCTAATTTCCGTGGCGAGTACGAGGTCACCAATTTTGTATTGCAAAGGTGTAGCATGTTGTATTTTCTGTTCACTGTATTTTCCGAAGTTCATCATCCCAACGTCGCTCCTTGTCCGTGGACGGTAGCAACATAGATAGGATAGTACGATTCATTCTCTCCACTTGGCCATTACCTCGAGGTGTACGAACAGCTGTTTGTATATGTTTAATTGAATTAGTTTGACAGTAACTTTGAAATTCACGAGATGTAAAAGCAGTTCCGCGGTCACTTATCAAACGTTCTGGCATTCCGAGATAGGTGACTATTTCGTCTAATACTTTTAGTACATGTTTAGTTGCTGTACTGCAAACTGGACGGATAATGACAAATTTAGTAAATGCATCGATAAGCACCAACACATGTTCATTTTGACGACTTGATTTTGGGAAAGGCCCCAAGTGATCCACATGTACTACTTTAAAGGGTATTGGTATTACGTCATCATAGTGGTACTCGCCTTCCCTTTTTCCCCCTGGTTGCTTATTGAAAGCGCATGCTATACAAAACTTAACAAATGATTTTATAAAGTTCCGCATCCGTGGAAACCAAAATGTTTGTAGAACTCTTTCAAAAGTTCGCTTTACACTCAGATGACCTGTTTTAACATGAGCATCATATACTATTTGATACCTCAAAGCTTTTGGGACTACCCACAACTTCCTGTTATCATATCGCCTGAACAATCACCTTTCATCAACTCATAATCTTTAACATACTGCTTATCACCCTTTTCGATGTTTGTAATTATTTGCTTAATAGTGTTATCTTGTATCTGCATACTGAAAACCCAATCCTCATCCTTTAACTCTACTTTATGGACTTTCAAACTTGCAGGTTCGACGTCGTGAGTTTCTTCGTATGGTAAGCGACTTAGAGCATCAACGTGCTGCATTGGTTGTCCAGAACGGTGCTCGATTGTTATATCATAATCTTGAATGCGTAACCACCAGCGCGCTATTCTTGATATCAATTCTTTTTACTCATAGCTGTTTTCACTGCGCTACAATCAGTTATCACTTTAATAGGCTTTCCACATATGTAATATTTGAAACGCTCAAGTGCTTCGACCACCGCTAACGTTTCCAATTCATAGTTGTGCATCTTACTTTCTAAGAGGCTCGTGGATCGGCTATAAAATGCGACGGGTTTCCATTCACCATTGGTATTTTGCATAAGGGCTGCTGCCAAGCCCACTGAACTAGCATCGGTATGTAATTGGTGTTCCAGCCTAGTGTCAAAAGCAACCAAAACTGGATGAGATGTTAATGCTTCTTTCAAACTGACGAAACACTTTTCTTGCTCTTCTTTCCATTCAAAATACATATTTTTACGCAATAGCTTACGCAATGGTTCAGATATAACAGCATAGCCGGGAATAAATTTACGAAAATATCCGCTCAAACCCAAGAACATGCGGATTTCGGTGACATTTGTTGGACGTTTGAAGTTCAAAATGGCTTCAGTCTTTTGTTTCCCCGGCAAGATGCCTTCAGGCGTCAATTCATGACCAAATGGCATACGTTTGAATTCATATACTCCTTTATTGAGATCCAGGGCAGAAAATAACTTGAATCTTTTGGCGATCTGTAGGCGCTCCTCTATATTCGGTGTAGGGTATACTAGTTTACTAATGTGGCTATTTATCTTCCTGTAGTCTACACAAAATCGATCACTTCCATCCTTTTTCTTTACCAGAACTATCGGACTAGCATATTCACTTTCTGATTTGACGATGATATCGTTATTGAGTAACTCCTGTATCATTGCATTAACGATTTGCTTTTTGGGTTCTGGAACTCTATACGGGGCTTGAGATATAGGCTTTGTGGTATTTAAGTCAATCTTAAATTCAATAGCTGAAGTTAATCCAATTTCACTCAAATTTCTGGCAAACACATCTTGATGGTCATATATTATTTTGCACAAACTTGATTTAATTTCAGGATCTACGTTTTCACATAATATCTCATTAGGTGACATAAAATCTTCCAGATGTTCTGAATTATTAATATACATTAAGTTACGACTGCTAATATTCGATTCAGTTCCAGCATGCATTGCCGGCACAACTGTATTGGAGAATACGTCCGTATTAACTTACTGTGAAGAGGATAGCTGTTTGTTGTTGAAAATCAACTTATCACCGCTCCAGGTGGCTGTAGCTCCAACAAATATTTCTTGTCCGAGTAAAACATCCGTGTTTAGTAGCTCATCGTTTATAATATACAAGTAAATATTACACGACAAGGTGTCGAGAACAAGATGCACCAACATTTTTCCCGTAGAATACTGACTACCACCGCATATCCTATTAATTTTCATAGAGCAGGGTATTCTGTCATATTTTAGTTTCTGTGTTGCGCTTTCACGAATTAAATTACATTGGCTCCCAGTGTCAATAAAAGCTCTAAAGTTTTGGTCATTAATTGTTACCGTTTTTTCAAACTTCTCATCGAGTTCCGTTAGCTTTACTTTACGAACTGTATTGTCGCTTTTTTTCCACAGTTTCCAGGTTGTCCGCGTTGATGAACTTTATTACAGTCTCTAAATCGTGGGCGTCGCGGAGGCTTAGAACATTCCGACGATATGTGACCCTCTTCATCACAATTATAACATACAATCTTCTTTTTCTCCATACGTGTATTTTGATTATTGACATCACTCATAACAATTTTGTTTTTACTTTCGCTTCTTGTAACAACCGATTTACCTTGACACTGCGCCAAGTTCACCAAGTAGATATCCAATGTATCGCGCATATGCTTCATAGAAGTAAAGGTCATGGCTGCTATTGCCATCTGCAACCCTCGATACCGCAACCCCTCACGGGTATATTTTATAATCGCCGCTTCGCTTACACGATACCTTCTTCTTAACGCACTCATTCTAAAACAGTAATCAGTTACTCGCTCCTTTGGCTCTCGTACCGCACGACTCAAGATAAAGTGCACATCTGCCTCGTCACTCGTTTTACCAAATTCTTTTTGTAATGCTTCAGCTATGTCGCTCCACTTCTCAAACATTAATTGTGACGCATCTAACCACAATTTTGCTGGACCTTTTAGCTTCTTATACAGAGCTAGTAATACGCATTTGTCGCTCCAACCATATGCGTCAATTATTTTATTCACCCTCTCAACAAATTGTTCCACCGAAAGCAACCAGTCTTTTGAGGGGTCGAATTCTGGTAAAGTTTCAGCTATGTCATTAATACTATAATGACGAATATCCATTTCAGCTCCTGTTGGTGGTGAGGAATTCACAAAACCATTTTCTTCTCGTACATCGTTTTTATCAAGAGTTTGCCTTAGCGCCGGCATTATTTCTTGCAACATCGCACGTAGTTCGTCCACTTGTTTTTGTAACTCGTTATTCGTTCCCGTTTCTACTTCATCTGTACCTGTTGCGTTAATCAATATGTCGATTAGTTCCGCTTTCGTTCCCGTTGTGGGCAAACCCATTTCATTTAATTTACCCTTTAATGCTTCCACCGTCAAGTCTTTCAATAGCACCATTTTATCAATTTTATTTTCTTTCTTGTTAATAATTCCGCGTGTCCGTGATCGTATATATCCCATTTCTGAATTGAAGAAGAACACGTTATCGTTGTTTTTTTACGTTTATTAGAAAAATGTTTTAAAAAAATTAAAATATTATTAAAAAGCACGTTTTAGTTTCTTTACACTTCACGTATAACTCTCAATCGCCATCTTTTTTATCTTTTTCCGGGTTACCACCATTCTTCGCTTAATAAGTAGGGTTGCCTCCTTCTTCATGGAGGACAGAGTTTCCATTCACACTTGTTAAACATAATATCGAACTCAACACATCGGAGAGTTTAAAATTAATTATATACTCCGATTGCACACTTCAGACAGAGTACAGGGGAAAATATAACGCTCCTTCTATAAATGAAGTAGCCATTCTCTTGGTCGATGAAGATAAAGGGCCCAGAGATATAGTACTGCACGGTAGAGGCGGACAGCTGAAAGGAGTGTCGGAGTTACACCGCGCATATGATCCGCTACAATATCCGCTTATGTTTGTATCAGGAGACGATGGATCTAACTATCCCTCAACAGAATTCCTTAAGAAATAAGACTGCGTCATGTATGTAATATTATGCATATTAATAATGATTAGAGCCAACTGTTTTAATACACTGCATTATTACAAAGATTTGTTTAATCAATATTGTGTGGATATGACGGCGAAAGGTTAAATTTTATTTTCCGAAATCAACAAAAACTTAGAGCTGACGACTATATTCATTTGAGGGATGCTTTGAACCAAGACGCATGCGTAAATGCTGCCAATATCGGACAGTACGTCATTTTGCCGTCATCATTTACTGGTTCTTTGAGGTATCTCCACGAAAAAACTCAAAACGCTATGACATATGTGCGCAATTATGGGAGGCCAAATCTTTTCGTTACTTTCACCTGTAATCCAGAATGGGAAGAAATAAAGCAAGAATTTGTTCCCGGTCAACGGTCTTTCGACCAGCATGGCACCATCGCACAAGTTTTTCACTTAAAAATGAAAAAAATGATAAAAATATTCACAAAAGATGAAATTTTTGGGTTAATTAAATGTTATATGCTTACTGTTGAGTGGCAAAAAAGGGGATTGACGCATTGTCATATGTTATTTTGGCTGGACTCGAAAATACAGCCCATTGAAATTAACAAAGAAGAAGACCCAGTATTGTTTGAAATAGTCACAAAAAATATGGTACACGGGCCATGTGGGGAAGAATATTTGACTTCACCGTGCATGAAAAATGTCATATGTTCGAAAAAATATCGACGACATTTCGTAACTGACACCCAGACCGGTGAGGATGGGTATCCCGTTTATCGACGACGCGACATCAACAACGGAGGGCAGATCGCTACATTAAATGTCCGAGGTCGAACAATTAACATAGACAGATGGATCGTTCCATATTCCCCAATACTGTATCGATATTTCAACGCTCACATAAACGTTGAATATTGTCATTCCGTACAAGCCATAAAATACATATGTAAATACATTAACAAAGGATCGGATCAAGCAACTTTCAGTATCAAAAATGGTCACAACGAAGTTGAAACTTATTTAAACGGCCGATACATCAGTACATCTGAGGCGGTGTGGAAGTTGTTAGAGTTTTCTGTACATGACAGATTAGAGAATGGCCAAGGAGTATACTTCTCAGTGGAAAATATGCATCATATAGCGCAAAATCCACCAAAAACGACACTCACGGCGTTTTTTGACCTGTGCAACAGTGATCAATTTGCTAAAACATTACTTTATCATGATTTTTTATGGGCTAACAACAAATTCTCAAGAAGGAAACGTGGCCAAGAAGTAGTTGGACATCCCGGTATAAAAAAGATGCGGCATTAGGAAGAGTAAACAGCGTTCATCCTCCCCAGTCAGAGTGTCTTAGGATACTTCTTCACCATGTACGTGGCCCAACATCGTTCCAAGACTTAAAAAATGTTGACGGAATTATTAAAGAAACTTACCAAGCCGCTTGCCGAGATAGGGGTTTGCTAGAAAATGATAGCCAATGGGAAATCACTTTGTGAGAAGCTTCGATTTCCCAATGTCCGTTAAGGTTGCGAGAGTTGTTTATAGTGATATTATTATTTTGTTTCCCCTCGGAACCTTTTAAATTATGGGACACTTTTAAAGACGATTTGTGTCAAGACATCAGACATATAGCCCGACAACGAGGTCCGGACTATGATGTATATAACGAAGGCTTGATACAGATAGAAGACAAACTTTTAGAATTGAACGATAAAAATAAGAGACTTTGGATTACCTTCTCCGAATCGCTCACAAAATGTAATTGATGCTACTCCGTGTCGTACATATGATGTTAACCAGTTGTCAGTATTTGTCACAAATGTAGCTAAATTAGTGACAGATCAAAAATAGTTCGATGCTATAATTGAGAGTGTGGAAAATAACAGTGGTCGACTATTTTTTTTTGGACGCGTCCGGTGGCACCGGTAAAACCTTTCTTGCGAATTTAGTATTGGCAAAAGTCCGACAATCTGGAAGAAAAGCTCTGGCAGTGGCGTCTTCTGGAATTACTGCAACTCTATTACATGGTGGGAAAACAGCTCACTCTACTTTTAAATTTCCATTGGCTATGTCTTTAGAACAACAGTCTGTATGGTCAATCCGCAAAAGTGGCCCGCTGGGAAATCTCTTACAGGAAACGTCGCTGTTTATTTGGGATGAGTGCACCATGAGCCATAGAGCTCATGTAGAAGCAGTGGACCGTACACTAAAAGACATCAGAAACTCAGGCAATATGATGGGGGGCGTCACCTTTGTTTTCGCTGGAGACTTTCGCCAAATACTACCGGTTATAACAAAAGGTACACGTGCCGACGTTATTAAAGCGTGTCTTTGTGGCAATCAATTGAAACTTTCAATTTGCGCACGAATATGAGAGCACATTTAAGTAATAATCACAGTGGCAATTTCTCACAAAAAATACTTAAATTAGGAGACGGAAAATTATCAACTTTGATTGCAAACAGCTCTCAAGTATTGTTGGATAATGAATTGGCTCAAACTGTTCACAGCCTAGAAATTCATATAGATTCAATCTATCCCGACATCAAAAATCTTACAGAAAGAAATTTCCACTGGCTCTGTTCTACGGCGATATTGTCACCACGGAACGACTCAGTAAATGAAATAAACAATATGATTATGGGAAAAGTTCGCGGTGATTTTAAATGTTACAAATCTGTTGACACCATGTGCAACATCGAAGATTCAGTGCACTATCCACAAGAATTTTTAAATTGCCTTAATCCTGCCGGCTTGCCACTCCATGAACTAAAATTAAAAGTAGGTACTATGCTATTAAGAAATTTAAGCCCTCCCAGTATGTGTAATGGTACAAGACTTTTGATAAAAGAACTAAGAAACAATGTGATTGTAGCAACTATCATTACGGGCTCTGCGGCCGGTCAGCTTGCTCATATTCCGCGGAACCTGATGATACCAACCGATTTACTTATATTTTTTAAAAGATTACAGTTTCCTGTAAAGATTTCGTTTGCTCTTACAATAAATAAATCCCAGGGACAAACTTTCTCGGTGGTTGGTATCGACTTAAGGAAAGAGTGCTTTTCTCATTGGCAATTGTATGTTGCTCTTTCTCGAGTAGGATCTCCTGAAAATCAATATGTTTTGTTGCCATATACAAATACGACTACTAACATAGTGTTCAGAGAAGCTTTGAGGTAAAAATATTACAAAACAAGTAAAAAAACTAAATTCGTCTTAGGTCGAATTTTAAATACCCTTAACAATAGGGCGTGGCAAAACACTAATTTAGTAAGCTGTATGACATAAATTTTACGTCGAAAACAGTTTTTTATAAATTGTAAGCGTGGCTCATATCTGATCCTGCCCACTCTAATATACCACATTTAAACTTTGTGCGTTAGTTTTTGTGGCCGTGAGAGATTTTTGTTGATTGTGGGCGTATTTATTTTTGCTCAGCATCAAAAACTAAATCGATATAAACAATGTCCGTCCGCGTGTCCTTGTGTTTGACTGTTCCTGACACTCTCTCGGGCTTAATTTTATTAATTAAAAATTGAGATGCCTAGCTGAAATTTGGTACACATGTGTTAGGTGTCTACAGGCAGGTTATAACTAAAATCGGGCAATATCAATTTCAAAAATTTCAGAACCTAGGGAAGGGCATAGGCAACGTTTCATCCCGCGAGATAACCGAATTTCACGCGGGTGAAGCCGCGGGCAACAGCTAGTTTATTTATATTTACGTTGCTACGGTTGTTGACTGCTTGCTGCTGCTGTGGTCGTCACTTTTATCGTCATCATTGTTTAAAGTTTTACCTGTCGTTCGGATATGTTGCTGCTGCTGCTGTCAAAATTTATTTATATTTATTCAAGGTTCGCTGAAATATATCATTTTATGTTTTATGTTACTGGTGCAATACGGGGAGAATGTTACTCTACTCTTATATTATATATTATGCATACATGCACAAATGGGTTTTTTTTCTCATTTCTTTCTTTTTCAAACAATATAATGCCTTTTCTAATTATAAATTCTGTGCTTCTAAAATGAATCAAGTTTTTTTACTTCATACACGAAATTACATATTAATGTAAAATTTCGTCAAACTTTAGAATAAAACATGAAATTCATTTTCAATGTAAGCGGATAAAAACGCTTAGACCAGCGATGCACTCAAGTTTTTAAGGAGTACATCTTTTATTTGAGTAATGTGAAAAATTCCTTAAATATAATTGCTTCTTAAGCTTTCGTTGGTCATTTTTGTTGTTAGACGAGGCCTCAATATGGTGGAGAAATACACGGGGAAAAAGGAAAAGGATCACTGTTAATAAAAAATAGATGGTAAGTAATGGCACACATCTTGTAGCATATACACATGTTACCCAAACCCAAAGTAGGGGTGTTGTCCTTATTAAAAATCATTTGTAAACATTGTACATACAAGTATTATTACGTACTGACATTATTTAGAAGAAAAGCTACCTTTTTCGAGTGACATATTTTGTTTTCCTTAACTTAAATGTGTGCGCATGTGAAAGAAAAAAGCGTGGCATCATAAGCTACTCTTGCCGGCCATCAAAAATCGATGGATTACTAATTTCTTACATTAAATAGACATGAAATTATCAAGTAATCGATTTATCGAGTAATTCTGTATATTCGATCATATTGAAATTTTGCAATTTTTTTCGTAAACGTTCTTGCTGGTTGTACCCGCACACAAAACATAATGTATTCTTATGTATATTTGTGTTATCGGCTTTTACAACACTTATTATTTTTGGGTACTTGTGTGATATTTGTTTGTGCCTGTATGGGGACGAGTTTATGACCTCTACTACTGGTAAAGCATTTGTTTGGACCGGTACGTTTATATGTGTGTGTTTGGTATGAAAAGCCTCTTGCAGTTGTTATAATCCTACACACATGTGTACATTCAAACACATACACTTTCGTGTGCATAAACATTTAGCATAAGTGATTTCGTGGTGGTTGTTCTGAGGCCGTAAAGTGAACTTATGGCTGTGTATGGGCCATTATGACATTATGGCGTAAATGCTTATAAATTTCGTGAAAATTACATAAACACACACACATATGTATCTACATATGTGTCTTGGAAATGTTAAAGGTACTCCAGATCAATCTAAATCGAAGCAGCGCAAAGTCTATTAGAACAAACAGTGAGGTGGATATCGCTCTAATAAGTGAACCATATAGACACCTAGATAACAGCACATGGGTAAAAGACCAAACCCAAAGCGCTGCGGTATGGTCATGTGGGATGCACGCACGAGAAGATGCCGCATACTCATCAAAGGGGTTTACTATGGTTAAAATTAAGGGAATATTTTTCTACAATTGCTACGCCCCACCGAGGTGGACCCACAACGAATATCAGGAGTTCCTAGATTCTCTGGCGGCGGATGCTAGGTATAGGCATCCCATTATCATTGGAGAGGACTTTAACGCGTGGGCAACAAACTGGGGTAGTAAATCCACGAATGCCAGAGGGCGCAGCTTACTCGAAACTTTCACGGCTCTGAACATTGTAGTAGCAAATACGGAAAGTAAGGATACATTTAGGAAATCAGGGAGGGGGTCAATAATCGACATTACCTTTGTGGACAGCTCTCTTGCTAGGGACATATTATGGTGGGTCAGTGAAGAATACACTCACAGTAACCACCAAGCAGTCATATATACTGTCAACAATACAGCAAGAGTAAATAGTAATAGTCAACAAAAACAAGTGACAGGCTCCCTATGGAAGGTGTCAAAATTTGATCGAGACACGATATCAGAACAACGGCAATGAGCCTAAACCCAGCCGAGGAGATGGCCGAAGAACTAGTGTCAATAGCTAAAGGTGCCTGCGACGCTTCCATGCCTAGAAGGAAGAGGAATGGACGCAATTTCCCGTGCTACTGGTGGAATGACGAAATCAAGTCCTTAAGAGCGCAATGCCTGAAGGCTAGAAGAAAAAAGTAGAGGTCAAGAAACAGTCCACTGTTCAGAGACCACCTTAACCAATTTAGAGAATTGAGAAAAGCTTTGCAATCGGCAATAAGAGCTAGTAAAAAGGCTTGCTTTAAACAAATCTGCGCCGAGGCCAACGTGAACCCCTGGGGAACAGCTTACAGAGTAGTTACCAAAAAACTCACCAAGGGTAGCCCCCAACCAACGGACCCTGAGGCCTTAAGAAGTATAATAAACACATTGTTTCCAGCAAGGCCGGCAGGACCAGAAATAATCGTGGATCTTTCTGGAGAAGAAATTGAACCCATCACACAAGAAGAGTTCAAAACAGCCACAAAAAACATTGCCGATTCTAAAGCACCAGAGCCCGATGGCATCCCAAATAAAGCTCTGAAGGCTATGATCGAGGAGAGACCCGACTTATTTGTCGAAACCTACCAAAAGTGCCTGGAGGATAGTACCTTTCCAAAATGCTGGAAACGACAAACCCCTTGTACTAATACCGAAAGGTAAACCGGAACCTGGAACCGTGCAGGCATATCGCCCTATATGCTTGCTGGACACTCTAGGAAAGATACTAGAGAAGATTATATATAACCGACTCCTTCCGTTAGTGGAAGAATCAGGAGCCTTGTCCGAACTGCAGTTTGGCTTTAGAAAAGGCAGATCTACAATTGATGCAGTGGAATTAGTTGCCAACATAGCGAAAAAAGCTACCGAAGGAAAACGATGGAAGGGAGACACCAAAGAGTATTGCTCGGTGGTAACTCTTGACATCAAAAACGCCTTTAACACAGCAAGCTGCCCTGTTATTTTGAACGCGGTTAGAAGTACTTATTCAAATTAGTTAAGAGCTATTTCGAGGAGAGAATACTGCTATATAACACCGACGAGGGAACTAAACCATATAACGTATCGGAAGAAGTACCAAAAGGATCGATTCTCCGTCCACTCATGTGGAACTTAATGTACAACGATGTACTAAACCTACCTGTATCTCGAGGAGGAAAAATCGTAGGGTTCGTGGATGATATCGCACTTACCACAGTGAACAAACACATAAGTGGAATCAAAGCGGCTACAAATGGAGCCATACAGGTCATACCAAACTTAGTTCCGTGGACCTTAAATTAGCAGAGCACAAAACCGAGGCGATTTTATATTTCGAGTCGGAAAGTTATAGAGGCAATACACGTACAAGTGGGCAACGTCACCATAACCTCGAAATACTCGATTAAATACTTAGGCGTTATGCTAGATTCCAGACTGAGCTTTAAGAACCACATACTATATGCGTGTGACAAAGCCACAAAGTTACAATCAGCTTTGTCTAGGATGTTACCCAATGTAGGCGGACCTAAGCCCGCAAAGAGGGCCTTGCTCGCAAACGTCGTTGTCTCAAGGCTTCTCTATGAAAGCCCTCTATGGGCTCAATGCCTAAAAATCAAACATCTCAAGCAAAAAGTATGCTCGGTACAAAGGATCAGCTCCCTAAGAACAATCTGCGGCTTCTGCACAATCTCTGAAGACGCAGCAAACGTTATAGCTGGATCCATACCATGGGACATCCTAGCAGACGAAATGAAGCGCATCTTTATTAGGAAGGCTAACTCCTCTCAATCTGCGAAGTCTACAAAAATGGAAGAACGGCAAGTCTCCCTTAACCACTGGCAGAATAGGTGGGACTCATCATCGAAAGGAAGGTGGACCTACAAATTAATCCCATGTATCGATACTTGTATCAAAAGAGACTTCGGGAAAATAAACGCAGGGTCTCACTGGTTATGGAGTATACAGGGCCTATCTCCATAAGATCGGAAGATTTACGTCTCCTCTTTGTTCATCTTGCGCAGTCGAAGAGACAGTGGAGCACGTATTCTACCATTGCAGCTTTAGAAACGACCTCTTTACAATGGTAAACGTGGAAAACGCACTGGAGTGTATGACTGCAAATCCAGGAAACTGGCAGGCGGTCAACGATCTAGCTGCATCGATCTTCAAAGAATTACGGAGGATAGAACAGCATACTTCCAACTGAAAAGCGAGTAATCGCGAATAGTCTCCTGCGAAGTAATATCCTACGACCTACGTAGGAGGGGACGGAAGCGGAGGGGTGAGTTTTTAGTACGTAGGTAGAGCTCACAGGTGCTCTTGCCACATAATATCGATCCCTGTGCGCACTAAATCGTGCATACTGACTTCGAGCACTTCGAGTATCTATAAAGATTTCTCATCCCTTTAAAAAAAAAAAACATATGTGTCTTTATATAATATATATATATACACACATTGGCCTGCAACTAGGAGTTGTGAACTATAATGATGGAATAATAAAAAAAAAAAAAATTGTTCGCCGTAGTAGCGCTGGAAAATTAGCATAATTTCGGTGTAACGTTTTTTTTTTTGTTATTATTTCTGGTTTGTGTGCCAAAAAGATAAGCAAGAAAACATTTTTGAGGTACCCAAGGGATCTGTAATATGTGTGGTAAGCAAAAGAAAAGAAAATTACATAGAACAGAATATAGCAACAAAAGAATTTCATACACATTCACACATAAACACAATCTTATGCTCAGTACTCCGTTTATCTTTATCTTTATCTTTATCTTTATCATTATTTCATTAATGTTGTTAGCTACAAGTTATATCTTAACAGCTAACATAATATATAATACATAGTTAGGAATAAAAGTTTCAATTTTGCTTGCATCTAAATTTAAATTAAATTATACGTTTGCAATTCAGCAACGATGACACAACAACAAACAACAACAATCAGGATCGATACAGCTTCTGAAAAAACACTTAGTCTAAGCTTAAACTAAATTACACTATGTTTGACATGTATATAATATACTACTTAAATATATATTATGTCTAAAAGTACAATTACATGTACAAAAGGTGTAAGTTTGGCAATCACAGATAATTTAAAAGTTTTTTTTGCACAGTTTTTAAGGTATCTGATGGATCAAGTAAGAAGTAATAATCATTGTAATCTTTTAATAAATGGCGAAAAGGATTGTAAAATACACAGTTTGCTCTACAATATGTTAGGTAGATTAGCATATAGTTACGTGTATTACGACTTAGAATATGGAAATCTATTTCACTTAACAGAGTTGTTGAATGTAATGAACCTCTTATGAGGTTAATTATAAAGGAAATATCTAGATATAATCTTCTATTTTCTAAGATGGGAAGATCTATGAGCCTTAGGCGGTCCAAATATGGTGGAAGGGTTCTCGGACGGATCCCATCCAAGACCGCGTAGAGCGAAAAGTAAAAATTGCTTTTGTATACTTTCAATATGGTCGATATATACACGATAGTTTGGTGACCAGATAACACAACCATATTCTAGCGTGGGACGAACTACATAGACTGGTATAGAGACATTTACAAACATAAGGATCGTTAAACTTTTTTGCCCATCTTTTCACAAATCCTAGCGATTTAGCTTTATATATACTATAATTTATGTGTAGGTTGAACCGCAGTTTTTGATCAAATAATATGCCCAAGTCCATAAATGACGAAACCGTTTCAAGCTTATATGCATCTAAATAGTACCCATCTACAGGAGAGGTAGATCTAGAAAAACTCAATTGTTTGCATTTATTAAGGTTCAAACACAAAGAATTCACCCTACAACGTCGTAAAATTTAATTTTAAAATTAATGTAAAATTTAAATTTTAAATTTGATTTTAAACAAAGAAGAGCTGCAACCAAAAAAAACTTGAAACCAGGGATAATACATGAAAGGCAGTAGAACAAAAAAAGATATGCTTCTTAAGTGGGTGATAATTCTATTCATTATGTCACCTACAGGTACTTAATAATATTGTGCATCCGTAATGAAAAGCTACACACTAACTATATAATAAAACATGTGAAAGTATTACAGTCGGTTCTATGCGATAACACCCTACACCACTTGGGTTCACACTGTATGCCATAATTGGTTGAGTTGAATCAATTAAATCAACAGGTCACAGGTCGGTACAGACGTTCTAAAAATCATCCGATCGAGTTCAAATTTGGCCAATTAACTGTTCCTCGGCATGTTTTCATTAAAAAATACGAATAATTGCGAATGTTCGTCAAATAAAGACTGATTTTGATATACATATGGCATGAAGTGGGGTTGTGTGAGTGTGGTCAATAGTGATTTTATTTGCATCAAAATATGTTCATCAATAAATATCAACAGTTATTAGATGCACACGGTTAAAACGACTTAGATTTAAAGGTGGATGCCGCATTTAACCTTTTAAAGTTACAAACGTCAACACAAACCCGATGTACCGCTTGCCATGTAGGGCATAGCAATACACTTACACACACGCAACAACAAAGAGTGCTTAAAAAAATTTGAAGTTTTTTTGTTTCTTTTTTTTGTAAAAATTCTTGACATAAATTATAAATATTTTTCAGATATTTTTACATTTTCTTTGAAGAAGTTGGAAAAATTTTTATTTTATACGTAATTATATTTTCGTGTAATGTTATTTATTTTTGCAATAAAATTTTAAAATGTGTCAACCGGAATTCACATTAAACAACGACCACAACGCTGAATTGATTGAAAACAATAATGAAAATCTGCCGAATCCCTTGCCAAATTTAGAAGAGTCTGATTCTCAACCAGAGGAACGACAGCAACGGTACTTTTTCGAAATAAACGTAGAACTGCCGCAACTGATGAGACATTTTAACAACTTAAGATTAGGCAATGATGAAGAAGAAGCCGATGATAGTGGTAATTCCTTAAGACCTGAGCCTTCCACTTCAAATCAGTTATTCAGCACAACTATATATGATCAAATTTCGGAAGATGATCTGCCATCGCAATCAAATTCCCAGCACTCACTTCGACTTATCTTTAACATTAATCTAGATAATGAAGAGGTTCGGGTGAATAATTCTTATGATGAAGCCACAATACTATCCATTCATCGCGGACACAATCATCGACGTCGTCATCGTAGTCGATTTCGTGAGCTTAGAGATAATCGTAGAGTTGTTAAACAATTGAAAATGATTAATCGAGTTCTACGCAAGACCAATACGTACTTGCTACACATCAAAAGGCTTATTCAGAGAAATTTCAATCTCAATATCAATATCTGGACACCTGCACAGGAGCAAAATTCAAGCGCTTAAAATAGGAATAGTTAAAATAAAATTATTTAAAAGTCCAAAAAAAAAAAAAAAACTTGTGTAAAAAAGTAAAAAAAAAATATAAATAAATATATATTTAATTAAAACAACGGCTTACGCCAAATTAACCTTATCATTCTTTTTCCATTTTTTACAGACACCATTTAGAATTGTCAATTGCGCTCCAGAAATCTTTATTTAGTGCAATGACTACTGCTCTGAAAAACAGATGACAGTTTTTGAAGTATAAATGAACAGAGTAGGGTATATATCGAGTGACCATTCCTAGTATACATTTGTGATTATGGATGAAGATAACTTGACGATGTTTGAGAAAATTATGGAGAAGTATTCTTGACCAGCAACATGTTCTGAATTCAGGGTGACCAAAATTGTTTTAGTTTCGGGAAGTTTTCTGATTAAATTAGCCACGCCAACCACTGATAGTAATCTAGTGTGTTCATCAATTTGTCAAAAATTAAGAAAATTGAACAACAGACATGTCCACAATTTATAAAAAAACAGCCATTTTTAAGTCGACACATAACATGTTATATATGTATATGGTGCAGGGTACTTAATATTTGACCTAAACCAAATTCACCTTCCAATCTGTCTTTTCATTAATGTTTCGCCGAATATGTTTGTAAATAATGTACATATTATATAAACTTATGATGAAAAACATTTACGAGTATGTATAAAATGAAAATCAAGTTGCTGTGCGATTTGGCAGTGTATTAAAAATTTCAACTGAAAAACTTTGCATTAGTTTATATACCAATTTACATATACACACACACACTCAAATGCACAGCCTTTACCACATCCATCCAAATGTACAAACGTTATACAGACAAACAGACAGGCAGACGTACAGACGTACAGACACAGTGCAGAGAATAATTGCTGCAAAAATTTGCTTACTTGCATATGTGTTTGTAATTTGGTACATACACACATAGGTACATTACGTATTTGTGTTTATTTGTTTATAAAGTTTTTAATGAAAGGTACAAAGTTTTTTTTCTGTTATGCGTTCAAACATTCATTCTTTTGGTTGGAGTGGGAGTGAACATTTGGATTTTTGTTTGCATTGGTTGTAAATTAACAGCATAAAAGTTTTACAAGTTTTATTTGATGTTGTCGAGTCAATTAAATTTTACACACATATACACATACACGTACAGTACTTGTACATATTGCGAATACATTGAAATGTCAATTTCATTTCAAGTTAATTTAATAGAATAGCAACAGTAACAACAGTAACAACAACAACAAAACTAAACAGCATCAATAGACATGCTGCCCACTGCAGCACATATTTCAAAAGCAACCATCATTTAATTAATAAAAACATGGCAGCAAAAATGGTTCAAAATAAATCATGATTACTTTCTACGACAAATATTATGTATGAAAGTATGTATGTATGTGGTAGCAAACGTTTTTAATTTTCAATGTTTAGAATACATACATTTATGATATAATTTTTATGTGATTTATGATTGTTTTCCATTATATGTACGTGTGATCGAATGCATTGATGCACAGTAATTGATTACTATTCAGAAGATTGAATTATTGTTATAATTCACATATAAATTATGTACTTGCATTGTTCATCGCTATGATACTAAAGAGAAAAAAATATATGTTAGTTGTAACGATACTTTTGTTACTGTTGTTGTTGTTGTTGTTGATGTTGCTATTATTATTTTTGTTTCTGTATTCTTGTTGCATTTCATTTTTCAGTTTAAAGACTAATTAAAATGCTAACGTTGCTAATTTGAAATGTTGAGCATTTCTCAATTATAATTAAAAACGCAAGTAAAAACAAGTTGTGTGCTGCTTAAGCCACATCGTCATTGGTCAAACTTTCCTATCTAATACCCTATACCACTTAGGCCCACCAATTATACTACAATTAGTTTAATTATATCAGTAAACGCAAGACATTACCATATATGTAATTTGGTGAGGTACCATTATACAGAAAAGGGTTCTAAAAATAATTCGATCGCGTCCACATTTGGCATAGTCAATTAATAAGCTAATTAACTATTCTTCAACACATTTTGCCCAAAAATATTAAGAATTACGATTTTTTTCCATGTAAAAACTTCCATTTTAATAAGACCTTGTATGGGGAAGGGTTCTAGAAATAGTCCGATTCGGGCCATTTTCAATAGAGTTTCTTTTTGGGATCATACATACTAAACTTCATTGAAGTATTTCAAAATATTCAATCTGTAGCTTGCGTACAAAGTTATATGATCAGACAGGCTTATAGACGGACTTGGTTAACTTGCTGTTGAACGGTATAATTGATTTGATTCTGAATAGATCGGTATAACTGAAGGTGAGTGTGGCATTTGCCACTTATGAGTTAAAATCAAGAAGTCTGCACAAACTTTGTCATAAGTGATGCAGACTATAAAAATATTAGGAATTAAAAATTTTCCCTTATAAACGTGCAATATATAAAAATTGTTTTACATTGACAAATAGACGGACATGCCCCTCATCGAAATATCTTAAAATCTGTTTTGCAGGACAGACCGACCGACATGCTTAAATTTATTCAGAAAGTGATTAAGAATGGATTTAAAAAAAAAACTCTATATACTCTCTACCTCTATAAATAGACCTCAAGGATATAAAAACAGTTTCGAAATTAATTATTATAATTATTTCCTTTTTTAACGAAGCGTATCATATCCCCATCACGTGAAATAACGCCTCCGATTATGTTGCAAAATTCCCATATGAATACAACAACAAGTAACAATAAATATCAATTACAGCAGCAGCAGCTCTCAACAACCTGTATTAGATAATAATACCGAAGATACTAGTAATGATGTCTCTGAAATCGGTACCATATCAGACTTGACAACATCCGATGTTATATCAGCAACAAACACTGTTGTGTCAGCACTTATAGAGGATTTGATTATCTCTATGAATTCTCGGAGACGCGTAAGGTGCTTGAAGAATTTTTCAAGTGCCCCTCGATTGAGGAGAAACCCATCATTGAAAATATCAGCGATGTTAATAGTGTTGTAAGTTGAAACAAAAAGAAAAAAAAAAACATTCACAATGGTTTTTGTTATTTTTGTCTTGTATGTAAGTATGTGGGCGTGTATGAGTGGGTGTATTTGTGTGCGGTAGAATGCAAAACATAAATTTTGTCACCCAAACATTATTCGTTTTATTGTACAAAAAAGTACATTCTTCTCTTCCCTTCTCTCTCCCTCTCTCTAGCGATTTCTCACTTTTTTTCATTATGTTGCAGGATATCCAATATGAATTTCATACAAATCTGGAACGTGACATTGACGATAATGAAGCTGATATCAACAATCAAATAGAAAGAGAAGGACGTGCTCTTAGGATGGGGGATGGTGATAGTGATGGTGTTGGTGTTGGTGCTGTTAACGATACTGAAATTGTTCAGGACCAAGAGGATGAGGGTGTTGTCGATAACGAGGAGGATGATGATGATGTTGATGATGGCGATCATGGTGGAGGTGTAGAGAATGAAGTACCAATCGATGTGAATAATTCCGATACTGAGCTGAGTTTAGCAATAGCTAATATTTTAAATTGGGCTGATATATGATAATGTTTAATTCCAAAACTAGAAAATAGAACAAAACAGTTTTATTCCTCTTTAAGGCTTATCGGGTGAACTGAACGGCGTATGGACTTCATGTACTAATTACAGCAAATACTACGCATCTAGTATGCCAGTCTTAGAGGATGGCCTTTCTTCTGGTCACACCTCGGACACAGAAAACAATAATCAACAGAACTTCTTAAGTCAATAAAATTCCAGTATTCAACAAACACCCGCTACGGGTGGCATATCCATGTTAATGGACTTGAAACATAACCCCAATAATAATACCAATAATAGCATGAATGGTGTTAGCATCTCTACTACGGATGCAACAAATACGGATAAAAGAAACTTAACATCACCAAATATGGGGCAGGAGTCTTCATTTGTTCATAAAAATGAAAGTACGGCAAATAATATATTTGTTGATGCGATACGTTAAAAAAATGATAACCGTGATATACGTTAAATGACTATTCAACCATCCAATCCTGGGCGCATACCTACTAATAAAGTATTCAAAAATATAGATCCGGATTTAGATTCATTGTACTCGATTAGTAAGTAGAACTTAGTTGAAATAGACTTCTCGGAATGGTAAAAATATTATAAAAATTATATTTAAAGATGTTTTCAATCGTAATGATATGGTCCAAATGACGCCTCCATCATCAGCCCCAGCACCGCATCGTAAACCCAATATTTCAAATAATGAAACTGAAACTGTTCTATCAACAACTTCTTACAGAGACTTGTGCTCTAGTACAAATAACAGCAGCAACTCCCCAAATAAGAATTGTTCAATAATGTTGCCGTTGAACACATCACCCTCTCATGATCACATAGCCACAATAGTGGCAAATACTCAACCACCATCAATACCCGAACAAATTATACAACGTTCCCCCTCCCCGGTCATGAATTCACCCGTATGGGTGACCAGACATTTAGATATTAGCGGCAATAAACCTTTGTTGGAATCACCATCAGAGAATTATTCAAAAAACCTAAGCGGTGATGAAGAAGATGTTGACACCGATTTAGAGACAGATCGTTTATTAGGCCATCAACGTTTCGATGATCAGGACTATTATGAAGAGAACAAATCTTGGGAAAGGAAACCTTCAAGATCATTATTATCGAAAATATCCCCTAAACAGGTGCCGAGTACTAAGACCCGCAACGGTTATAATACATTGCTCTCGCCTACACCGGAAATCCCACCGCCCGTACCACCAAAAACTACCGGTAATAAATTGCACTATAGAACTGGCTCTACATCATCTCCAGAATATAGCGATAAATCCCCATTAAAATCCATAGAAGTCGATTGTGTGGGAGCTATAGATTCACCGGGTGAGTCTGAAGATTCGGCTGGTTGCCCGAAGAAAGATTGCGATACCTCATTGCCGAGTCACAATAACAGCAATAGTTCGGAAGTGACCAGCATCCGGGCTAGCAATGCGAATAATGTTGGTGGCATTGGAACTGTTACCAACAATAATTGCACCACAGGGGCAAGTAATAGTTCAGGCAGTATCGAGGGATCCGCCAGCAACACAACGGGGGAAAAAAAGTTAAAAAGAGTAAGAACAAAGAAGGTAAATTATTGGGTTTATCTCCATGACCACCACTGTAGTGTGTCATTTAAACATCGTAGAACCAATTTTAGTATTGAAAATGAAAAAAACAAAGTACTACTCGTTTCCGAATTGGCAAAAAGTTTCGAAATGAACGATCTAGGCTCTTTGAAACACTATCTCACTGTCCAATTTAATCAAGATATCGAAGCAGGCACTATTAGTATGTGACAATCAAACTATATACAAGAGATTTTGACGAAATTTAATATGGCCAATTGTAAACCAGTAAGTACCCCTATTAACACTGCACAAAAGTTAAGCAAAGTAGCAGAACAATAAGATGAACAGTCACTACAGGTACCATATCAAAGTCTAATTGGTTCTTTAATGTACCTAGCAATATCAACAAGACCTGATATAGCTCACGCAGTAAGTGCACTTAGCCAGTATAATACATGCTATAATCAACAACACTGGATAGCCGCTAAACGTGTACTGAGATACTTAAAAAGAACACCAAACGTAGGACTAGTATTCAAAAAATGTAGTAAAGAATTAGAAGGCTTCGCCGACGCGGATTGGGGTGGACTACCGTAGATCATATACGGGATACACTTTTAAATACGGTGGAGCAGCAATATGTTGGGAATCCAGGAAGCAAAGAACTGTGGCCATGTCCACCACAGAAGCCGAATACATGGCTCTCTCTGACTCCGCGAAAGAAGCAATACATTTGAGAAGATTTTTAAAAGAACTAACAGGAATCGAACGAACCATTAAAATTTTCAATGATAATCAAAGATCAGAAAAATTGTGCAAAAATCTTATAAACCACAATAGAATCAAACATGTCGTCATAAGACACCATTTCATAAGAGACACG
The DNA here is from genome assembly GCA_963971445.1 of Ornithomya chloropus. Lineage (NCBI taxonomy): Eukaryota > Metazoa > Arthropoda > Insecta > Diptera > Hippoboscidae > Ornithomya > Ornithomya chloropus. Next base: position 7,976,794 of record OZ020531.1, read on the forward strand.
TTGGAGCACGCTTTGTATTTTTAGTTATTAATTTATATATGTTATAAATTTTTTTTACTTATTCTCAATAAAAACCTCAATAATAAACTCAGTTTAAACTCTTAGTTAAGTTTAGACTCTTGGTTGACTCAACCTAGCAGAATGTATTAACTTTTCTATAATGTTTTGTACTTTTTTCCCATATGAATAACTTTAGATGGCCATTTTTTTACCACAATTTCGGGCCAAAAACAGACTTTGGTAAGTGTAACCGGTTCATATTCATGCTATTTTTTTATTAAGTCCTTTATTAATTACCATTACACCATGGAGCCCGCTTATGCAAAAACTATTATCTTACCCACTTTTATTTTGCTAATTGAATTAATTTTTATCTACAATATAGTAATTTTTTAGCAAAGGCATCACGTTGAATAATTTTCGTAAATAATTGTAGGCTCCGGATGGCGATGTTCAACCCAGCACCGAAGTGGATTTATTTATATCCACGGAAAAAATTATGGTTTTAAATACAGACTTGAAAGAGATCATGATGGATCATGCATTACGTACAATATCTTATACAGCCGATATTGGGGATTTGGTGGTATTGATGGTGCGTCGCAGATTTGTTCTCTAAGATTTGGATGGTGGCCCCAATCGTACACCAAAAATTATTTGCCATGTATTTGAAAGTGATGAAGCCCAATTTATAGCCCAATCCATAGGGCAAGCTTTTCAGGTAGAACATTTTTTGTATAATTATACAAGGAACTGTAAAAAAATAATTAAAAATAATATCTCCTAGGTGGATTATATGGAGTTTCTTAAAGCCAATGGCATTGAGGATCATCGGTTTGTCAAAGAAATGGACTATCAGGAGGTGTTAAATAGTCAAGAAATATTCGGCGATGAATTGGAAATATTCGCAAAAAAAAGAGTTACAAAAAGAGGTGGTGGTGCCCAAAGCAAAGGGTGGTGATCAATTAATAGCTATAAATGGTCTGAGTTTAGTCGGTTTACCACTGTCCACCTGCCAAAATTACATTAAAAATACCAAAAATCAAATGGTAGTCAAGTTTACGGTAGTACCCTGTCTACCCGTAGTAGAGGTGAAAATTAAAAGACTAGAAACCAAATATCAATTGGGTTTCAGTGTACAAAACGGAGTGGTAAGTGGAAAAAAGTTAAGATTTTACCAAAAAAAAAGACATTTTCACTTTTTTTAATCAAATTTTTAAAGATCTGCAGTTTACTGAGATGGTATAGCCGAACGGGGTGGTGTACGGGTGGGTCATCGCATTATTGAAATCAATACCCCATGAGAAAATCGTCAAACTATTGGCTACCTCAGTGGGAGAGGTAGGAAACTGTATTATTCTCATATTAAAAAAAAAAACAAATAAATAGGACCACTAAATTTGGCTTGGTTCAAATCTTAAATACTTGCCACAGCTAAACAGTGGGTGTGTCAGCTACATAAGTACGCTTTCTAATATCGTATGTAGTACGTGTCAGCTTACAAGTCATATTACTTTTTATAAGATTTTTTTAAATTGTGGGCATGTCTGTTATCTAACTAAGCCCATTTTTAACATATTGATGAATGATGTAATCATAAATTCATATTTCAACTCTCTCTCAGCTCAATTTTTGCTGCAAATAAATCGATTTTTGCCGATTGTGGGCATGGCTTTTGATCGATTTTATCCAATTTAAATAGGGATATGCAAAAAACAAATAGTCTGTAGAAAATTTCAGCTCAATATCTCAAAATTTATTATACTGAAAGTGCCAATAAAAGACGGACACATGGACATAAATGTCTAAATAGTCTCAGTTTTTGATGGTGATTAAGACTTTGTACACACATTTCCAAATGGAATGAAAAACTTAATATATCCCCAACCTTATGTTTTGGTTTAAAAATTCTTAAAAATTTCATTTTCTTTTATTTTTAGATACTCATGAAAACCATGCCGACATCAATGTTCCGTTTATTAACTGGACAGGAAAATCCCATTTATATATAAGTTCTAACAATTCCTTTAAAATTAATAGTATATAATATACATATACCGACTATATATCTCTCTATATAACTCTAGTCATATAAGTTTAACTGAAAACTTTCTATTTGTAACATAAATCGATTTTCAATAGAATTAACGGTTTATTGTAAATCAGCAGTAATATTAAGAAATAACACAAAACATAATTTATTTATTTATTTATTTTTTATTATAAAAGTAGTTGGCTACATTGAAATCAGCCAACATAATAAGAACACAGTAATAACAATAAATAATTATAATGCTATATACTCAGTACAATAAACTTAAAAATAAACCGGAACCCGCTTCCGCAACAATAACAACAACAACAACATCCACTGCAACAACAGCCGCTGCAACTTACTGCATGACTAATAGAACTTTAAATAATTAATAGTATTGCTTAAAAATCAGATACTAGAACTAAATTAGAATTTAATTAAAATTAATAATGATTATTAATTAGTGAATAACAATTTCAATAATTAGATGTTACAATATAATATTACAGTCACATACATTTACAATATAAAGTATATATGTGACTGCTGTAGAAGTAAGTATACATTCCGCACGCATATGACATGTAACTAGTACATCCACATACGTAGAAAATGCATACACAAATCAGCCTGGCAACCCAACAACTAACAATTTTTTCTTAATAATGGCAAATGATTCAGTTGATTCATTAAAGCGATGCACATTTTCGTTATATAGCTTACAAAGCGACCGAAATGGATCAAATAATTCGTAATTTGTGCGACAAAGCGATAATCTTATTGGAATATAATTACGAGACACTCTACCAGGAACTAAATGTAATTAAAAATGTAGTGTTATAGCTTTTTATGTGTACTGTATAATAAGCAACACTATTCTAACAATTAAAGGCAAAAGTTAATAAATATATAAAAAAATTAATTAACGTCCGCAAAACAATATGTATCTCACCAAAAAAAAAAAAGAAAATGATATTTATACACCGCCCATTAACTTTAAAACAGTTGCTAAATATTTATTCATTAAACTATTATGGCATTTAATCCAATAATGTATTCAACCAGAATAGAATTGAAAACCTAAACAAAGAACTTCGACAACATTCAGTTGGGACAATTAAAAGTTCTTGTCTGGGGAAGTTCCTTGTATAAGTTATCAGTTGTTACAACCAATTAATTAATTTTGCATAAACACAAACTATTGACTCAACTCTATTAGCCAATGTTATTATTGATTATATACAGGAAAAGAAAAATGATAAATGATGACCTTTTCATATGAAATTAATTAGCGTCCTCTTCTAAACTAAGGCTTACAAGGTATTAAGTTGAACCGCCCAAAAAACATTTATCAAGATTATCATACATGGAAAATGTTACATTTATAATTAATACAAAAAAAATATTAACGATACTGCCTTCTCGCTTTCCTGCCTCCCTTTAGTATTAAGCTATCCATTTATATTATTTATAATATTTTTTTATACCCACTACCTTTAAGGAAAATGCGTGCAACAATTGAAGGAGATTTCAGGCATAGAATAAAGTATATTCCGGAAAGTGTTTACCCATACAACTGCACAACAGTTACGCGTAATTTATTTACTAGTAACAGTTACTTTAAAAGAGATATTTTCTGAGGTTCTAAATCATTATAAAGACATTAGGTGTTTTTCAAATATTTCCTAATTGGAGGTAATTTTGGGCGGTTTGGTACATGCATTTATAGAACACATTAAAAAAAATAACAAGTAAGTTTAGGCCAAATCTTAAATATCCTCCACATCTACAACTGATGGGCCCTCTATATTATCCTCTATATATTTAATGGTGTATCAGCTTGCAAGTCTAGTTTCATGTTGAATATGGTTTTTTGTAAATTATACGCGTGTGTGTTATCCGACCATGCCCATTTCGCATATCGATGAAAGGGATAACTATAAATAAGTGCACCCCAATTTCAAGTTCCTGCATCATTTTTTGTGGTAGATATAAAGGTTTTTGTCGATTTTGGACGCCTCTGCGAACCGACCACGCCCATTTTTGGCATATCGGTGTATGAGATAACAATGAATTTTGAAAATTTAACGCACCTCAAAAATCTCCTTGTAGGTACTTAGTTCTTTGTTGTTAAAGAAAACAATTTACATCCATAGTGGTCTTATTAGAGGTAATGGGTATCCAATATTTGGCCAAAACTAAATGGAGTTTTCAATATGTTTTAATATTTAATAATAACCCACTAGTGGTCTAATGCAAGACCGGTGATCTATTTATACTGCACTTTTGATATATTTAAAAAAATTAAAATGTTCACTTCAAAATTATTGTTCATAAAAAAAGAGGAGGAAATTATTTATAAGTTTTGCACGCTATGAAATTATCACCTTTATCAGCCTTTAAGAGAACTTTATTGATTAAGATGAAACATATGGAAATTGTCACCCATACATACTCTACTCCACATATATTTATAAAGTTTGTGCGAATGTTTGTAATGTACATGAATAAGATGCGATTGCGCCACCTCTTAATATATCAGTCCACTCGGAATTGTTTACTGCATCCGGTTGTTTAAAATAAAGTCAAAAATAGTGTCCGTCTATCCAATGTTTCTGCTTTAGCGACCTTCAAGAATAAATATTAATATCAAATTAATGAATAAAATCGTGACTTTATTTATCTTCATATGTATTCTTTAATAACTATTTTTTTTTTTATTCTTCAATTAAACAAAAAATTGTTATTATTGGAAATATTACAAATCGCAAGTCCTGTGGAGTGACAATTAATTGAGGCATCAGTGGATAATAATGAGATTCCAAAGCTGATGAGATTTGAGATCTTTTCTGAATAAAGTGATTTCAAGATGGCTGGAGAAATATTTTTTTTATCAGCGAGACTGTGTATGTTGAGGATTACCGTTAGCTTTTTTGAGTATTCAGTACGAATTTTTGGAGACAGACGGTCAAAGTAGTAGACATGGCTGTAGCTGAATTTGGACGGATCCAGATTGACAAAATTCGTGAAAAGCAAGGGTGAAGTTTAATTTTGAGAAATTCCTTGGCCGTTAGATATAGTCCTCTTTCTTTGGGCGCCAATAATAGATTCAAAGCATAAATGATGTGAACTGGTGTAGATGGACATAAGCCAAGACATCTGCGCAGAACGTTGTTTTGGAATGATTTTATTTTTTTGTTTATATACTTAGGAGAATGTGCAGAAGTAGTTCTGGCGTACTCGATTTTTCCAAATGCAACAGGTTTTGAAACATTTAAAGCAACATTAGGAGGGAGATCATTTTTGGACGAAGTAATCATTTTTATGGCATTTAAGGCGGGACGCGCATTTTCAAAGGCAGAAACATAATGCTCATGAACTGCAAGACTGTTTTTGATGTTTCTACCAAGAAATTTAATGTTTTTTACAGATTTAATTAGGGTTGAGTTGACGTATATGAGCGCCTCTTTCCGACCACCTTTTGCTACATACATTGCTTAAGACTTATCAAGATTAATGCTGAAGTTTAAAGAAGAACAGATGTTAACAAAACAATTCACTTTAGATTGCAGATTTGATACTGAGTCATCAAAGGTAAAGTCAGATGATAGAATGACAAAGTCATCGGCAAACTGGAAAATAGCTGTATTGTCATCGTTTAAAGTATGCAGCTTCTTGGTATAGATGTTGAAAAGTAATGGACTTAAACAGCTTCCTTGAGGAAGTCCACCGTCAACATCAACTTTTTCATTTCCAAGCATGAGAGTACGCTTAGAAAGAAAGTTACAAATCCACTTAGTGATATGATTAGGACAACTTATATGTACAAATGTGTCATTTAACTTGGATAGAGAAACACAGTTATAAGCATTTGAAATATCAAAAGTGGCCATTAGGCCTTTCCGATCTTGGTTTTTCCAACTGATTATGTGCTGAAGAATATCATTGATGCATATCGAAGCTGAGTAGTTTTTTCTGTAAGCATAAGATTTGTCGGGCAAGATTTTGTGTTCATCCAAGAAACCAACAAGGCGGAATTTGATCATCATGTTGAGTGTTTTGAGAAAAACAGACAGTAAAGATATTGGTCTGAACTTTTCAAAATGGTCAAGATTTTTATTTTTTTTTTTAAATAGGAACAATTTTAATGGAGGACCATTGTAGGTTAAATGCCACTAACAGCTTGACAAGTGCTGCCTGTGACAGAGACTGAAGATGTTTATAAGTAACTTTGTCATGTCCACCAGCAGAGTGTTTTATCTTGGAAGCACGAGCTAGCTCAAGGTCCGTGATTCGAAAAGGTTCTGGGGAACTGGTTATTGAAGAAGAGCAATCTGAAAGATTTGAAGAGTAAATTTTGCTTTTAAGGTGCGTTAGAAAACGTTCATTATTGACATCATTCCAAAGCGAGGGAAACTTTGATTGAACTGAGGTATTGGAAGCACGAATGAAATTGTAGAGAGGTTTGCCACCACTGGCAAGATCGTCACTTGTATCAATAAAGCTTTTCCTTTTGGCTTCTTTGACTGCGGACTTCCATTTTAAATCTGCATCGCAAAAGATCTGATATGCTACTAAGGTTTTAGAGCGGTTGAATTTCTTGAGGGCAGCAGTTCTTAATCTGAACAATTTGTTAAGATCTTCATACCACCATTTCTTTGGTTGCCATAGAGAGCAGGTGCGAAAGGTGGCTTTATTGAAAATGTCATCAAACTGAGAGAGAATATCCGGGAAGTTATCCTTAAGTTCAATTGTGAACAGTTGTTTGGATAAAATTTTTTTGGAGACCAAAATTTTAGGTTTAACATTTGAAGAAGAGATGTTGATGATAGCAGGAAAGTGATGGCTGCCGCCAATCATCATTTGATGAACATGCCAAGTACAAGGTAGCGAGGTATTCGTAAAACATAGGTCAAGTACTGACCCCGAATCATAGAGAAGTGATTTTTGGAAGGTTGGTTTTCCATCATTTAAGGAGCGAAATTGTGAGTTGATGATTAATGATGAAAGTGTGTTACCACGGACGCTGTCGAATTTGTCACCAAAAGTAGAGCAACGTGCATTAAAATCACCACAGGTAAAAACGTTGTTAAAATTATCCAAAAAAAACAATCAATTTTTGCATTTCTCTTTGAAAATCTGAAGATTTCACCCAATGTGGGAAATAAACAGAAGCAATCGTTATATTAGGAGAAAGGTTAGTAGTGGTTGCAACAAGAATATTAAAACTAGTGCGAAAGACATGTTTCTTAATTTTAATGTGATTTCGTACCAGGATGGCCACACCACCATAGTTGTTAGATCTAGTTTTTGAGATTGAACTAAAGTTGGATAGCTTACAAGAAGCATGTTCCCCATCAAATCTTAAAATCTCAGACAGAGCGCAAATGTCTATTTTGTGATGGTTGAGGAAAAAATCGAGAGTGCTCTTATTGTGCTTGAAGCTTTGAATATTATACTGACAGATGAAAACCATTGTTTAATGTTGTGTTTGGGATGAAATGGATATTAAGGCTATATCATTTTGATCTAGATTATTATTAAGATTGTCAATGTTGTCTTTTATAGATTGGATACAGCACCTGAGAGATGGATCAGCAAAAAGATATTCTTTGCCGGTTAAAAACTCTAGGACAGATTTGTTGATAGCTGAAATAGTTTTTTCATATTCGCTGACGCGTTGGTTATTAAGAAGAATTCATGAAGACGAAGAATCTGTCGGTTGAATACATTGTTTCCAAGAGTTCATAGTGTTTTCATCATTAGCAGCTTCTCTAGCACGATTATGTTTATATGCCATGTTAGGTGCCTTTTTTGCAACTGAGGCATACGGGAAAATATTGTGAATAGCACGTGCTGATTCCTTGCTGTTATTTAGAAACGTAGGAGAATCTTGACTCGACCGGGGCAACGCTGGTAAGTTATTTTCATCTAACTCAGATAGTGCACTAAACTTGTTAGTAAAAAAAGCGGAAATCCACTCTATATATAATTTAAGCTACTTACTCCATCGTAGGATTGTTGTAGAAGAACCATACAAACTCAGAGACCTACCCCAGTGTCTAAACTGCCAAGAATATAGAATACAAAAAGCTATTGTAAACCCCCCGTGTGTGTGTATAATTTGCGGAGATTTACATCATAGTTCAACCTGTATGACCAAGGCTCAACAAGGAGGCAAAAAGTGTAGTAACTGTGAAGGAGACCACACCGCATCGTAGATGTCCCCTCTACAAACTTATTAAGCAAGCTAACGTATCCAAGCGCGCATCTAATGCATACAACGCAACCACGTTCCAACAAAAGAAAACTGAAATAACACCAAATCAGTACATCTGTTCCCAACAACTACTTTTTAATAATTGTTCTCAACCTGTTACATATGCACAGGCAATAAAATGAAATAGTCAAGTGCAACAACATCGATAGCTTCTTTAATTAAAAACATGCAAACTTTTTTGACGGGAATGCAAACTATGATGATAAGTATGCAAGGTATGATGCAAGATATGCTGAAAAATCAAAACCTTTTACTCCAAACCTTATTGAGTAAGAAATGATTTCTTTAAAAATTTGTCATTGGAATGCAAACGGCCTAAGCCAACGCAAAGATGAAGTTGACAACTTCATGAAGTTAAATAATATAGATATATTATTACTTTCAAACTCACAACCAAAATGGCAGAGCATTTGGAGGTAAGGCTATCATTATGAAAAGAAACATTAAACATTATCCAATGCCCAATTACTCTAAAGAAGCAACATCAGTATGCCTTACGGAATTCACTCCCAATATTCTCCGTTTATAGTCCGCCACGATTATCCATCACTCAAGAACAATTTCATGGTTATTTCTCCACGCTAGGCGGGAAATTTATATCAGCAGGTGATTTCAACGCCAAACATACATATTGGGGCTCCCTGACTTATTTATTTAAAAGTTTTAGACGGGACCAAGTCGCAAGTACCTTGTTAGCTGACCTTTCATCGGATCACTCGCCCATTCTTCTTGAAATACATTTAACTCCTGAAACTTGGAAGAATGTACCGACTAAGATTCCCAACCGTAACACAAATTGGCTTCCCTGGTTAGACCCACACTGGAATATGCAGTCGTCGTCTGGATACCCAGCTATAGATTTTACGTTGACCTTATTGAATCGGTTCAACGTAACTTCTTACGATTTGCACTGCGTGGTCTAGCTTGGGATCCTTCACTTCCCTTGCCCTCATATGAAAATGGCCTCAATATAATTGGTCTCCCTACACTTGAGAGGAGAAGACAAATGTTGGGGATTTCCTTCATAGCGAGAGTTCTCTTAGGTGAAGTGTCCTCCCCCCCTCTACTGGGTCTGGTCACACTGAATATACCTACCAGGGTCTCAAGGCATTTTGGCTACCTCAATGCCGCACCAACTATGAGCTGTTTAGTTCGTTTCGGGTCCTATGTGGACTATTTAATGAATACTCAAACTCGTTCGATCTCGCGGCTGATCCAATCGATTGCATTAAAAGAATTATATTAAATAGATAGTTGTCAAACTATTCATCCACCTCTCTAATTTAAGTTCCTTAGTTTAGTAATTAATTTTAAGCTTTTATATTGTTTAACATTGTTATATATTTATCTATAGTCTTAAGTATCTCTTTAACTCTAGTATGTTATAGCTTGTAAATTCTACTATTGTATGCCTAATATTATGTAATTTATTTTTACACTTCATAATACTGTTATTAACATACTATCCCTAAACTGTATAGTCTTAAAAACTAGTGAACTAGATTCAGAACTAATGAACCAGATCCAGAGTTTCTGCGGATGTTGTTGTTGTTGTTGCTGCTGCTGCTCCTGCGTTAATTATAAGATATTCTTATCACTTTTATTATACTTCCATTAGCTGTTATATTTAGCAATGATTTTATGAATATGAATAAATGAATAAATATAAGAAATATATAAGCTCACATCTTCCGTATGATATTCTTCTTCGTAATGCTAAAGAAATCGATGATGCAAATAAACTTATTACGCGAACAATGAGAACAGCTGCTGAAATGGCAACAAAGAAAACTACAGCCACAAACAACAATTCTCGAGATTACAAATGCCCTACCGTATCCTATAAAGAAGTTAGTTCAAAAAAGCGAAATCTCAGACGACAAAGGCAACAGCATAGATCTCCGAATATAAAACAAAAATTAGCACAGTGTACAAGGGATTTAAAGAAAGCACTCCGCGAAATAAAAGAGCATAATTTTCAGTTGCATCTCGAAAGTTTAAACATTCAAACCAGCGGACCGAACAACTTATGGAAAGCTATAAAAAATCTAAATCCGCCTACTAAAACCGATTGCCCGATCAGGAAAAAATAGGCAATGGGCAAGAAGCCACTATGAAAAATGTGAGTGTATTCAAGCCAAATGAAGTTAACATTCCAAATGCGCCGATCTCGGATCAACACCTTCACAATAATATAGTGATTAATATACCGCCTTTGCGAAACCCTATTCGTATTACTCTACCCCAAATAATAAAAGCTAGAAATAACCTAAAAATAAACAAAGCGCCAGGATATGATAATATCACAGCAAAGATGATTCGCGAACTGCCACAATAAAAGTTTTATTATACGTCTTCAACGGCATATTTCGCACAGGATACTTTCCAATAGGTTGGAAGAAATCCATTATAATTATGGTTCCAAAGCCAGGAAATCATATAGACCCATAAGCTTGCTATCGATTATGTCAAAGCTCCAAGAAAGATTTATACTTACCAAAATTAATTCTCACATTGATGCCCACCACATAATACCGCAACATTAATTTGGTTTTAGGCAATTCCATGAAACAATTGAACAAGTACACCGAATTGTTGAACATATAAGAAAATCGTTTAAAGCTAAAGAGTACTGCTCGGCTCTATTCATTGATATATCTCAAGCGTTTGATAAAGTATGGCACCAAGGTCTCTTACGAAAAATCTACAGCCAACTACAGTCTAATACTCATGCATTATTAAAAAGTTACTTTACGGGTCGGACTTTTTCAGTTCGTATCAACGATTGGGAATCTACTACGAGGAATATTTTAGCAGGAGTTCCCCAAGGCAGTATATTGGGGCCTACACTCTACCTAATATACACTGCAGACATGCCAACGCATCATCTGACGCAGACATTTACATTCGCTGATGACACAGCAATAATAAGTAAACACGCAAATCCTGCTATGGCATCCAATCACGTTTTCACGTTTCAGCCTTAGAAAGGTGGCTTCATAAGTGGAAAATAAAAGTGAACCCAAGTAAATGCGTGCATGTTACATTTACCCTTAGAAGTGTCCAGCAGTAAGGATATGTAACATAACATAACATTAAACTCACGTCAAACACCACCTAGGAATACATTTGGATCGCCGTCTGACTTGGTCACACCACATAAGTAGTAAAATACTACAAATAAAATTAAAGACTACTGAGTTATGGTGGCTACTACGCTCCAAATTAAGCCTTGACAATAAAGTGCACCTTATAAAGCTATTATTAAACCAATGCTAGCATACATAGAGACCTAAATGTGCCTACAATTGAAAATGCAATTAAAGACAGAGCCACAAAATACATTGCTAAAATCATGGAACATTCGAATCCTCTGGCGCACACTCTTCCCTTGACGGAGCATCATGTGCGCTTGAAATTATTATTATTAGAAAATTTATTTAACCTATTAAATTTGGCAGCACTTTAAAAGTGTCAAATCTATCGGCATTTTCATTGGCAGCACTTGAAAAGCGCCAAGATCATGGGTGACGTTAATACCGATTATTATTTCGGTACGTATTAACGTCACCCATGATTTTGATGCTTTTCAAGGGCTGCCAAATTTATTTTTTTGGATAATTTCTACCTGAGCTTAAATTTTGTAGCGATGGGATAATTTTCGCAAATAAATTGCTACTGTTTTTGAAAAGAATTCTTCACTATGCGCTGTGGGAAAGGAGTAATGAGATGTGGCGTTTGCTTTAATTGAAGGCTCCTTATGTAATATCAACAGTAACTGGCCACCAAGGCATAGAGCGTCGTGTACTTGGTAATCCAATTTCGCGTCAGTTACACAAGTGGGCGTACATCATTTGCAGTCATACCATTTGTATTTCCTTCATAACAGCACTCCTCATCTAATATATAAACACTAAAGTACATGTTAAAAGTACGATCTTGAAAACTGGCTTACGTTCTGCCATAAAGGCCTTAGAGTCTATAACCGACTCCTGATTAGGGTCAATATTCATATGTTTTCAATCGTTCTTCATCCGTATTACTATTACTGGTCGCATCCGTTCCAGTTTGTTTACTATCATAATAAAATAATTTATTTATTTTGATAGTGTTCTCAGCACGTGAAGGGGAATGTTGATTTTTTTACAGGTATTTATCAAAACTTAGCCAAAAAATACAGTCAATTTATTTTCCATTGTAAAAGTAACAAAACCAAAATTAGTTTAAAAAATAAAAACATCGTTTATGGTCTCTAAGTCCCCTTAAATACATCCGCAAAAAATCCATACCTTTGAAATAGTCATTACCACCAAATTCTAATTTTTCTAAGTGCATTAGTAATTGCTTCAATATTCGCGCGTAACGATCTCAGGCAAATCCATCTCTTATGCGCTTCCCAACGATTCGTACCGCAGGATTCAGCCAATCGTTCCCATTCTTGATGTATTCTATATGACAAACGAAAATCGGAATTCCGGGAATAATACAGAGCTGGTGTCTCTTTGACCCGCTCTATTAATTCTATATAATATCGCGGTATCGTTAATACTTAAGTACCAAGAATTTTTTTAAAACTATTATAACATTACGTTCTTTAAGATTATTATATTCTAAATTATCATTTTTCCGATTCTTTTGCTTTGAATTTTTATTTTGTTGTTGCTGTTGTTGTTTTTAATAGCTGTGAAGTTATGAAGGTCATTTTTAAAATTTTAAACTAACAATATATGAATTCCATACGTTCCTTCATTGAAAAATCCCATCCCAATAAATGTAGCACAGTGTTTATCAGTTGTTGGTCCCCAAAGAGCTTAGTCGAGATACACTGCAGATGGCTTTGATCTCTTAAAGTCCAAACATATATGGTGTAGCTCTGCATTGAATTAAAAATAGGTCAACTCTTCGCAGCACTCAATTGAAGCATTATGTATCACATTATTTAAGTATACTATATACTATATTAACATTATGCATAGGGTATGTATAAAGTATTTGCACAATTTTTCAATATGCTTGTGGGAATTAGTTATCTTACTATTTTGACCATAGTTCCCTTCGAAGAAAGTAGCAAAAAGGTTAGCCATATCAGAAGGTTCACTCGAGGTCATGTTTCCCAGCGTTAACATTGGGGGCACACTATTTATTTTTCTCTTAGAATTTACAAAAGTATAAAAATGTTTAGGATTATATTTTAGCTTTCTTCTAGTATCTGCTAAGTAGTTTTATACCTTATACATACCCCTATGCATAATGTTCAATAAATCTTTGCAAAGTGGTAATTTTCCTCAATTTTGGAAAGAAAGTGGGAGCCGTCAATTAGTTGAAAATTATAGAGGAATTGCTAAACTTAGTGCTATACCAAGATGTTTAAAAAGTTAGTTAGTATGCAATTATCTAGATCTATTTTTTCTGTGTTAAGTCCTGCTCAACATGGATTTGCAAAAGGTCGATCAACTGTCACTAATCTTCTCGAATTTGTAAATTATGCGTCTAATGGTTTTTCAGTTGGGTTTCGAACTTACACTATTTATACAGTTTTTAGTAAGGCTTTTGATAAAGTTGATCATGCTTTGTTAATTTATAAATTAAGTAAAATTGGTTTTCCGGTTTCTTTAACATCTTGGTTATCTTTTTACCTAAGTAATTGGACACAGAAAGTTTTATTTAATCATTCTTTTTCCCGTTCTATTAATGTCCCCCAAGGTAGTCACATTGGGCCACTACTGTTTATTCTTTATATTAATGATTTGCCGAATGTAATAACTAACTGTAAAATTTTAATGTATGCGGATGATGTTAAATTGTTCTTAACGTTACATGCAGGTGATCGCGGTACGCTTCTTGAAAATGACTTAAATCGACTTAATAATTGGTGTAGGGTGAATTCTTTGTGTTTGAACCTTAATAAATGCAAACAATTGAATTTTTCTAGATCTACCTCTCCTGCAGATGAGTACTATTTAGATGCTTATAAGCTTGAAGCGGTGTCGTCATTTATGGACTTGGGCATATTATTTGATCAAAACTGCGGTTCGACCTACACATAAATTATAGTATAAATAAAGCTAAATCGCTACTAGGATTTGTGAAACGGTGGGCAAATGAGTTTAACGATCCTTATGTTTGTAAACGTCTCTATACCAGTCTAGTTCGTCCCACGCTAGAATATGGTTGTGTTATCTGGTCACCGTACTGTCGTGTATATATCAACCATATTGAAAGTATACAAAAGCAATTTTTACTTTTCACTCTACGCGGCCTGTGATGGGATCCGGCGGGAACCTTTCCACCATATTTGGACCGCCTAAGGCTCATAGATCTTCCCACCTTAGAAAATAGAAGATTATATCTAGGTATTTCCTTTATAATTAACCTCATAAGAGGTTCATTACATTCACCAACTCTGTTAAGTGAAATAGATTTCCATATTCCAAGTCGTAATACACGTAACTATCTGCCAATCTACCTAACACATTGTAGAGCAAACTATGAATTTTACAGTCCTTTCCGCCGTTTATTAAAAGATTACAATGATTATTACTTTTTACTTGATCCATCAGATACCTTAAAAACTGTGCAAAAAAAACTTTTAAATTATCTGTGGTTGCCAAACTTACACCTTTTGTACACGTAATTGTACTTTTAGATATAATGTATATTTAAGTAGTATATTAATATACATGTCATACATAGTGTAATTTAGTTTAAGCTTAGAATGTTTTTTCAGAAGCTGTATCGATCTTGATTGTTGTTGTTTGTTATTGTTTCATCGTTGCTGAATTGCAAACGTATAATTTAATTTAAATTTAGATTTAAGCAAAATTGAAACTTTTATACTTAACTATGTATTATATATTATGTTAGCTGTTAAGATATAACTTGTAGCTAACAAAATTAATGAAATAAAGAAAGAAACTCTAAACGACATCAGCTATAAATTGGTTTTTCTACATTTATCACTGTAATATTTCTTGAAATACCATTTATTTTAATGTTTTATTTTTAGAGGTGGCAGCACGTGTAAAATATACGCTGCAATGTAGTGTGCATTAATTAAATGTACTTAAATAATGTGATACATAATACTTCAATTGAGTGCTGCAAAGAGTTGACCTATTTTTAATTCAATGCAGAGCTACACCATATATGTTTGGACTTTAAGAGATCAAAGCCATCTGCAGTGTATCTCGACTAAGCTCTTTGGGGACCAACAACTGATAAACACTGTGCTACATTTATTGGGATGGGATTTTTTAATGAAGAAACGTATGGAATTCATATATTGTTAGTTTAAAATTTTAAAAATGACCTTCATAACTTCACAGCTATTAAAAACAACAACAACAACAACAAAATAAAAATTGATCAAAGCAAAAGAATCGGAAAAATGATAATTTAGAATATAATAATCTTAAAGAACGTAATGTTATAATAGTTTTAAAAAAATTCTTGGTACTTAAGTATTAACGATACCGCGATATTATATAGAATTAATAGAGCGGGTCAAAGAGACACCAGCTCTGTATTATTCCCGAAATTCCGATTTTCGTTTGTCATATAGAATACATCAAGAATGGGAACGATTGGCTGAATCCTGCGGTACGAATCGTTGGGAAGCGCATAAGAGATGGATTTGCCTGAGATCGTTACGCGCGAATATTGAAGCAATTACTAATGCACTTAGAAAAATTAGAATTTGGTAGTAATGACTATTTCAAAGGTATGGATTTTTTGCGGATGTATTTAAGGAGACTTAGAGACCATAAACGATGTTTTTGTTTTTTAAACTAATTTTGGTTTTGTTACTTTTACAATGGAAAAT
>OZ020531.1:7993130-8068782 GCA_963971445.1 Ornithomya chloropus
CCATACCTTTGAAATAGTCATTACCACCAAATTCTAATTTTTCTAAGTGCATTAGTAATTGCTTCAATATTCGCGCGTAACGATCTCAGGCAAATCCATCTCTTATGCGCTTCCCAACGATTCGTACCGCAGGATTCAGCCAATCGTTCCCATTCTTGATGTATTCTATATGACAAACGAAAATCGGAATTCCGGGAATAATACAGAGCTGGTGTCTCTTTGACCCGCTCTATTAATTCTATATAATATCGCGGTATCGTTAATACTTAAGTACCAAGAATTTTTTTAAAACTATTATAACATTACGTTCTTTAAGATTATTATATTCTAAATTATCATTTTTCCGATTCTTTTGCTTTGAATTTTTATTTTGTTGTTGCTGTTGTTGTTTTTAATAGCTGTGAAGTTATGAAGGTCATTTTTAAAATTTTAAACTAACAATATATGAATTCCATACGTTCCTTCATTGAAAAATCCCATCCCAATAAATGTAGCACAGTGTTTATCAGTTGTTGGTCCCCAAAGAGCTTAGTCGAGATACACTGCAGATGGCTTTGATCTCTTAAAGTCCAAACATATATGGTGTAGCTCTGCATTGAATTAAAAATAGGTCAACTCTTCGCAGCACTCAATTGAAGCATTATGTATCACATTATTTAAGTATACTATATACTATATTAACATTATGCATAGGGTATGTATAAAGTATTTGCACAATTTTTCAATATGCTTGTGGGAATTAGTTATCTTACTATTTTGACCATAGTTCCCTTCGAAGAAAGTAGCAAAAAGGTTAGCCATATCAGAAGGTTCACTCGAGGTCATGTTTCCCAGCGTTAACATTGGGGGCACACTATTTATTTTTCTCTTAGAATTTACAAAAGTATAAAAATGTTTAGGATTATATTTTAGCTTTCTTCTAGTATCTGCTAAGTAGTTTTATACCTTATACATACCCCTATGCATAATGTTCAATAAATCTTTGCAAAGTGGTAATTTTCCTCAATTTTGGAAAGAAAGTGGGAGCCGTCAATTAGTTGAAAATTATAGAGGAATTGCTAAACTTAGTGCTATACCAAGATGTTTAAAAAGTTAGTTAGTATGCAATTATCTAGATCTATTTTTTCTGTGTTAAGTCCTGCTCAACATGGATTTGCAAAAGGTCGATCAACTGTCACTAATCTTCTCGAATTTGTAAATTATGCGTCTAATGGTTTTTCAGTTGGGTTTCGAACTTACACTATTTATACAGTTTTTAGTAAGGCTTTTGATAAAGTTGATCATGCTTTGTTAATTTATAAATTAAGTAAAATTGGTTTTCCGGTTTCTTTAACATCTTGGTTATCTTTTTACCTAAGTAATTGGACACAGAAAGTTTTATTTAATCATTCTTTTTCCCGTTCTATTAATGTCCCCCAAGGTAGTCACATTGGGCCACTACTGTTTATTCTTTATATTAATGATTTGCCGAATGTAATAACTAACTGTAAAATTTTAATGTATGCGGATGATGTTAAATTGTTCTTAACGTTACATGCAGGTGATCGCGGTACGCTTCTTGAAAATGACTTAAATCGACTTAATAATTGGTGTAGGGTGAATTCTTTGTGTTTGAACCTTAATAAATGCAAACAATTGAATTTTTCTAGATCTACCTCTCCTGCAGATGAGTACTATTTAGATGCTTATAAGCTTGAAGCGGTGTCGTCATTTATGGACTTGGGCATATTATTTGATCAAAACTGCGGTTCGACCTACACATAAATTATAGTATAAATAAAGCTAAATCGCTACTAGGATTTGTGAAACGGTGGGCAAATGAGTTTAACGATCCTTATGTTTGTAAACGTCTCTATACCAGTCTAGTTCGTCCCACGCTAGAATATGGTTGTGTTATCTGGTCACCGTACTGTCGTGTATATATCAACCATATTGAAAGTATACAAAAGCAATTTTTACTTTTCACTCTACGCGGCCTGTGATGGGATCCGGCGGGAACCTTTCCACCATATTTGGACCGCCTAAGGCTCATAGATCTTCCCACCTTAGAAAATAGAAGATTATATCTAGGTATTTCCTTTATAATTAACCTCATAAGAGGTTCATTACATTCACCAACTCTGTTAAGTGAAATAGATTTCCATATTCCAAGTCGTAATACACGTAACTATCTGCCAATCTACCTAACACATTGTAGAGCAAACTATGAATTTTACAGTCCTTTCCGCCGTTTATTAAAAGATTACAATGATTATTACTTTTTACTTGATCCATCAGATACCTTAAAAACTGTGCAAAAAAAACTTTTAAATTATCTGTGGTTGCCAAACTTACACCTTTTGTACACGTAATTGTACTTTTAGATATAATGTATATTTAAGTAGTATATTAATATACATGTCATACATAGTGTAATTTAGTTTAAGCTTAGAATGTTTTTTCAGAAGCTGTATCGATCTTGATTGTTGTTGTTTGTTATTGTTTCATCGTTGCTGAATTGCAAACGTATAATTTAATTTAAATTTAGATTTAAGCAAAATTGAAACTTTTATACTTAACTATGTATTATATATTATGTTAGCTGTTAAGATATAACTTGTAGCTAACAAAATTAATGAAATAAAGAAAGAAACTCTAAACGACATCAGCTATAAATTGGTTTTTCTACATTTATCACTGTAATATTTCTTGAAATACCATTTATTTTAATGTTTTATTTTTAGAGGTGGCAGCACGTGTAAAATATACGCTGCAATGTAGTGTGCATTAATTAAATGTACTTAAATAATGTGATACATAATACTTCAATTGAGTGCTGCAAAGAGTTGACCTATTTTTAATTCAATGCAGAGCTACACCATATATGTTTGGACTTTAAGAGATCAAAGCCATCTGCAGTGTATCTCGACTAAGCTCTTTGGGGACCAACAACTGATAAACACTGTGCTACATTTATTGGGATGGGATTTTTTAATGAAGAAACGTATGGAATTCATATATTGTTAGTTTAAAATTTTAAAAATGACCTTCATAACTTCACAGCTATTAAAAACAACAACAACAACAACAAAATAAAAATTGATCAAAGCAAAAGAATCGGAAAAATGATAATTTAGAATATAATAATCTTAAAGAACGTAATGTTATAATAGTTTTAAAAAAATTCTTGGTACTTAAGTATTAACGATACCGCGATATTATATAGAATTAATAGAGCGGGTCAAAGAGACACCAGCTCTGTATTATTCCCGAAATTCCGATTTTCGTTTGTCATATAGAATACATCAAGAATGGGAACGATTGGCTGAATCCTGCGGTACGAATCGTTGGGAAGCGCATAAGAGATGGATTTGCCTGAGATCGTTACGCGCGAATATTGAAGCAATTACTAATGCACTTAGAAAAATTAGAATTTGGTAGTAATGACTATTTCAAAGGTATGGATTTTTTGCGGATGTATTTAAGGAGACTTAGAGACCATAAACGATGTTTTTGTTTTTTAAACTAATTTTGGTTTTGTTACTTTTACAATGGAAAATAAATTGACTGTATTTTTTGGCTAAGTTTTGATAAATACCTGTAAAAAAATCAACATTCCCCTTCACGTGCTGAGAACACTATCAAAATAAATAAATTATTTTATTATGATAGTAAACAAACTGGAACGGATGCGACCAGTAATAGTAATACGGATGAAGAACGATTGAAAACATATGAATATTGACCCTAATCAGGAGTCGGTTATA
Source organism: Ornithomya chloropus (assembly GCA_963971445.1). Lineage (NCBI taxonomy): Eukaryota > Metazoa > Arthropoda > Insecta > Diptera > Hippoboscidae > Ornithomya > Ornithomya chloropus. Next base: position 7,996,877 of record OZ020531.1, read on the forward strand.
GACTCTAAGGCCTTTATGGCAGAACGTAAGCCAGTTTTCAAGATCGTACTTTTAACATGTACTTTAGTGTTTATATATTAGATGAGGAGTGCTGTTATGAAGGAAATACAAATGGTATGACTGCAAATGATGTACGCCCACTTGTGTAACTGACGCGAAATTGGATTACCAAGTACACGACGCTCTATGCCTTGGTGGCCAGTTACTGTTGATATTACATAAGGAGCCTTCAATTAAAGCAAACGCCACATCTCATTACTCCTTTCCCACAGCGCATAGTGAAGAATTCTTTTCAAAAACAGTAGCAATTTATTTGCGAAAATTATCCCATCGCTACAAAATTTAAGCTCAGGTAGAAATTATCCAAAAAAATAAATTTGGCAGCCCTTGAAAAGCATCAAAATCATGGGTGACGTTAATACGTACCGAAATAATAATCGGTATTAACGTCACCCATGATCTTGGCGCTTTTCAAGTGCTGCCAATGAAAATGCCGATAGATTTGACACTTTTAAAGTGCTGCCAAATTTAATAGGTTAAATAAATTTTCTAATAATAATAATTTCAAGCGCACATGATGCTCCGTCAAGGGAAGAGTGTGCGCCAGAGGATTCGAATGTTCCATGATTTTAGCAATGTATTTTGTGGCTCTGTCTTTAATTGCATTTTCAATTGTAGGCACATTTAGGTCTCTATGTATGCTAGCATTGGTTTAATAATAGCTTTATAAGGTGCACTTTATTGTCAAGGCTTAATTTGGAGCGTAGTAGCCACCATAAGTCAGTAGTCTTTAATTTTATTTGTAGTATTTTACTACTTATGTGGTGTGACCAAGTCAGACGGCGATCCAAATGTATTCCTAGGTGGTGTTTGACGTGAGTTTAATGTTATGTTATGTTACATATCCTTACTGCTGGACACTTCTAAGGGTAAATGTAACATGCACGCATTTACTTGGGTTCACTTTTATTTTCCACTTATGAAGCCACCTTTCTAAGGCTGAAACGTGAAAACGTGATTGGATGCCATAGCAGGATTTGCGTGTTTACTTATTATTGCTGTGTCATCAGCGAATGTAAATGTCTGCGTCAGATGATGCGTTGGCATGTCTGCAGTGTATATTAGGTAGAGTGTAGGCCCCAATATACTGCCTTGGGGAACTCCTGCTAAAATATTCCTCGTAGTAGATTCCCAATCGTTGATACGAACTGAAAAAGTCCGACCCGTAAAGTAACTTTTTAATAATGCATGAGTATTAGACTGTAGTTGGCTGTAGATTTTTCGTAAGAGACCTTGGTGCCATACTTTATCAAACGCTTGAGATATATCAATGAATAGAGCCGAGCAGTACTCTTTAGCTTTAAACGATTTTCTTATATGTTCAACAATTCGGTGTACTTGTTCAATTGTTTCAAGGAATTGCCTAAAACCAAATTAATGTTGCGGTATTATGTGGTGGGCATCAATGTGAGAATTAATTTTGGTAAGTATAAATCTTTCTTGGAGCTTTGACATAATCGACAGCAAGCTTATGGGTCTATATGATTTCCTGGCTTTGGAACCATAATTATAATGGATTTCTTCCAACCTATTGGAAAGTATCCTGTGCGAAATATGCCGTTGAAGACGTATAATAAAACTTTTATTGTGGCAGTTCGCGAATCATCTTTGCTGTGATATTATCATATCCTGGCGCTTTGTTTATTTTTAGGTTATTTCTAGCTTTTATTATTTGGGGTAGAGTAATACGAATAGGGTTTCGCAAAGGCGGTATATTAATCACTATATTATTGTGAAGGTGTTGATCCGAGATCGGCGCATTTGGAATGTTAACTTCATTTGGCTTGAATACACTCACATTTTTCATAGTGGCTTCTTGCCCATTGCCTATTTTTTCCTGATCGGGCAATCGGTTTTAGTAGGCGGATTTAGATTTTTTATAGCTTTCCATAAGTTGTTCGGTCCGCTGGTTTGAATGCTTAAACTTTCGAGATGCAACTGAAAATTATGCTCTTTTATTTCGCGGAGTGCTTTCTTTAAATCCCTTGTACACTGTGCTAATTTTTGTTTTATATTCGGAGATCTATGCTGTTGCCATTGTCGTCTGAGATTTCGCTTTTCTTGAACTAACTTCTCTATAGGATACGGTAGGGCATTTGTAATCTCGAGAATTGTTGTTTGTGGCAGTAGTTTTCTTTGTTGCCATTTCAGCAGCTGTTCTCATTGTTCGCGTAATAAGTTTATTTGCATCATCGATTTCTTTAGCATTACGAAGAAGAATATCATACGGAAGATGTGAGCTTATATATTTCTTATATTTATTCATTTATTCATATTCATAAAATCATTGCTAAATATAACAGCTAATGGAAGTATAATAAAAGTGATAAGAATATCTTATAATTAACGCAGGAGCAGCAGCAGCAACAACAACAACAACATCCGCAGAAACTCTGGATCTGGTTCATTAGTTCTGAATCTAGTTCACTAGTTTTTAAGACTATACAGTTTAGGGATAGTATGTTAATAACAGTATTATGAAGTGTAAAAATAAATTACATAATATTAGGCATACAATAGTAGAATTTACAAGCTATAACATACTAGAGTTAAAGAGATACTTAAGACTATAGATAAATATATAACAATGTTAAACAATATAAAAGCTTAAAATTAATTACTAAACTAAGGAACTTAAATTAGAGAGGTGGATGAATAGTTTGACAACTATCTATTTAATATAATTCTTTTAATGCAATCGATTGGATCAGCCGCGAGATCGAACGAGTTTGAGTATTCATTAAATAGTCCACATAGGACCCGAAACGAACTAAACAGCTCATAGTTGGTGCGGCATTGAGGTAGCCAAAATGCCTTGAGACCCTGGTAGGTATATTCAGTGTGACCAGACCCAGTAGAGGGGGGGAGGACACTTCACCTAAGAGAACTCTCGCTATGAAGGAAATCCCCAACATTTGTCTTCTCCTCTCAAGTGTAGGGAGACCAATTATATTGAGGCCATTTTCATATGAGGGCAAGGGAAGTGAAGGATCCCAAGCTAGACCACGCAGTGCAAATCGTAAGAAGTTACGTTGAACCGATTCAATAAGGTCAACGTAAAATCTATAGCTGGGTATCCAGACGACGACTGCATATTCCAGTGTGGGTCTAACCAGGGAAGCCAATTTGTGTTACGGTTGGGAATCTTAGTCGGTACATTCTTCCAAGTTTCAGGAGTTAAATGTATTTCAAGAAGAATGGGCGAGTGATCCGATGAAAGGTCAGCTAACAAGGTACTTGCGACTTGGTCCCGTCTAAAACTTTTAAATAAATAAGTCAGGGAGCCCCAATATGTATGTTTGGCGTTGAAATCACCTGCTGATATAAATTTCCCGCCTAGCGTGGAGAAATAACCATGAAATTGTTCTTGAGTGATGGATAATCGTGGCGGACTATAAACGGAGAATATTGGGAGTGAATTCCGTAAGGCATACTGATGTTGCTTCTTTAGAGTAATTGGGCATTGGATAATGTTTAATGTTTCTTTTCATAATGATAGCCTTACCTCCAAATGCTCTGCCATTTTGGTTGTGAGTTTGAAAGTAATAATATATCTATATTATTTAACTTCATGAAGTTGTCAACTTCATCTTTGCGTTGGCTTAGGCCGTTTGCATTCCAATGACAAATTTTTAAAGAAATCATTTCTTACTCAATAAGGTTTGAAGTAAAAGGTTTTGATTTTTCAGCATATCTTGCATCATACCTTGCATACTTATCATCATAGTTTGCATTCCCGTCAAAAAAGTTTGCATGTTTTTAATTAAAGAAGCTATCGATGTTGTTGCACTTGACTATTTCATTTTATTGCCTGTGCATATGTAACAGGTTGAGAACAATTATTAAAAAGTAGTTGTTGGGAACAGATGTACTGATTTGGTGTTATTTCAGTTTTCTTTTGTTGGAACGTGGTTGCGTTGTATGCATTAGTTGCGCGCTTGGATACGTTAGCTTGCTTAATAAGTTTATAGAGGGGACATCTACGATGCGGTGTGGTCTCCTTCACAGTTACTGCACTTTTTGCCTCCTTGTTGAGCCTTGGTCATACAGGTTGAACTATGGTGTAAATCTCCGCAAATTATACACACACACGGGGGGGGTTTACAATAGCTTTTTGTATTCTATATTCTTGGCAGTTTAGACACTGGGGTGGGTCTCTGAGTTTGTATGGTTCTTCTACAACAATCCTACGATGGAGTAAGTAGCTTAAATTATATATAGAGTGGATTTCCGCTTTTTTGAGTCTATTTGCTTCAAAGGAAATTTCTACTCGAAATAATGGTTGAGGTGCTTTTTGTCTGTTTAGGATGTTGTGCACGGATTTCACCTCAAATCCTTCCACCGTTAACGCTTCCTTTATTTCGTTGGGTGAAACATCACTTTCAATTCCTTTAATGACCACAATTAAGCCTTTGGGACTTTTCAGTTGATACGTGTAATATTTCCTCTTGGTACCATCGAAAAATTTAATTCCAATTCTATAATTTTTTTCAGTGTAGAATGTTACTTTCGCTTCCCAAATCGTTCCCCTGGTTATGTTAACCACGTGAAATTGGTTTTTTCCGACAAATTGGGTCAATGAATTTATAAAATTGTTGTTAATTTTTTCTCGTACATAGACTGGAGCTTGTGCTCCTTTACTGGTGGTATCTCTACCTCAGCATTATGATCTTTATCAGCTAATATTAGGAACCTATTTGAGGAATTTGGTACGTCATCGTTCATGTGCAACTTTGACATCTTAAAGGAGGTACCCTTGGATGGGCTTGATTTCCTCTTAATGTTCAATGCCTGTTTGTATTGTAGGTTTTTTATTGTCTATTTTGTGGAATGATTTTTCAGTGTATGATTTTTCGTTCTGAGCCGCTACAATTTTTAGGACCAGAGGGCCAATAGATTGAGACGAATCACTTACACTGAGTCCTTTATTTCTATTTTTAAGCGCAAGGCTTGTTGCTGAGTGTTTTAGTGGGGAACTTTGCATTTTCGAGGAGCGCTGAAGTGGATCTGCACCACTCTATGACAAACGAAAATCGGAATTTCGGGTGTAGTGTACTCACACGTTTATATTAAACATTACCTACACCAACATTTTTAGCAATAAGTTGATTCAATATTACACAACTATAAAAATGCATACTTGCATTTAATAAATTTTACCTTAGCATAGATTTAATAACATTAGGTAAGTTAAGTAAACACAATGTCACCTAATAACCTACTTAAGCAACACAAGGTTATTAATTGTGCTAGAGTAAGAATTTTTATAAGTATAAATAATGTAAATCTTGGAAGAATAAATCAGAAAGACTTTGGCTTCAACTAAAGAACAATTCCCAGTCTTTTCCTCAATACCTATTTACTACATCTCCCCTTACCAGGCATATAGCCGAAAGGACGCTGCTCTCTCTTAGCAGCTGGAGGTTAGTAAATGTAGTAAAATAATAACAAATATATCAATCTCACTTTACTATTACCATAATCCTATCATATCATAACTTGGCGATCCTATAATATCATAACACGGGAATCATACAGAGCTGGTGTCTCTTTGATCCGCTCTATTAATTCACCATAATTGCGCACATATGTCATAGCGTCTTGAGTTTTTTCGTGAAGATACCTCGGAGAACCAGTAAATGATGACGGCAAGATGACATGCCGTCCGATATTGGCAGCATTTACGCATGCGTCTTGGTTCAAAGCATCCCTCAAATGAATATAGTCGTCAGCTCTAAGTTTTTGTTGATTTCGGGAAAGAAAATTTAACCTTTCGGAAATCATTTTCGCCGTCATATCCGCACAATATTAATTAAACAAATCTTTGTAATAATGCAGTGTATTAAAACAGTTGGCTCTAATCATTATTAATATGCATAATATTACATACATGACACAGTCTTATTTCTTAAGGAATTCTGTTGAGGGATAGTTAGATCCATCGTCTCCTGATACAAACATAAGCGGATATTGTAGCGGATCATATGCGCGGTGTAACTCCGACACTCCTTTCAGCTGTCCATCTCTACCGTGCAGTACTATATCCCTGGGCCCTTTATCTTCATCGACCAAGAGAATGGCTACTTCATTTATAGAAGGAGCGTTATATCTTCCCCTGTGCTCTGTCTGAGGTGTGCGTTCAGAGTATATAATTAATTTTAAACTCTCCGATGTGTTGAGTTCGATATTATGTTTAACAAGTACGAAAACTAAATTTGGCTTAGACCAAATCTTAAATACCCTCCACCTCTACACGAAAGGGCGTTGCAAATATATATATATATATTGCGCCCTCTAATAGTGTATGTCTTAGCATGTAAGTCTACTTTTACGTTAAATATGGTTATTTTAAAATTATGGGCGTGTCTGTTATCCGACCGCGCCCATTTTTGGCACGTCAGTCAATGGGATAACTATGTATACTCGTACCAAATTTCAAGTTCCTAGGTCAACTTTTGTGGCAGATATAAAGATTTATATTAATTGTGGACGTGTCTGTAATCCGAGTACGCCCATTTTTGGCATATCAATGAAGATAATATTCGTAGATATACATACCAAATTTCAAGTTTGTAGCTATTATTTTGTGGTAGATAAATAGATTTTTGTCGATTGTGGGCGTGTCTCTTGACCGATTTTGCCGATTTTATATAGCGATTTGCATGCAAAAACTAAAAGTGCCTGTACAAAATTTCAGCTCAATATCTCAAAATTTACGTCCGTGAGAGTGCCAACAACAGACGGACACACGGACATACATGTCTAAATCGACTCAGTTTTTGACGCTGATACTTTGTAGGGTCTCTGACGCTTCCTTCTGGGTGTTGCAAACGGAGGTGGAGGATATAAAAATTCGTATGTAAACATTGTGGCTATTCAAAATAGTCTGCAATTCGTTTATCAAATCTATTTTTAAGCTGGGGGCCATGTTTGATCGCAATGATAGTTGGTCAGCATCTGAAACAAAATATATCTGCAAAAATTGTGGGATTTGTCCTGATGGCGGTAGAAGGCTACCTATGAGATGATAAACTTGTCCCTCTACCTTAAAAGTGGGCATAAGATTTCCTTCCCTAATATCTTTCGCTCCGAAGGAAGTCATCTGAAAAAGACTATTGTACCTACGTACATTATTCAAAAAATGCGCAGATAATGTATAATTATTTGTCAAAAGTCTTTTTATTGGTTCTGGTGGCTCTTCAATGTTTGGAAGCATAACTTTTCCAGACGCGCAGCACATACCTTTCGCTTCATCAATCCATTTTTTAGCAAAGCATTTGGGACAAATCTTATTCATTGCTCCGACTTGGATGCTGTTTTGATGAGCGTAATCAATTTGAGGATCGTAACTGAATGCCGATCTATTACTATGAGCTAAAATGCTATTGCGCGCTCTAGTTGTTAATGACCGTTGTCTATCTCTCTGTACCATAAGCCGCTGCGAGTGTTCAGCGCAGGATTCTCGTGCACGCATTCGCGAGTTCCTGGCTCTATTTTCAGCAAGATGCTGCGAGCGCTCGGCGCCCGACTGTCTTACGTATAGCTGCGACGATCTCGCATTTTGTTCTTCAAGACGAATAGAACGTGCGGCGCTGTTTTCTCTTGTCAGTGTTTGCGAGTTTCTAGCTCTATTTTCAGCAAGACGCTGGGAACGCTCGACGCTCGACTGTCTTACGTATAGGTGCGACCATCTCGCATTTTGTTCTGCAAGACGAACAGAACGTTCGGCGCTATATTCTGTGGCCCGCGATTGCGATCCATATTCTCTCATATTTGCGAGACGATCCGAATTTTCAGACGAAGATTCCTCAATACGACGTAGTTTTGCTATTCAAAAATCCTCTCCAGAACCTGGTGGTGCGTCTTGATGTTCTAAGAATTCCATATAAATGTTGCTTTTATTCCAAATTAATAAAAAAATAGTCCGTAAATCCAGTTTTGGCCAAAAATCCTCTCCTGAACCTGGTGGTGAATCTGGAGTGGGATCTATAACATATGTTCTTAGAATTCCATATAAATGTTGCTTTTATTCCAAATTCATTAAAAAATGGTCCGTAAATCCAGTTTTGGCCAAAAATCACCTTCGGAATCTGGTGGTGCATTTGGAGTGGAATCCACACATCCCGTTGTCAAATTTCACTACTCTTTAAATATTGTGAAATACTTATTGTGAATACTTAATTTCTTAATTGCCTGTGTACATGTGTGTGCAGTGTTTGTATGGCAATATTACTATCAATAGTGGGTATAAAAAGGGGTTATAGTGACATGAGTACAATAGTTGGACATATGGTCTCGGGAAGTTTTTTGTAGATATTGATATGTTCTATAATATTATAGAACATTTTTTTGTTTTAACATCAATACTTTCCGCAGCGTATACGATGAAAGATATATTATGACTAATTTTTTTAAAACTTGGGTTAGTAATAGTAGGAATGTCCAGGGATCCCCGACATTTTTTGACAATAAATATAGCCTATGTTACTCAGTGATAATGTAGCTTTCTAATAGCAAAAATATTTTTGAAATCGGTCCAGTATTTTTTGAGTTTACTCGTTACATACAAAAATACAAATCTTTCCTTTTTATAATATTAGTATAGATTAAATTAAATAAATTTACGAAATTTATTAAGATAAAAATGAAAAAATTTATTGTAATAAAAAAAAAACCAACGTAAGTAGGCTATGAAATAAAAGCAACATTTATATGAAATTTTGAGAAAATTTTTTATGGATTCCACTCCAAATGCACCACCAGATTCCGAAAGTGATTTTTGGCCAAAACTGGATTTTCGGACCATTTTTTAATGAATTTGGAATAAAAGCAACATTTATATGGAATTCTAAGAACATATGTTATAGATCCCACTCCAGATTCACCACCAGGTTCAGGAGAGGATTTTTGGCCAAAACTGGATTTACGGACTATTTTTTTATTAATTTGGAATAAAAGCAACATTTATATGGTTAGTGTAAGGAAATGTGCATGTGAGTGACTTGCTCAATATATGCACATTTATACAATTATAACTATTGTTAAAGTGTTGTTTGGTTGAGGACAACCAAAGGACAAATCTCTACATTTCTCCTATTTCACTTTGTCATAAAAGACACAAACAAAAAACCTTTGGCTATCGCGCTTCACGCGTTTTCAAACTCAAATATTTTTCAAATATTGTTCTCTCCCCCCAGAAAAAAACAACCAGAAAAAAACTAAATAATGAGTACCCTCCATAGCAGGTCCTTATCAACTTATCAACTTACACGTCAAATTCTGCACAAAAACAGGTTTTTTGTAAATTGTGGGTGTGTAATGTGTCCGAATCCGCCCCTTTATGGTAGACTTTCTCTCCTCTTTTTGGCAGACTTTCAATAATTGTGGACATGACACCGAGGTCGGGTAAAATGGAAATAGGAGTCTGACAAAAAGTCAGACAGCATTATCAAATTGGTCCAGATTTCGATACTGATGGAGAATTTATATGCATTTCTAGGTATTGTGCACACGGATTAACGAACTTAGTATACTCGCAGCTTATGCGTTAGATATTAAAAAACAAGCTGCTGGGTAGCAACAGCTTTTGGTAGAGGTGATAAATTTAATTATGAATGAAAGGATTTACATGCAGTCCTTTATTCAGTTTCACACTATGTGTCTTCCTACACCCACACAGTACGATATGCACGCACTCCATTTCTTTCACTAAATCGGTGAATATCACTTTTTGGTACTTACATAATAACGATACCGCAGCTGCAAATTTGACCGTTTTTAAGAACTGTCAATCCCGCAGCTGCAGATTTGACGGTTTTTAAGTGTTGCCAATCTAGATTAGGTGTTGTTTTTAATTGCTGCCAATCTAAATTTGGTTTTGTTTTTAAGTGCTGCCAATCTAAATTTGGTGTTTATAACGCAATTTTTTAGTACTACGAAAATGCGTATTTAGGATTTGCCAAAAACAGAAGAAGAAGCCTTTTTATTTTTGCAGGGGCAAAATATTTAACCAATGAAATGATACGCATTTTGGTACTTACATAATAACGATACCGCAGCTGCAAATTTGACCGTTTTTAAGAGCTGTCAATCCCGCAGCTGCAGATTTGACGGTTTTTAAGTGCTGCCAATGTAGATTAGGTGTTGTTTTTAAGTGCTGCCAATCTAAATTTAGTTTTGTTTTTAAGTGCTGCCAATCTAAATTTGGTGTTTTAACGCAATTTTTATATCCTGAACCACCCTGGGGAAATGGGTATGTTAAGTTTGCAATTCTTAAACAACAAATGCCACACCCATCTTCAATTATACCGATCGATTCAGAATCAAAATCTGAATCGATTTAACCATGTCCGTCTGTCCTCGTGTCTGTCTATCTAAATTTATGCGTAAGCGTAAGGTCGCATTTTTTGAGATATTTTGATCAAATTTGGTACAAGCACATATATTGGCTCAAAGGGGAACCCTATTGAAAATGGAGCGGATTGGACCATTTTTAGAACCCCTCCCCATATGAGGTCTTATTATTTTTTGAGATATTTCGATGAAATTTAATACAAGGACATGTATTGGCCTTTTAAAAATGGACCGGATTGGACCAATTTTAGAACCTCCATTATATTTTGAGATATTTTGATGGAATTTGATACGCCGAAAAGCATTGACCCAAAAATAAACCTTTTTGAAATAGACCGGATTGAATTATTTTTAGGACCCCTTCCTATATAATTTTATATATAATTTTGGGCCTTATTGGTAAACCTGTTTTATATTATTATAGTTGAAAAGTACACTACAAACTTATTAAAAGTTACAAAAAGTGTCATCTTTTGCAACTGTGTTCTACACAGAAAATCGCCATTTTCAATTCTTACAAAAAATTTTCACACGAATTGCAGAAAACTACTTCATTTTTTAAAAAAATGTATATCCATATAAAGTATATAAAAGATAAACAATATATATGTTTAAAAATTCCCAGAACCATTTAAAATGTATATAATATATTAAAGTCATAAACTTTTCGAACAATTGGACTTCGAGAAAATCAGTGAGGAAGTAAAAAAAGAACTTTGAATATATACGCTGTGACAAGCAAAGGCAGAATCAGCGACTAACTTAAGTAAACATGGAAAACGTTATAGCTTTCAACAATGAGGTAAAAATGAGAAAAATTATTGGTTATTTAGTAAAAGCTGCGTTCGTGTGGTTGTGTTTTATATGGCTTACTTGTATGTATGTAAAAGGTATTCTCAAGTGGGACTTTAGAAATACACAATTTTTCGTTATTATTAAATTCGGCTTTATAAGTTTTAATAAATGTTATGTACATTTTCAGCTTTCCGGTCTATATGACACCAAACCGCCTATATCGAAAGCTAAAATGGCTGCAATTACCAAAGCGGCTATGCGAGCCATAAAATTTTACAAACATGTGGTGCAAAGTGTGGAAAAGTTTATCTTGAAGTGTAAACCGGAATATAAGGTGCCCGGTCTGTATGTCATCGATTCAATTGTACGGCAATCACGCCACCAATTTGGCCCAGAAAAGGATGTATTTGCACCCCGCTTCGCCCGAAACATTAAGGAAACATTCGCGAACCTTTTCCGCTGTGCACAAGAAGATAAGAGTCGCATTATAAGAGTATTGAATCTGTGGCAAAAGAACAATGTCTTTGCACCTGAAGTTATTCAACCCATTTTTGATTTGGCCGACCCCAATCATCCTATTTACAATATGCCCCCAGCTGGCATAAGCGGATCAGGCAACGTAGGTGTAAATTCTGGTGGTGCTCTTTCCGGAACGACTACTGGTGGTAGTAACATTGCAATAGCTAGTACGGGCGGCCTAAATGATATGACTGCAACTGCCGCAAATGGTTTGAATAATTCTTCTGGGATCGGAGGTTCTGCTATGAATGTTAATGTGACAAACATTGATATGGTTATGAGTATTGGTACATCATCAGCCCCCGTTCAAGCACCACCAATAAATGAAGATAAACTGCAAAACGCCAGTTTAGCAGACTTATCGGTAAGACACATATCACACAAGACTATTTTCTATGCAATTTAGGTAGTTTTCCGTCCAATATAAGCATTTTTTGTTTAAAAAAAAACATTAAATTTCTCATTTTATTGCTACTTACGGATTGTTCGCGGTTTACATATACAGTCTGCCGGTCAAATCGATAACAGCCATAAGTCACGTAACAGTCTAAATATTAGCTTAAGACAGGAGACCCATAATAAAGTCCAATATTCGACGAAGCGATTCTCCAATAACAGTTGTGATAATATGGGCGTATCAAATACGGTACTCCCACTCCCTGTATCATTGGTAGGATCCACCTCCAACAACTCGGCAAAGACTAAAGAAAATAACAAATTTGGTTTCGAAGCTCCAGCTGGTGATGTCACTAGTTCAACAACCAAAATTCATCATCCCGAGACTTGTAATAAATATCAGCGTAATTTAGAGTACGACGAGAGCACCACAGCCACCAATCATCAGAACAATAAAGATGATAACGACGATAGCAGCATTGAATGTGAATCACCTAAAAGTGCCATCGGCAGTAATTTATTGGATGTAAAAACTCATGTTGTTGGCTCTACATTATTGTTTTTCATTACTTTTTATACCCATTACCTTTGCGTAGAGAAGCAATTTAGTTTAGTTAGTGTATCCAGGGTTAACATAATATTCTGAGTTGTTCCGTCTATGTCTGCTTGTCTGAAACCTATTCTTGAAATTCTAAAAACATATGTCTGGTATAGGCAAGAGAGTTGGCAGGGATTATGGGATATAATTGAACGCAATTTCTTTTTGAAAAGAACGCAAACGGGGTTGAAGGCCGCAGCAACAGTTGTTACCGCTGTATCCCTCTCTATAAAAAATGAAAGGTCTACTAAATTTCTCATTCAGAATTCAACTACTTGGAAGCGTCTTCAGGAATGCTAAATATATTCGTGATGTTAATGTGTCCGCCTTTGCTTGAAACTGAAATTGACTTGAAATTTGGCACAGACATCCGCGCAGGTACTTTTCATACTCCCCACCTTATGCTAAATTTGTTATTCAAACTGCAATATCCTGAAGGAAACGTCAAGGATCCTACGAAGTATGTATATCTTATTCAGCAGCAAAATTTAAATCGGTCTAGACATATCTATTCGTATATTGGTGTGTTATGTACAAGTTTGTCTACTTCTTTAAAAGTTTCGTATTACTTTTGAAATACTAAACCGAACCTTCTCAAATTCGCATCAGTCCCCTTTATGTTTAAAATTGCCCTTGATTCGACTGCACCTCTTCTGAGGTGAGTTAATATCATATTTTTAAGCCATGAGCTCCGTATTTTAATTTGGTTACAAATATTTTATAAAATAAAATAAAAGAAGTGAAAATATTATAGTCGGTCAAGCCCGACCATCAAATACCCTACACCACTTTATATATAATGCAATTTAATTTTTTCTTTGAAAAATGAAAAATTTTATTTTTTATACCTACTCGTATTTTCAAAAATTTTAAAATGATACATATGACTGAAATTTTTTTTAATTTTTTGTTTATATATGAATTAAAAAAAAAATATATGTGGGGGTTCTAAGCATGGTCCGATCTTATCCATTTTCTAAAGGGTTTATTTTTGGACCAAATTTCAGCGATATATCTCAAAAAATAATAGTACCTCATATAGAAGGGGGTTCTAAAAATAGTCCATTCGGTCCATTTTCAACAGGGTTCCCCTTTAAGCTAATACATGTCATTGTATCAAATTTCATCAAAATATCTCAAAAAATGCGACCTTGGTTAAATCGATTCAGATTTTGATTCTGAATCGATCGGTATAATTGAAGGTGGGTGTGGCATTTGTCGTTTAGGAAATACAAACATCCGCACAAACTTAATATACCCTTTTCCACAGGGTGGTGTAGGGTATAAATATCCAGGCACACCTTGATATTGGACTTTGAATATAGTTGGAAAAGTAAAGTAACCACTTGTAATGGACTTATTATGTATGTTACGTTGTTTTAGGAATTTATTTAGAAAATATGAGGTAGACGACCCAAATTTACCCTTTTATGTCAGTTAACGATAAGTGGTTAAAAACGCATAAATTGCATTGTTATGATATTGTTCAGAAATGTAGTTTTGCATGTATTTTTTCAGAATTTCTCTACTTAGAAAAAATATTAATATTGCCCCGCCCAAAATATGTTTGTTCAAATAATTTGGAAATATATATTATTCGGAGCAGTATATAATGTAGTATATACACCTAATTCTCTTTTTACACGATAGATACGTTCCCAAAAAATTTGTGTGAAAATGATATCGACTAAATGGAAGTATAGATTGATTCCAGACCTAAAAAAAAAATTTTAAATCGTGTTAAAACAAAACAATTCGCGTAAAAAGAGAATTAGGGGTATATATATTTATATCCCACATGAAAGTACAAAATTCATATTCATTTTCAATTGAAGCAATGAATAAATGAATATTCATGAATTGGTACAAAATTCGATCTCTGGGATAAACAAACATATATATATAGCATGCCCTCTAGTTTTATTTTTATTACTGAGGTAATGGTAATAAAAAACGTTAAAACCGCACCCTAAATATCGAGACTCTGTCATCAATTACATTCTTCACTACTATATACAAGGTAGTGGGTACTCAAAATTTGGCCCAAGCCAACTTATACCTTTTGTATTTACCTTATCCTTAATCTCTCATAGCAACTTAGCAAGATTTCGTCTTTTTTGAACTGATGATGATCTTTATTAGATAAGTTGATTTAATTACCATTTTAGAACAATAACTTGAAGCAATTGTTGAATGACCCAAACGTGTTACGCCAATTGCAAACATTGCAAAATTTTCAAAAATTTAAGAAAGAGGACAAACAGCACAATTTACGTATGCAGGAGGAGGCTTTCGAAAAACATATACAGAACGTTTTGAAGGTAATGGATTTGTATTTGTGTTAGTTTTTTTGATATTTTGTATTAAAGTAAAAAAAAATTCTCTGCTTAGGCTAATGTAACTAATTCTACCAATCAGGATCCGAACGATTTCAGTAAGGAAGTGGAGTTTGTGTCAGAGGAACAAAAAATTGAGGTATTATCATGTTTTTTAAGCGGTATTATTTGTATTCTGTATAATGTGTCGGTGTGAATGCAACGATTGCTATAATATCCAACAACAACAAGAGACAAGCAACCTTTTGCTGCTATGGGCAAAATACAAAATTATAATTGTTCAATGTTGTATGGGGGTATGTAGGATATACAATGACAAAATGCTGAGTCGATCTAGCCATGCCTGTTCGTATGTCTGTCTGTTGGCATTCTCAGGATTGTAAATTTTGAGATTTTGATTTAAAATTTTGTGCAAACACAAGAAGTCCAGAAACTCGACTTGCAAGCTTACGTAGTAAGCATACTTTCCCACAAATAATTATTTTTGTATGTTACTCCTGATTCCCTAACATTTCTATCCAAAATTGACCTGATTTTCTATGGAGCTTGCGTCTGGGTACTGCCAAGTTCAATTAAGCAATTTTTTTGTCATGGGAGGTAAAAAATTTCGTTGTTTTTGACGCAGTAGGTTTGGAATCCCTATTTTGTTAAAAATTTTAATTGGATGAGTTCTCGCTTAAAATATCTATAGAATTATCAACAGGCATGATTCCATGGATTTGAAACCTGCCCTTACAATAAATCGTCCATTACCTCAACAATGTTTTAGTGTTTTTATACCTTATAAACTTCATTAACTTTTTGCCGCACATGAGAACGCTGAAAAATCTAAATCGATTTAACTGTGTCCGTCTACCATTTTATTTGTCCATATCAATAAGTGCGTAAAGTACTGGTTGCATTTTTTTTGAGTTATTTCGATGAAATTTTGTACAGAGTCTTAGCTTAGAAAGGAACTTTATTGAAAATGGACCTAATCGGACCATTTTTGGAACCCCTCCCCATACAATATCTTTTTATAATGGAAGTCTTTACATGACAAAAAATTCAAATTCTAAACAATAATACTTTTTCAATTTTTATGGGAACCTTTGAAGATACAATAAACAGTAGTATAAATTACAGTACATATAATAACAAATGATTGAAGTTGACCGTTTCGTAAATAATCTCGACTACTACCTTCCGAAATATCTTATGATGCTTTCTGATTTACGATTGACTATTTCTGAATTAAACAGAAAATGATGCAGTTGAGATAGTTTACTGCTATCACTGCTAATTGGGCAAAATTGATTGGGGGACACTCCCACAATCGAAAAAGCTATATCTTCCCGTTGAGCTTTGAAATCGACGTTCATAAATTTTTTGGCATAGAATGCAAGTTGATACACTATTAAAGGGTGCAATCAGGCACCTGCTACAGCCACATCCACATTAAGATATGTGGATGATTTGTAAGATTTGGCCAAATCTAAATTTAGTTTTTTTTATTTACATATATTTGGATAAGTTATATGGCGGTATATATTTGCACATGGGTAATGGTGGGGGTAGGAGTCTTAGATTTGGCCCAATGCACTTATGTTACAAAATTATTTTCTTATCAGACGTTTCATGCGGCGGGTCTACTGTGACTTTGCACGGTAAGTTTAATTTACTGGAACAAAAAGAAAATTAGAAGTGACCGGTACGCACGGTACGCACATTACAATGAACGCCTCTTCTCGTGGCATCTTTGCAACTGATGCCCGCTCCTTTCAACTGGGCTAGCAAATCTTATTGTCACAGGGAGGGTTTTCAAACATTACAGTTACGGCAGTAGAAATAATGGTTTCTCACAAAGAATAGAAACATTGGACTATTGTGACTTCTTTTTTATACGCAACCATTAAAAAACTACATAAATTTAACCAAAAAACATTAAAAAAGAAAAAAGTGATATTCTTAAATCAGTTAGCTTGTCTAGTGTTAATCACTAGATTTACGGAAGTTGGTTATATACCTATTTTTACTGAAGTGAGCCAACTTGATTCACAAGAAAATTAAAATTTTTTGCAAAGAAAATAGTTCCAAATCAATGTAAATAAAAATTTAGCCAATTGGAGAATGAAATCTTTTCTTGAAATATTTACTTTACTACATCCAAAATGTTATATTAAACTTGTAAAGTTTTATATTGTATAGCTGTGCCATGTATTTTTGATGTGTTATAACAAAGTTCTTATTATTAAACAGTTAGAAATATTCTTTTGAGTTTTTTTTTGTTTTCAATGTTCATTAAACATACAACAACAACTTGGCATTCAAATTTGGTTGATAACTTAAATATTTTAGAAGCTACAGTGGTTTTATTTCCATAAAGGGTAGTGTACCAAAGATGCTGTGAGCCACTGTATATAGAAATTAAATTTTAAATGAGTCAAATTGGCTAAGTTCGTAAATCTAGTGTTAAATACGTATGTATATGCAAACATATATTTTGTGAAATTAATGAGTGATCAGAGATTTAGTATCTCTCTGCAGTATCTATCTACGTACTTTAGGGCACGGTATATATAAAATTAAATAATAAACCCGACTCTATGTTTAATTTAAATAGATAATTCTACAACTGCAAAATAACTACATAGATGCACTTATGCTTGCACCATTCTAAATGTTAACTGACTTAACTGAGTTATGCTAATAGTGACAATTCCGCTACATAATACTTAGAAATGATTATTAATGATGAGAGACCATTGCGGATGCTGAGACATAAGATTTTATATGCTTAGGGGTATATATAGGGTATATTAAGTTTGTGCGCATGCTTGTAACTTCTAACTAAACTAATTGTAGCATAATTTAAGTAGCTAAGTAGTGTAGGGTATTAAATATTTTCCTAAATAAATTTAAGACAAATATACTAGAGTATATTTGTTAAAGACAAAAATTTGCGTTAGTTAAGTGGATGTATTCAGGGCGCCATGATGTGAATGATTTGGTTATTGTTATAGAAATGTCCCTTCATTGTACTTTGTTTTATTGACATTAATTACAATTAAATAGAAACAAACTAACAAAACATTCGGTTTCGTTCTTGTTGTTTTTAAAAACCAAAGGTAAGGTTACGTAGAAATTTTGCCAGATCCATGACTACATATTCAGCACACTTTTCAACATATAACACCACCTACGTAGATAGCTGCTGGTTGGTAAGTCTTATCACATAATTTCCAAAATTTGTTTTGTTGTTATCTCTCTTGTGTCTTTAATATTATCATTAAACAAAAGAGTTATATGTAACTGTAAATCAAAACAACCAAAAGAGAAAAATTTGCTCAAAATATTAAGGGAATGATATGAAATAAGCCCTTGTCTATAGAACACACACGTCACGCTAACAGCCACCAGCACAACAGCAGCAGAAGCATTACTGAAGTACATTTTTCCTTTATAGGAATTTTTACACTGTTTGTATATAAATGTTGCTTTTGATCACATATATTATGTTTTTTTTTTGTGCATTTTCTGAACAAATTTCTTTATCGCTCATCCTCCTTTAGGTAATAAATTTAGATGGGAACGATTCACGCAGTCCTACGCCAGATCGTGATCGTTATAAGAGACGTCGCAGTCGTAGCTGCTCACGATCGCGTGAACGAAGCACCCGACGTGATCGTCGGAGTCGCAGCCGAACACCATCTCGCACTCGTACACCGCGTGGTAATAGACGCCGTAGCTCACGCGATCGGGATCGCGATTGTGAACGTACAGACAAAGAGAGAGATCGTGAGCATGAACGAGAACGGCGAAAGAGGGGTCTGCCTGATACACACAAGGAGCACCTAAGCGGTAATTTGTGTTTTCACATTTCATTTATTAATTATTTTACCCTTAATTTCTTTATAACATTTAGCAAAATAATTTTTTGGTGTTCTTTCTATTATTTGCAGATTTCTTTTGGATATGACGTGCGTGTGTGAGTGTGTGTGTTTTGTTTGTAAAGCTCTCTGAAAAGTAGGACCACACTTTCTGCCACAAGATTCCTTCAGATCATCCCCTACTATTATTGAGCAAATTTATTGACACATCCCAATAAATTTGTAAAACGTTATTACATGTAACATTAGCCTTGAGAGAGGCTGGTGTTAAATTTAAATTATTCATATAACAGCGAAATGAACAATATCCGTTATGATTCAAAGAGAAACAACATTATTTAGAAATTCAAAGAGTATATGATAAGCCATAATGTTGTAACAATTATAATCCTGCTCGTAGAGGAAATGTTGTGATATTAAAATTTTATTCAAATGTCTTACCAAACGCACGTCATTCCAAAAAACAAAAAACAAAATGAAATCAATTCGATAAGGCGGGTATGAGCAACCGAAATGCCTGCTAAATTGACATTTAAAATCAATTAACTAATTTATGTAGACTGCACAATAACTTGAATTTTGTAATTGGCGCGTCGCAAATAAAGGTTGACCATGCGTGCACTTAACTCGCAAACTTAATCGTATATAAATTAATTTTATGGCAAAAAATCGCAATTCAGATGAAGAAAAGTTCATTTGATTAATAATTGACCGTGCAAAACCGTTTTTTTAGAACCACTTTCCATATAAAGATATTTTAGGAAGTGCTTCGCATTTACTTAACTAAATAATGAAGGGTGTTAAGTGGTCTTGTGTAACCGACTATAACATTTTCCCCTGTTTTTAAATAATTTGTTAACCATTGTGGGCTGGACACTTAACTGGCTTTGCCTGCTTTAAAAAACTTATTCAAAATATGCAGGAAGGCTAAACAAGATGGCTGATACTCAAAAAAATGCAAATAAAATTTATTAATCGTAACCAGTACCAGTATCCACGCTGTATGTGTATGGATGGCATCGTAATAGTTGCCCAACATTGTATATAAACATGCATATACAATGACTTCTACTTTAAATTATTGTTATAATATGCATTCCGATTTCGATTAATACCAAAACTAAACAATTTAAAATGCAGTGAAGAATTTTAAAAAATAAAACTCAGGGACTACTTACAAAAGATGCGTTAAATACACATTGACAGTGAAAATGAACACTGTAACAACGCAGCAAGCAATGGTATAATCGCTTCAATGCATTTGATGCATTTTCCAGAACGGAAGCTCCCAGTAAAAACGAATGAAGTCTCATTATTCTGAACCACTGTGGACTGTTTCTTTAAAACTAGAATATTTGCATAAACAAGAAATTTACAACTTTCATGTATAAAGCAAATCGAGTAAAAATGTTATAGTTGGTTATACACGGCGATTTAATATCCTATGCCACTTAGTTCGACAAATTTTAATTATAATTAGTTTGTTGCATGAAAGAGGTTTTAAAAATGGTTTTATCGGGTTCAAATTCGCGCCATAACCAATTAATTAATTCATCAAATTTTGTCAAAGAAATATTAAGAATCGCGATATTTTGTTAGATAACGACTTCCAATATAATGGGGAGGGGTTCTAAAAATGGTCCAATTCGGTCCATTTACAATAGGATTCCTCTTTGCGCCCATAAATGTCCATCGAAATATCAATACAAATACAACCTGTAGCTGTAGCACAAATTTACATGGACGGACAAACGGACATGATTAAATCGATTCAGATTTTGATTTTGAATCAATCGGTATAATTGAAGGTGGGGATTGGCATTTGCCTTTTAGGTGTTACACACATCCGTATACCATTTTGCCATACGCGCAAGGTATAAATAGAAGCAAAATATTTGTCCTTGATTGAATTCCTGCGGCACAAGCCGAATTTTGTTTTTTTGCTTATTCGGTTATTCTTTAACTGTAGACGTGTCCTTCGACATATTTTGTCCAATTTCAATACTAAACTGCAAGAATTACCAATATTTCTGCCAATTTTTACGACCGGGAGAAAAATATAGACATTCACACAGATATATCGATTCAGAACTTCATGCGAAACAAAAATTTGGAGGACCCCTAATGCTTTTTTTAGGCATTACAATTGTTTGAACAAAGTATGTCTAGAAATATATTGTATTCAAGGAAAAGGGATGAGATTACATCAATTATGTCGAGTTTCTGTCTAGGTAGTAATGTATAACTTTAAACATTGTAGTGCTTATTATCTTTGGAAGACTCAAACGAAAATATTTTCTTCTTATTTCCAGTTTGCAGTACTACATTGTGGGTAGGTCACCTCTCTAAATTGGTTTATCAAGAAGAGTTATCCGATACTTTCGGAGAATTCGGTGACATTGTCAGTATCGATCAAATCGTACCGCGCGGATGTGCATTCATTGTAATGAATCGTCGCCAGGATGCTTACAAAGCTATGCAAAGCTTAAAGAATCACAAGTTACAAGGCAGAGCCATAACAATTTCGTGGGCGGCTGGCAAAGGTGTCAAGAGTAAGGAGTGGAAGGACTTTTGGAATTTAGATTTGGGCGTCACCTATATACCGTGGCATAAGTTGGATGAATCAATAGATTTTGACAACTTAGAAGAGGGCGGTATGTTCGATGAGGATTCAATGCCAGCTTGGATGAAAGACAAAATTAATAAAATGAAGAATATTAGAGAAAAAGCGGCTGAAGCATCTACAACAGACGCGTTAATGGGTCCAGGTCCGCCACCGGGTGCTAATCCGTCTATTATGTTCAGTATTGATACATCACAACCACCTCCTGGGCAAGGGGGCCATCCACCGCCTTTAATTTCGATGGTACCCGGACAATTTTCAATGGCACCGCCTTTGGGCGCTCCATCCCGCATGCTGGCTCCACCTATGGGGATGCCGATATCAGGTATACACATGCCTCCTAATATTGTGCAGCCTCATACTGCCATGATGATGATGCCTAGGTTTAGTTGCATGCCCGATCAGATAGGAGGTCCGAATACAGCGCCACATATGGGACCTCCGCTTATCCCTCCAATAGGTAACGCGCCACCAAGCACTTCACATTACACGGGTCCACCGCCCGCCACACCTATTGCAACTGCACCCGTAAATTCCAATATAACGGCAACAATGAACACGACCGACGATCAGATGGATATTGAGATGGAGGATGGCTCTGTCGACGCATCGACTAACCAAGCATCAAGTAGCAGCGGGGAACACGTCTTGCATTTCAATCATCCCCCACCCGCTTTTAATACAACACATGCCCTACTTGCTGCTACTCGTGATATTATTTCTAATACTGGAGAAATGAGCAATAATGGAAATGACATTTTTACTCGCGACCGTAATCGTGGTGTGTTGTCTCGTTGGGGAAGTGGTGCTAACCATGAAGAAGCAAGATGGCGCGAAGATAGGATTTCTGTCGGAGCTCCTTCATCTTACCAAGGAGGTCGCCCTGTTCCACCAGATTTTATGAGTGGTCTGTTAAACGCTAATTCGCAAATTTTTTTTTACCCATAATTAATTTACAGATAATCGAGGACGAATTGGTCCAAATTTTAATGGCGGTGGGTATGATTTTCATTCCAACATAACTAATCGTTTTCAGCTGCCGGCGAGTCTAATGCAAATGCGTATACCACCCCCTAGTGCTTTCAATTCCAGAGGCCCTGGTGGACCACCGATGTTTATGCGCGGCCAGGGAGGACCTGGGGGCCGCCTCCAAGGTCCCAGTAAGTTACCATGCATTTAAGACAATAAACTGTAAATTAAATGTACGTCCTTCTAAGGTTTTTATAATCGCAACAATCCTTTTGATCGCGATAGTTTGCCGTTAGGGGTGTTGGGCGTTAGGGGTGTTGGTGGACGCGGGGTTAACCGGGTAAGGCATACTTGGAATGATAAGGAAATTGAAGATTGCGGCAGTCCCTTTAAAAAACGCGGTGGTTGCATAGGATTAAATCGTTTTCGTGATCGTAACGAAATGGTTACCCATGATAGACATGACAGCAGGAGTGGCCGCCGTGGTGGCGGTAATTCTCGAGAACGCCACGATAATGAACAACGAGATCGAGATTTTCGATCACATGGTGCTTTTTTCAATCGACGAGACTCCTCTGACGACACCCAACATGACAATCAAAAAACTACGAATAATTGTACCATGAGCGACACTGAAGATGATTGGGATCAAGAGTTGCAAGAATACGAAAGCAAAAATGAAAAGAATGATAAGGAGGACGCAAGGAACTCTAAGGCTATTATCACAGACGTTACAGTGGTTTTTAGCGGTAACGATTCTACACAATGTGTAGTAAAAAATTACAGTAAATTTAACGAGGTAGAAGAAGAAGGAGAGTATCGACTTGAGCCCAGCACAAGTACGGAAGGATTAAACGATGACATGTTGACACCAATTAGTTCTTTTGCTAGAAAAGATTTTGAAAAACCCAACAGTGAGCCAACAATGTGCGATGAGTTGCCACCTTCAAAATTTGCTGAAGGTAATGAAGAGCCCGTCACCGCTGAGGCACTTGGCACTTCAGGTAACACATTAACCAAGACGGCTGAGGAGAAAGAAGTGGGGGCGGAGTCGTTAACTGTTGCTAGTGAGGTAGATAATACTAATGATAAGGAAGTTTAAGTTTGCGATTTTAAGTTTATGTAGAATGATAAAAGTTACAGTAAGAGATTTTCATATTAAACCCTTTTTTCCCTCCGTAAAAGGCGGACAAATTTATGGGAAAACCTTTAAATAATTTGGTGTATCAATAAAAACCCGCACAAAAATTCAAATATGTAAAGAAAAGATTGGATGCCCTTTGGAGAAATAGGAAATTTCTATGGTTTTTGAAAAAAAAATTGAATGGAAGGTGATGTATGCACCAATTTCAGCCAAATATTTATAGTATGTTTAAAATGCAAATATATGTAATGAAGAACATGTAGAGCATAAATATTTTCTTTTATAACCTGTAAACTACTCCGAAAATATTTTATAATTATTAAATACTTGTGTGAAACCTCAGAATATAGTTGAATAAAAAGCGTATATATTGAAGATTTTATTTTACTTCGCCACAAAAATTAATATACAATTAATAAAAATATTAAACTCTCGACATATTTCAAAAAATAAATTCTGCGATTTTGATTTCATTGGTTTTCGCGGTAACTTACTCCATTAAGCACCATTTACTTTTATTATCAAAGATTTTTTTCTTTGAAAAATAAACAAATTTTTTATACCCTCCCCATTAGTGATGAGGGTATACTTAGTTTGTTCTTCCATTTGCAACACTCAGAAGGAGACTCAAAGACCCTACAAAGTATATATATTCTTGATCAGCATAAAAAATTGAGTCGATTTAGACATGTATGTCGTGTGTCCGTCTGTTGTTGGCATTCTCACAGGCGTAAATTTTGAGATATTGAGCTAAAATTTTGTACAGGCACTTTTGGTTTCAGCACGCAGATCGCTATTTAAAATGGGCAAAATCGGTTAAGAGCCACGCCCACAATCGACAATAAACTCTGCCATAATTGAGCTATAAACTTGAAATTTGATATGTATATTTAAAAATATCTTTATAGATGAGCCAAAAATGGGCGTGGTCGGATAATAGAGACGCCCACAATCAACATAAATCGATGTAACTGCCACAAAAAATAATTACATAAAATTTGGTGCGCAAATACATAGTTATCCCATTGACTGATGTGCCAAAAATGGCCGTGGTCGGCTGACGGACACGCCCACAATTTAAAAAAAACCATATTTGCCATAAAACTAGATTACCAAGGTGATACATACACTATTAGAGCAGATACTTAAAACCTTGCATGGACAAAAATAATGAATTAAATGGTGTCTTAGAGCCCCTCGTTTTGTTTAACATGATATTTCGCATTGAAATACGTTTGCCACCTCCCAGTTTCACTGATTTTTCAATTTTATTAGGTTATAATATGAGATCAGATATATAATGTTCATTTTATGGTGCATTGCGGTACTGAAATGTCAAATCAAAGTTGATTGTATGTAAATACATGGAACGACTTTCATCCATGCTATAAAAGCGTGATTCATGATCTTTACAAACACACGTAAAGGATGATTGATAAAAAATAAAATATTCATAATGATATGGTAATAATGTTAAGCTATAGAAAATATATGTGAAGTATGTGTTGCGGGATCAATGCAACGAAAGGCATAGAAAAAAACAGCTGACCTACTGAACAAAAAGGCGGCAACGCTGGATAAAGGAAAGTGAGAGTGAGAGAAGGGGTCGTGGAAATGATCGGACAGACAAATAGAAATAGTTGCTAAGCAAACATACAAAAGACATATATGTATAACCCAATCATGTAACGACAAGTGTAAGTCCAGTTGCAATAATCCAAGGGCTGGAAAGGTACCGTAGGAATAGAAGATGAGGTACCTTATAAAAAAAGATTTTAGGGTTTTTGCAGGGAGTCTATGTTAAAACGTCATGGTGTAAAGGCTGATAAGTAAAAAGAAAAGAAAAATATATATATATCAAGAAGTGAATAATTTGATAAAAGAATTTGCAAGAATATAGAATGACGAAAGCTAAGTGCAAAGAAGATAAGGTGCAGCAATTTTGACTAAATCCGAGGGAGGTATAAACCGTTCCAGCCACGGATCATTGCAAGTGGACGTGGATAATTGCAGCTAAGTCAAATTACTTGTGTATCAATTGTTGAAACAACTCGATTTATATAAAGCTATTCAATTGACTTCATTTTTTTTTCTATGCATATGTTTATTTATACCCACAGTTATGTATGTGGATCAATGTTTGTAAAAATATTGTGGGGCCCCGTGTAATCTATTATAATATTCAGTGTTTCAATTAATTAATTAAATCTTTGTAACGTGCATGTACTAAACGGCAATGAAAATGTGTGAATAGTGTGTATTTGGTGGGGAGAAAGGGGAATTCCTCGGGTAGGTTATGTAAGCGGGTAAGTGCCACTCATTGGTTGCGATCTAGTGGGGGATCAAACGGCAAAAGAAAAAATTAGTAAAAATGGTCCCATGGTTGGGCGGGTAAAAGATCGGGGAAGGTACATCTACTCCCCAATGTGTTCGTGGATGACCGGAGCGGTTATTTGTTATTGCGTGCGGCCACATTCGGGTTGAGATCATCACCCCTGAGATAATTGAGCTAGCGAGAGCAAGTCGCATGTCATCTTAGGCAATGGCCGCTCAACACGTACATAACAAATATGGCGCCCAAATAAAAAAATAAAAATGAATTTCCTTTATCATAATGACATCGATATGAATTTAAATCCGTCCGTGAATGAAATTAACAGGAAATTGTTAGTCAATTGATATAAGTTAGGGGATATCCGCTACCAACAATGGTTGGGTCGAGTCCGTCGTATGCCCTGCTTTATATCAAAAGAAAATAAAAGCAAAAGTCCTTTGTAATTTCAATTTGAGTTAGTATTGGTTATTTCTTTTTGGTTTTGGTAATATATGATTTGAACAGGCAACCTATAGGTTCAGTCGAACCATATTAGCAGTGTCTGTTCTATTTGGTTGACTACGCGCAGCTCATGCCTTTTTGATTAAAGGATCCATGATAGTGCGGGTAGTAAGCCAACATCACGGATGTGTTAACAGGAATCGCTCCTGACCATGCACGAGCAACTGGAGCCTAATGAGTGGCGTTATAATTTTTTGTCAGCTTGGTTGCAATAGTTACCATTTTTTTTCATGACTGCTCGAGGAGGACCTACCCCCCCCCCCCCCATAGAAATTTTTAGTAAAGAAATTGAACTACTGCCCAAGTATAATTTTTTATAGTACTTATAAACGTGAAAATTGACAAAATCATTTTTAATTATTGTCACCTAAGACAACAACATCGTTTTTCAGTATATATCTCTTGTTTTGCTACAACAAAAAAATATATAGAATAAAATTAAGGCACCCTGTCTTAAGTCTAATACGCTCTTTTTATATAATTCACGTGCATAATTGCATATGTCAATATAGTAAAGTATACAATCGTAGATAGTATAGTTCAGACTCGATATTTTCATATCAGTAATAATTATAATAACAATAATAATACAATAATTTGACCGGGTTTTTATCAAACGAATAATTTATCATTTGTGCGTTTTAGATACCGAAGCACTATCGAATAATATTGATAATTTAAATTCTTTCCATTTTATACATGCATGCAGTTATTGTGTGAATCGTTTTATTATAAACCATATTGGATAATCACTTAACAAAAGATATTTTTTTTATGTACTTTTATTCTTTCTATCTGAATGCGTTTGTATTGATTATATTATACAGTAAAGAAAAAACCATAGTATATTTTAATGATTTATTAACTGAAAATAAACGAATATTAAATAGAAGTATTACACATAGTTTGACCGAGACAAGACTCATCTGTAAAGCTGCACAAAGACTCCCACAGATATAAGTTCAAATAATTCAGCCCCAACACCAATCAAAAAAAAAAAAAAAATCAACAGTAAGAATGGCGCGAAAAATGGATGAACCGAGTATGCATGACCTTTCCGAAACGATACTGGTCAGACAGGTGCCGCAAACAGATACGACCGCGAGTGTACAGCAGTGGGCCAAACAACAACAACAACAAACAGATACCGAATATGTATCGGTAACAGAAGAAAGAGTAGCGCGCTTAGAGCAAAACATCAGTGAGGAGATAAATCACCTAAAAAAAAAACATTAAATGAAATGGTAATAGCGATGCAACAATCGTATATACGAGTAGACAGTATACCTTCGAGTGTCAATGCCACAAGGGAACACCCAAATAATCGCCAACATAATGAAGCACTCCCGCAGGCATCAACGTCGCAAAATAATAATCAAATGGCACCGACGCAAGACGCTACAAGGATAAGGATTGATAAATGGGGTTTAGTGTTCGATGGAAACATCCATCAGATGTCCATCGAGGATTTTACATTCCGCCTGGAAAATCTTCGTGAGCAGTACGGTATACCATGGGACGAAATATTAAGAGATTTCCACATGCTAGTGATCGGCGTAGCTCGTGATTGGTATTGGTTGTATGTACGGACGAACCGTGTATTGCACTGGAGCATACTGAAAACAGCCCTATTGACGCAATACAGATCCACCCGCTCGAATTTTGAAGTCATGCGTGACCTAGTCGACCGACGGCAACGCCCAAATGAGACGGTTGATGCATTTTTTCACGCAATGCAGAAGCTTAGGGTGAGTGCTACGCAAGTAATACCTGAAGCAGACATGATTAAGATATTAAAGCGCAACCTCAATGAATCTATTGGGAGAATAATTTACCCGATGACCGTATTTTCGGTCGAAGAGTTGCGGACTGAGTGTAAGGCGGTCGAAAAGACTTTCCCTTCCGCACGCGCAACACCACCCACGCGCAACTTTAAAAATATTAGTGAAATCCAACCACTGGATAGTGAAAATTACGATTACCACCAAATCGAGAGCCTATCCAAGCCAGAAGCCGCAGAAGTCATGCGTGACAAAGACCACCGAACACTACTCACCTGCTGGAATTGCAAGCAGCTTGGTCACACTTTTGTGGAATGCCCGTCCATAAAACGGTCACTATTTTGTTATCGTTGTGGTTATCCCAACGTCATAACGCCGCGATATCCGAAGTCTTCGGCGGGAAACCCGCGGAGGAGCGCTGTGGCCCAGGGGACGCAACGTTCGGCAAAGATCCCCGTAGTTCACGAAGACAAGACACATCAAACACAATAATAACAGCCAGCAATCAGAAAATTGCAATGAGACACCATGACTTTCCACTTCATCAGCGTCGACGAAATTACAACATAGTAAGAAAACGCATCAGCAGTGACAAAGAAATTTCCTCAAGCGTTCGTAAAGTCCGGGAAATATTTAAATTAAAAAAACGTGAACATAGGAGAATGGTCGAAGCAATCAGACGAGCCGGCTGTACTTCAAGTGACCCGAGGATATATTTAGATATTGAGGTGCAAGGTGAGAAAATAAGCGCACTGCTGGATAGTGGCGCGTCTGTTAGCATTCTAGGTAAAGGATGCAGGGAGTTAATCAATTCATTAAACCTAGCAATTAAATATAAGACGTCGAGCTTACGCACCGCCAGCGGACAAACACACCGTATTTTAGGTAAAACGGATACAATAGTTAAATATAACAACACGGTTAAAACCATTACGTTTTATTTATGCCCCGATCTGGAGCAAATTGCTTACCTGGGCATTGACTTCTGGCGAGCCTTCGACCTAGCGCCAAAACTATGTAGTGTTAATCAGTGTGCAGAAGTCAATATGTACAACTTGGAGCCACCGTTAACCAACAAAGGTATTATGAAACCTCACAACTTGTCCGCAGAGCAGCGAAGGGCTTTGCAAAAGGTGGTTGACTCATTCCCAGCGTTTGAGAGGGATGGGTTAGGCTCCACAAAACTTGAAAAACATAAAATCGAATTAATACATGGAGCTCAACCGGTTAAAGAAAAGAACTATCCACTTTCACCAGCGGTACAACAAATCGTTTATGCTGAAGTAGATAACATGCTAGCCCTTGGCGTGATAGAAGAATGTAACAGCCCGTGGAATAACCGCACCACAATAGTAAGAAAACCAAATAAAAATCGATTATGTTTAGATGCACGCAAATTAAATAGAGTTACAGTAAAGGATGCTTACCCATTACAGAATATAGACGGCATCCTTAGCAGAATAGACGAAACCTATTTTATAAGCAGCGTGGATCTAAAATATGCATTCTGGCAAATTGAATTGGAAGAAGAATCCAGGGCTTGTACAGCTTTTACCGTGCCTGGCCGCCCGCTTTACCAATTTAAGGTTATGCCGTTCGGACTGTGCAACGCAGCTCAGCGCCTATGTCGTCTTATGGACAAAGTGATACCGCAACGGCTAAAAACGAACGTGTTCGTATATTTAGACGACTTGCTAATTATATCAAACAATTTTAATAAACACCTTGAATTGTTATCAGAGGTAGCGAAATGCCTGAAAGAAGCAAATCTTACAATTGGTCTTCAGAAATCCCAGTTTTGTTTTCAAGAATTAAAATATCTTGGGTACATTGTCGGAGGAGGTACGCTCAGAACGGATCCGGATAAAATAGACGCAATAAGAAAAATAAGGTTGCCCCGAAACGCACGGGAAGTACGTAGTTTCCTTGGAACGGCCGGATGGTACAGGAGATTCGTAAAAGACTTCTCTATCATCTCAGCACCATTGACTGACACCCTAAAAAAACAAAAGAAGTTCAATATGGCCAAGGAGGCAATAGAGGCGTTTGAAAATTTAAAACTGGCCTTAACATCAGCCCCAGTGCTCCGACATGCCGATTTTAAACGACCGTTTATCATCCAGTGTGATGCTTCAAGTTACGGAATTGGCGCAGTACTATCGCAGAAATACGATAATGGAGTAGAGCATCCGATAGCGTTCTTTTCAGCGAAGTTAAATGCTGCCCAAAGAAATTATACTGTGACAGAAAAGGAGTGTTTAGCGGCTATATCAGCAATAAAAAAATTTCGCCCATACATCGAAATGATGCCATTTACGATAGTCACCGATCACGCCAGTTTGAAATGGCTGATGACGCTGAAAGATTTAAGCGGCAGATTAGCTAGATGGTCGCTGCAGTTGCAAGCGTTCGATTTCACCATCGAGCATCGAAAAGGTTCCGATAATGTTGTTGCGGATACGATATCACGTTTTGTAGACGAGATAAATACAACAGATCCGGTAGATATATTAGGGTTTGAAACAACAGAGTTCGAAAGTGAGGAGTATTTGCAACTCATAAAAGAAATTGAAAGAAATAAAGAAAATTTGCCCGATTTGTGCGTAAAAGATGGTGTAGTTTATAAACGCATAATACAAAACTATGACGGCGCGTTCGCGGAAAACGAATGGAAGGTATGGATCCCGGATAACCTGACCAACGCACTTATAGAAAACGCGCATTTGCCAGAAACAGCAGCGCATGGCGGCATAACAAAAACACTTGAACAACTGAGGCGAAATTATTATTGGCCTGGAATGGCTAAGCAAGTACGCACCTACATAAGAAATTGCCAAACCTGCAAGGAATCAAAAACAACCAACCAGAACCTACGGCCGACAATAGGTAACGAAGTAATTACAGAACGTCCTTTTCAAAAATTATATATAGACTTTTTGGGCAAATATCCACCATCGAAAAGAGGCAACGCATACATCTTGGTAGTAGTGGATCACTTCAGCAAATTTATCTTTTTAAAATCCATGAAAGAGGCCACGGCCAACAATGTAATACAGTTTCTTAAACACCGTATATTTCACACATTCGGAGTACCCGAAACAATACATACGGATAATGGTAAACAATTTGTATCAAATAATTTTGCACAATTTTTGAAAGCCTACAAGGTGACTCACCTTAAAACTGCCGTGTACGCACCTCAATCTAATGCTGCTGAACGTGTTAATCAATCCGTGCTCAACGCGATAAGGACGTATCTCGAAAATGATCAACGTGACTACACACAGCAACAGGCACTACCCCATTTTTTGCATTGTTTGGTCAGCACATGTACACGAGTGGTGCGGATTATAAACTGGCACGCAAACTGAGTTCCCTGTCTGACCATGAGATAAAATGCCTACAGAGGAACGACCGAATGAACCTAATACATGAACAAATACGCGCAAATATGCATACAGCTTACAACAATAGCGCCAGGAGATATAATAAAAAAGCACGAATAACTAAATTTATACCCGGACAGGAAATATACCGACGCAACTTTGTCCTCAGCAACTTCAAAGATAGGATCAATGCAAAGTTCTGCAAGAAGTTTATTAAATGTAGAGTCGTGCGTCCTATTGGCAATAACGCATACGAATTAGAGACAATGCAAGGCAAGCCGATTGGCGTTTACCATGCTAAAGACCTAAAGGTTTGAAACAAAATATATAGAAGAATAGATGACGACATGTGTGTTATGCCATGCTCCCCCCCTCGCCACAAGCATATATCTAGGCGTCAACAGCCTGCTACAGTAAGAAGAGCAAGGATAAATGAGCGCCAATAAACTGAATGCCGTTCCAAAGCATTGGAGTTTTGTTGCGGGATCAATGCAACGAAAGAAATAGAAAAAAACAGCTGACCTACTGAACAAAAAGGCGGCAACGCTGGATAAAGGAAAGTGAGAGTGAGAGAAGGGGTCGTGGAAAGGATCGGACAGACAAATAGAAATAGTTGCTAAGCAAACATACAAAAGACATATATGTATAACCCAATCATGTAACGACAAGTGTAAGTCCAGTTGCAATAATCCAAGGGCTGGAAAGGTACCGTAGGAATAGAAGATGAGGTAGCTTATAAAAAAAGATTTTAGGGTTTTTGCAGGGAGTCTATGTTAAAACGTCATGGTGTAAAGGCTGATAAGTAAAAAGAAAAGAAAAATATATATATATCAAGAAGTGAATAATTTGATAAAAGAATTTGCAAGAATATAGAATGACGAAAGCTAAGTGCAAAGAAGATAAGGTGCAGCAATTTTGACTAAATCCGAGGGAGGTATAAACCGTTCCAGCCACGGATCATTGCAAGTGGACGTGGATAATTGCAGCTAAGTCAAATTACTTGTGTATCAATTGTTGAAACAACTCGATTTATATAAAGCTATTCAATTGACTTCATTTTTTTTTCTATGCATATGTTTATTTATACCCACAGTTATGTATGTGGATCAATGTTTGTAAAAATATTGTGGGGCCCCGTGTAATCTATTATAATATTCAGTGTTTCAATTAATTAATTAAATCTTTGTAACGTGCATGTACTAAACGGCAACGAAAATGTGTGAATAGTGTGTATTTGGTGGGGAGAAAGGGGAATTCCTTGGGTAGGTTATGTAAGCGGGTAAGTGCCACTCATTGGTTGCGATCTAGTGAGGGATCAAACGGCAAAAGAAAAAATTAGTAAAAATGGTCCCATGGTTAAGCGGGTAAAAGATCGGGG
The DNA here is from genome assembly GCA_963971445.1 of Ornithomya chloropus. Lineage (NCBI taxonomy): Eukaryota > Metazoa > Arthropoda > Insecta > Diptera > Hippoboscidae > Ornithomya > Ornithomya chloropus. Next base: position 8,029,920 of record OZ020531.1, read on the forward strand.
AAGGTACATCTACTCCCCAATGTGTTCGTGGATGACCGGAGCGGTTATTTGTTATTGCGTGCGGCCACATTCGGGTTGAGATCATCACCCCTGAGATAATTGAGCTAGCGAGAGCAAGTCGCATGTCATCTTAGGCAATGGCCGCTCAACACGTACATAACATATGTTATAAGTACCCGCGCGTATTGATTAAAACGAACAAATTTATATTAATTGTTCCCATCTCTATGTTTGTATAGACAATTGAAAAATTCTTAAAAGATTGGTAACTCTATAATTAAATTTATTTTCCAAGCTTCATTTTCAATTTTTCGCGCATTATTTTCTTGTGGTCAGTAAAATTTTTACATAAATCGGAAGAATTTGAATTTTTATTAAAAAGTAAAAAAAAAAAAATAATAATAAAAAAATAAAAAATATATAAACTATTGGAAATATTCAATAGCGACATCATGGGTTTCGGCGATGGTAAGTCCATCGTTTGTTTGGGGAAGGAAGAACAATTCATAAAACACTTTTTTTCATAGAGCATAATAAAAATTTTACTATTGTTAAAGATGAGGCGTTCACAGAAGATAACGTGCGCGTCTACAACTTATTTGTTCATGGCATATCTCCCCATGTACGTTCAGTTTATATGATAATAACAGTTATAATATGTTTAATATTGCTTTGTCGCATCCGCTTTAGACAACTAAAGATGAAATGAAACGGTACTTTAGAAAGTTCGGCGTAATTGTAAGTACGAACATTGTAAGATCATCACGTACAAATAATCGTCAAGGCATGAATCAAATAGGATTCGTAAATTTTGTTCACGCCAAAGATGCAGCTAGGTAAAAAGATCGTCCGATTTATACGCACGCCTATGAAAATATTCTTTTTTTTGTTTTTGTTTTTGTTTTTATATATTAAAGTGTTCTTGTACACAAAAGTCATTATATCAAATCCAAGCGGAGTGGTGTGGCAGCCTGTTACAGTTGGCAACAACCCGAGAAGCAGATTGGAGATCAGCATTCTGACAATCAACAGAAAGGAATTTCACTTCTTCAGCTTAACGATGACTGTCTTGAACATGTGTGTTCGTTTTTAAAATTACGCGATCAGATTGCCTTTGCGCGTTGTTGCAGACGCTTTCAGGACGTATTTTTTATATACTGGATTTAGAGAAGTTGCGAACCCTTACCTTGTGGCAAACGCGTGATTTCTTGGAAATGGCTGGACCATACCGAATAAGGGCGTAAATCGTGTCGCTGAGTTTTACGGTAATCATTGTGTCAACGTTAAAACACTAAACATGTATTCCATGGCATTCAAGCCAACTTTTTAAAAAAGTTTGGACTCAATAACCGAAATAGATTTACTGAATGTCTCGCTCAGCGACCATTCTGTAAATGTCTTGCATAAGTTGAAAAATTTGAAAATTCTACGCGTGCCATTGAACCATGAACTGACTGGATAATATTTTAACGCTTTGGTGAATATCGAAGAGTTGTCTTTGAAAAGTTGTTCCAACATACAATCTTTCCACTTCATTGAGATGTGCAAGGCCATGAAAAATTTACGCAAGTTGGATATAAAGCGTTGTGATCGCTTAGGAGGGAAGTCATTTAATGCGCTGGTCCAATATGGCCACAATATTGAAAGTCTGAAGATGTCGGGTGTGGCATGCCCATATGAATGTGTTGTCCAATTGCCAAAACTAAAACACTACGAACTCTTAGCAGACACAAATTTTCGCACACAAATATTCGAAAAGTTGGCCAACCACCAAAGCGAACAACTAGAAACATTTACGTTTACGTCTTCTTACATTGGTCTCACTTATCCGAATGCATTGGAGATATCCAAATTGAAGAAATTAAAAATACTGTCATGTTCACAAAGCGAAAATGTTGAAAACAGGATTTTACAGCAGTTTGCACGATTGAGTGAACTGGAGCAATTACAATTGTAAAACTACCGATCCTTCACCAATGACTGCTTGTTGGAGATAATCAAGCAATGCCCCAATTTGAAACGCCTCAATATTATGAAGTGCAAGCAAATTACTGATAAATTTGTCTTGGATGCAATAAGAATTTTAGACGGCAAACACCAAAAGCAGCAACGCCAAGAACCTTTAGTTATACTGTCCACTCGCCCTGGTATTAGTCCTTTCTTAAAAGAAGTAAGTTGTACACATATATAAATATCTCTAGCATTGTTTCGATAACATAGTAGAAGAACTAGCTCAATAAAGGACAAAGAGGTACAGTTGGTCAAGGCTTCTTTTTTTTTTTTTTTGGATGTAAAGGCATTGCCTTGATCAAATCCGCATGCTGTGAGAGGCGGGTTTAAATCCAGGAAAATAATTTTCAGATGGGATTTGAACTCATCTGTCATATGGGTCTGGCAACGAATGACCTGCAAAGCTTGGAAAAAAGCCATTCCTGTTGTATTCATTTATTGTATTTTTAGAGTTCCGAGTTGAAGGCCAAGGAACACATTATACAGTTATGTTTTCACTTGCACGGCTATTTCGATGATTTGTTTCAAAATATGGATGACGGTTATGATTTGTCTGATGAAGGCGACGATTCCGACTTCGATTATGAGGATTATGAAGATGATTTGGAAGAGCTTTATTTTATAAATATGCATTTTATAGGAGACTTTCCCAACAGCGACAGCGACGATGACTTATACCTCGGTGGCAATGCTTTTGGACTTTATGATAACGCCTATGATCAAGATTCTATGGTAACCTTTAAATTTAGTGGAAACTGTGATGTCCATGTGTCTGATAAAAAATGTTTATTTCTTTAATAGCTTTAATGTTGTAAATAGAAAAACGGTGAACACGCGCGAGATTGAAGAATAGAGAAAGAGAGAGAGAGGGAGAGAAGAAATAATGCACTATTTTAAATTTTTTTTCAGCATATTTTTTAGTATTAATTTGTTATTGGTTATGTTTTAGAGATTAATTCAGTGACTATTGTGTGCGTGCGTTATATTCCTGTTGTAGAGCTGCACTCATTCATTCCAATTTCTTTTCTTTTTGATTACAATTTAAAAAGAAGGAAATAAATTCACTGTTAATCCTTTACTTATTATTTGAAAACAAAGCCGTGTCTGAATTCATTGAAAATAATTTTTTTATTCTTATAAAAATTTACAAGAGCAACAGACTATGCAGACATTTACTAATATTTATAAACGAGCTGTTTATTTTGCAGGCGGGGAAAGGTGCCTTTAGAGGCCGTGCCAAATCTGGGTAAGCCCTGGATTTCCTCCTGCAGAATCATTTTGTTTTGTGTTTTCAACAATAATCTGTATACACCACCCTTTTTATACGATAGACACGTTCTCAAAAAATTCGTGTAAAGAACGATATTGGCTAAATGGAAGAATAATAGATTGGTTTCAGTCCTAAGAAAAAAATTGAAAATCGTGTTAAAACAAAACAATTCGTGTAAAACGAGAATTTTTTTTCGTTTTAACTCGTGTTAAATCAAATTCGTGTAAAAGAAGATATTGGCTAAATCGAATAGTAAATTGGTTCGTCTTAAGAAAAAAATTGAAAATCGTGTTAAAGCAATTCGTGTAAAGAGAATTTTTTTCGTTTAAACTCGTGCAAAAAGGGAATTAGGTGGTCATGTATGCATCTTGTAGATGCGAAAACAAGAAATGGAATTAAATTTGATGTTTCAATGTTTATTAATTTATATTTGTTCAATAAAATGGACAATTTTCTATACTTTTTTGACATTTTATAACCATCATCATAATTATTGCAGTGCACTGGTTCTGTTCAAACTCTTTGTAAGTACCGGAAAAAAGAACCCACAGCAACAAAAGTATTTATATGCATCTTTTAAGGCTATAATGATGAGGCAATACCGATGCCAACATCAAACGTTTTTCATTTAATCTACACCTTCTACATTAAGTAAGTAATTCCACCACCCTCTGTACTTTATAAATTCGAGTAGCGCACAACTAGTACATAAATATTTATTCACATGTACAACGAGAGTAATTAATAATCGTTAATAATTGCACAAATTTATCATAATGATTTTCATTTTTAATAATTTCATAATGTATTTTAATTTTATAATTGTAAAAATTTAATGCAAGGTAAGGATTTTGGTCACTTTCAAATAAAGCAATCCATTCTCATTTAGGCAAAAAAATTATTTGGATTCTTTACATTCTATACAAAGGCAGCATTAATGATTATCAGCAGGCATAATTATCTCATAAAAAGCTCAAATAATGAATTTAAAGATTTGCGTATGATAGTAACTTTACACTATGAAGGTGGTGGTGGCGAATTACGCGCTTCATATGAACGGAAAGGATTTTAAAAAATTCCGAATAAAATTTTTGACTTTAAACAGCTGGGCTATTTAAAAAAAGTGCACTTGCAGATTTACAAATTCTATTAATTTTTAAGAGTTCTAAGAAATCGTTAAACGCGAAAATGCTTAGACTGTTATATAATCTAATATAAATGTTTCTGCGGGAAGAGGACAGCCACCAATTAAGTGTATTACAAAAGTTTGGGTTGGCGTTTAATATTCTCCAGGTCTATCATATGTTCATCGTGCGGTGACTCTCTCGCTCCGGACGGTGATGACATGAACGGTAAATACTTCTTTGACTTTCGTCTTACATTTAATAATGGCGATTTTATTATGCCCTCACCTAACTGTTCAGTATCTTTTTCTCTATTTTCTGATGGCGGATAATCTTCTGGTAACAATCGATACTTTCTCAGATATTTATAAGAAGCATTTGATACATCAGTGGGACTCCCTTCCAAATTTTCTATATTGCGCAACGGTTTATTTGGCGAGATGGTAGCTTCCGACAGCACTTGTTTCTGTTGCACCTCATAAGGACTCCTTATATTAAGGTCATGAAAAAGATCTGTTAAATTTTCTTTGGGTATATATTTAAATGCCAGTTCACTCATGACCAAACTTTTCTCGGTGGCCGTATTGGTATTTGTCGGATAAATAAAATCGTCGTGTTCCACTTGTGATGAATTAGATCTGTAGGCAGTTGACTCAGCAATTGGTTTTCCTTTCGGTGAGTGGTAAATTCCGGCATTTGTCTTCACATGATTCAGCAATTTATTAATGGGTGCTGATTGTGGTGTTTCAACAATTTTATAACAATCATCTAAAATGAGTTTTTTACGACATATATCCATTCACATTAAGATATCAAAAAAAAACTTTTTTTTAAATACCATTCGAGTTTAGTTCTACTTGTGTGAAAGCATCTCTGAATGTAGGTCTTTGTTTCGGCATTCGCTGACTCATTAACAAAGCTTCGCATATCTGCAAGATACGCAGTTGATCTTGACGTATATCTTGAACAATGGCCATAAGATATTCCAAGTCTTCCCTGCGAGTTACATTTTGGCAAGACATACCTTGCTGATTGTGCGGGGGAGTATCCGTTTGTGTCCCCGCACAAATCGTTAAAACATCGCGATTATTATCAATTATTGGCGTGGGCACAATAGCGGGAGGTGTAATTTCTAGTTTTCCTGCATTCTGGTTTTGTTGACATTGTGTACAGCCATAGTACATATTTTCGCAATGTTTAAAATTGTTCGATGGATTGGATTTAAAATTAGATGCTGCATTGGAATGGGTCGGTGCAGATGAGGTTATTATTCGAAAAGGATATATAGGAGATTGTGTAGAACTGGCCACTGTTTCTAACACATATCTCCAACTGGATGTTATATTCGAACAGTCATTAGGATTGAGGGGCTGTTCTATTCGTTTCTGCTCCAATTTAGGAGGAAAGGTGACTCGCGGCAACACATGTTTTCTCCAGTTGGCATATGTTTGTGGTTGCGTTTTTATTGTTTGTTGTTGTTGTTGTTTTTCTATAATTGTTAATTGTTGCTTTCTCTCTTGGCCAAATAGTATGGAGACTTCTGGCACCTGTGGTTTAGCAATACCTTCACTTATACCAAGAGGCACTGAAGTATTTGGTTTTGGTGCAATCCTAGGTAACATATCTTCAGTCTCCAGTTGGAACATGATTTATCCAAAGTCAAACGTTTTTTGAAGCAAAAATAAATAATGTAATAAAATCGGCCCGACTCTGACGAACTCCTGTGCAACTATTAAACATTGATATGAATCAGTTGAGTGTACAAAGTAAATATTTTATGCATGATTTAGCAATTTATTTTCTGTTTAGTAATGCACGTTTTCGCGAAAAATATTTATATATTTTTATCTTGTCGCCACAAATCTCATATGTCCACAAATATGTTTAATTTGTGCGTATTCTTTTCATTCCGATCCAGTTTACAATTGACTTTAAAATTTGAATGCTGTAGCATTCACGTCATTTTGCATCACTATGAAAATGAATGCTATAGCATTCAAGCATAAGGTGTTTTATCTGCCTGAGGCTTTATAAATTATGGGAATTTGAGAGAATAAAATTATGCAAAAGTGTATGACTGAATAGATGCTATTTTTCGTACTAACTTTATGTTACGCTCTGTCATATACATTAATAGAAAAGTTACTAAATCATATTATGAACTTGATGTTTAAATTCACTGAATATATAAAAAACAATATTTATTAAAAGTTCATAAAATAATAATATCCATTTCTGTATTAAAGGTCATTTTATGATCACTTAAAAGTCAACTCTCGAAATTAGAGTTGCCAGGTTTAATTCGTTAATACCTTGACTCTCGTCAAAATCACACGCTTTTCATATTAATTCGTCCGTTGCATCTGTATTTGAATTCACATGCAACACTTCCTTTTTATCAATCTTATTCTTATCTTGTCCTTCCATGGAGTGTGAAGAGTCCAACTCTATACCATGCTGTTGTTTCAGATGGTGACGCAAAGCAAACATTCGGGAATATGAGGCTCCACAAATACTGCCGCCATTCTTTAAATTTCTATTTAATTTAAGATTTTTACTGTGAGTGCTCATATGAATCTTGACCGCGTACAGCGAAGCAAACGGACGATTGCATTCGGTACAAACGAATGGTTTATTGTGACTATTTTTGTGTGCGCACAATTGTACCGAAGTACGAAAACTTTTACTACACATTTCACACTTATACTGTCTCTCGTTATTGTGAGTTTTCAAATGATGCACATAAACTCCGAATGCGACTTAAAACTGCAAAAAAATAAAAAAATTGTTATGCGATTTAATAAGATGTAAAATTTTTAAAATATATGTCTTTCTAACCGTTTGCTGCAATTGGCACAAACCAGAGACTTCAAATCAGAGAAGGAGTGTCACTCTCTTAAATACTTGGCGGCAGAATCTCAAGAAAATCTCAAGGCCCATATCGTACGGTCAAATTTATCGTAAAAAGCACAAATATCGTATTTACCGAATTCGTTCCACTGACTTGTTCTATCGAATGTGGCTGGTTTTTTTTGATTTTATACAAATCTTAAGGACTCGCTTGATACGTTTCTGCAATAAAAAATTTTTGAAAAAAAAAAAACTTTGCAAAACATCAAGCAAACATGTATAAAGGGTCGAAAAGTGGAAAAGTGGGACGAAGAACGTAATAGAAAGCAACCTTATTTTCATTTATTAATTACATATTCATTCATTCATAATATATGAAATTACATGCGTATAAATGTTTGTGATCTATGGAATTCCCTTTAAAAAACAACCCAAGTCGTGTGCCACAATCACAAACACTTGTTTGCCTTGTATGTGCAAACCATAGTATTCCCTTTGCTTTGCTTATAAGCATAGAAAAAGCAACAAAAGTAACATGCGTAAAAAACCAAGAGCAAAAAAACCAATTCTTCACTATTTTCGGTCCTCAAAAAGCAACAACAGTAAACATGCGTAAAAAACTAAGAACAAAAAAAAACCAATGCTTCGCTGTTTGGTGTTTTTGTAAAGGAATTTATACCTCGCAATAGAAGAATTGTGCCTATTGAACTTAATGTTCCTTCCGATTTGCCAAAAAACTAAATAATAATCTTACAGTACTTTATCAAAATGTCCGAGGCCTAAATACTAAATTGCAAAATACTTTATTAAAATCGATTGACTGTGATTATCATGTTGTTGTGTTTTCAGAAACTTGGCTTAAGCCTGGGATTTTTGATGCTGAAGTTTTAAGTCCTGATTATCGCATTTATAGAAATGATAGAGCTTCTAAAAATGGTGGTGGTGTGTTAATTGGTGTGCACTGTTCTTTATCTTCAAACTTAGTGCTTTTTACGGAACCACTAGATGTGGAATTGATTTGTGTGCAAATTAGATTAAATAATGTTGATTTATATATAACATCATCTTATATTCCTCCGAGTTCTGATTTGTCAATTTATTTAAAACATTTACATTTTATTAAATCAGTTGCATTACGTCTTAAGCCATGTGACTCCTTATTAGTACTGGGTGACTTTAATTTACCAAACGTTTGTTGGACTTTTGATGGAGATCTTGATTATTATACTCCATCTGATTATTCTCTGTTATTTGATTCATTTTTTATGGAAATCTGCGACTTATGTTTGTATCAGCTTAATAACATTCCGAACATAAATAATAAATTGTTCGATTTGGTTTTCTATAGTGATACAGATATTGAAATTTGTCGTGTTGACCCATTTGTTAATCCTGAGGATAAGTATCATCCAACTTTGCTTATTACGTTAAAAAATATTAATATCAATCATAAAAAGGCCATGTGTAAAGTCAATAAATTTAATTACCGATATACCAATTTTGATAATCTTAGACATGCCTTATTAGAAATGCAATGGAATCTTAATTTTGATGATATTGATGATTCGTTATCAGCTATTTATAATAATCTTTTTATGGCTATATCTGTTTCGGTCCCATTTGTGGCTTATAACTCATCTACTGTTGCTTCTACGTGTCCCGTATGGTTCAATAATCACCTACGTAACGTGCGTAATAAAAAAAGTAGGCTTTTTAAGAAATATGAAATTAGTGGTTCTCTTGCTGATTATTTGAAATATTCCAAAGTTATTTAGTTCATTAAAAAACAAAAGTTATTCTAACTATTTGTTATCTATAAAGAGTAGCCTTCTTAGAGATCCTAAAAAGTTTTATAGTTTTGTAAATTCTAAATGGAAAGTAGATGTTTTCCTTTCCGCTTTGCGATATAATAATTCGATATCTTCAAATGACTCTGTTATTGCTGATATGTTTGCAGAATTTTTCGAAAAATCTTATTCGGTGTCGAATATTCAGAGTGATACGTACCAATACTCAATTAATTCCTTTGATTTGTTTCCATTCGTTTCATTTTCTGAATTTGATATTTATGAGGCTCTTTCTCGTGTTAAATATTCTAATATTCCAGGCCCAGATGGGTATACCTTCTTGTGTATTGCGTAATTGTGCAGATATACTTAGTGGTCCCATTGCACAACTGTTCAATAAATCTCTGGATAAGGGTTATTTTCCTACTGCTAGGAAATCTTGTTTAATTAATCCATTATATAAAAATGGTGCTAGAGATAACATTGAGAATTATAGGGGAATAGCTAAATTTAGTGTTTTGCCCAAACTTTTTGAACTTCTTCTTGTAGAAAGGCTATCACCACCTTTAAGATCTATTATCACTCCTTATCAGCATGGTTTTTCCAAGGGTAAATCCACGGCTTCCAATTTACTTGAGCTTACTTGTTATATTTCTTCAGCATTTTCTTTGCATAAACAAACTGATGTGATTTATTTGGATTTCTCTAAGGCTTTTGATAGAGTTAATCATAATCATCTTTTGTATAAGCTGCAACGTTTGGGTTTTCCTAAATATTTGTTAGCATGGTTTAAAAGCTATCTATCTAATCGCACTCAAAGAGTTTTGTTCAAATCTTCATATTCTAGACAAATTCATGTTTCATCAGGTGTGCCACCAGGAAGTCATTTGGGTCCATTATTGTTTTTAATATTTATAAATGATCTTCCTTTAAGTGTAAACTTTTCTAAGGTTCTAATGTTTGCTGATGATGTTAAGATATACAAATCGTTTGATTCTAATAATGGCGCAGAATTACTTCAACTTGACTTATTGAGTATTAACAAATGTGTTACAATACCTGTAGTTGTTGTTCGAATTGTGAGGTGTTATGTTCTGCCAACATTTCTTGCCCCTCATAGTGGGACATTTACGCCAAACCGTCGACTCCCGGCTAGATGGAGGCCTCAGGGGGTTCTCAACCCGCAGTCTGGCGTAGGGCGGATTGGTAACAAAAAAAAATGATGGCGATGGTGGACTCTCATACGTGACCAGTTCGGACATGCAGACGTGTCCAATCCATCAGTGATGACAGCTGGAATATCACTGCCCCTCCCCACCTTTGTGGCCATTTATGGTGACTATTATCTTTTTTAGGCCACCCTATTAACCGAAAAAAAATGTAGTTCCCTCACCTCATCCCCACACCACACCACTCACCCCGCTTGCGTTTCCCACTCTTACAAGAATAACATCATTCCCAATTCATTTAATTACAATTTAATATGTTATAAAGTTTCGAATGATATATTCTACCTATCCTATGTGTATGAATGTTTGATAACAATTTAATGTTATATTTAGTTCTAATTGTTCTAACCTGTCTAGCCTGTGTGTATATATATTCGATAACAAATCAATATTATATTAAGTTCTAATTGTTCTAGCCTGTCTAACCTGTGTGTGTGTGTATTCGATAACAAATCAATATTATATTAAGTTCTAATTGTTCTAGCGTGTCTAACCTGTGTGTGTGTGTATGTTCGAAAGCGATTCAATATTGTATTTAATTCCAATTGTTCTAACCTGTCTAACCTGTGTATGTATATGTTCGATAATAATTCAATATTACATTTAATTCCAATTGTTCTAACCTGTCTAACCTGTGTATGTATATGTTCGATAATAATTCAATATTACATTTAATTCCAATTGTTCTAACCTGTCTAACCTGTGTGACCTGTGTGTGTGTATGTTGGATAACAATTTAATATTACATTTATAAACGCACAAGAACTTTAGCCTATCTCCAGGCTTGATTATGCTTTTTTTCCCTCCCTATAAATTTACCAAGCAACAATTGAATATGCATATACAAAACTCATACCTATTTTCCTGGTTTTGTAAAATCGCCTCCCTTTACGCTGACTCCGAAGGAGCTCATTCGAAGTTTCTGCTTGAGGCACCTGCAAAAAAATGAATTGAATTTATAAATAGGGTATCTAGAGTATAGCTTTGGTCTGATTTTGATTCCTCAAAGCCGACCAAGCTGAGCATAATCAAACTTACAATTTTACATATACATATTTACCCTCTGCGGTTTGAACATACACACAAAATATGATATCAACAATAATCATAAGAAGAGAAAAAAAGAAAAAAAAAACAATGTATCAGCGTGATGTCGTTATCGCCAGCTAATCCCTCGCTCGGACCATATCACATGTGGCTATCTGCTCTCGTGTAGTCAGGCCGTGGTACACCTTCTCCTTTATTGGCTCCTGACTGAAACCTGACTTGGCCCCGGCTCTTTTACGACCACCTGGCACACTATTCCTTCGGAATTTGCCACAATACTATTTGGCACGGCTTGCGGCAAAATATTACTGTCTTTCAAATTCTTTTTAGCACCACGTGATCTTATTCTTCGTACAGATTTAAAATGTTTGGAGAACAGCGTGGATTCTTGCGGATTATATAACCTCGTGGCACGAGAGCACACTTTTTTTTTTCTTTCTTATTTGCTTACATCGCTCCATGTGAAAAAAAAAACGGATTATCGCAGCTTGTTCTCTGTATTTTTATTTTATTTTATTTTTTCAAATTTCCACCAAACTATTTTCCCTTTTTTTTCTTGTAGAAGTGTCACTAAGTTCTTTTTTTTTCTTTACTTTTTTCTTTTTTTTTTTTATAAAAAAAAAGGTTCCTTTATTTATTTCTCAATATCAAGATCACTCTCCGCACACCGTTCAACAGCCGATCAAAAATTGATTGCCACACGCCATTTTTTTCTTTTTCTTCCTTTTTTTCTTTAGTTTTTTCAGCTTTTTCTCCTTCTGCTCTGGCATCACTGATCATTCACATGAAACAGTGCTGCCCCACTAGTGCCTGCGACAAATCTCCCGGGTGTCCAGGTTTATCCGCCGAGAGACGGGAGAAGCGGGCATTACCTCTCTCTTCTTCTCTTTTACCGTATGACCTAGGCGTCTCAACGTAGGCAAACGCCCACACCCCTGAGATTAAGGGTCTCATGCTCTACTAACTGGGCTACCTCCTTTTGCGGTCTGAACTCCTTCTTTTATTGTTTAATATCTTTGGCGTGAAATATACCGAGACTTTTACCTTGTAGCGTTTCTAGCTCATACATGTTATTTCCGACCAGTCTGCTTACACGACATTTCTGGAATTTACGAGCAAACTTGGCATTGAAATTCTTCGCGAAGTCACTTTGCACAAAATTTCTTTTGTATACTTCCTGTCCTACGGCGAATGTTCTCTCTCGCTTCCGTTTATTATAGTGAATCTTTCCTCTCTGATAAGCGCGATGTAAATTTTCTTTTACATTGTTTCGTATCAATTCTAATCTGTCCCTCCGTGATCTAACCTCTATTTCCGGCTCTCCTAAGGATAATAGTTTGCGTGCCAATTCATATTCATTTCCAGATAGAAACATATTTTGCCCGAATAAGGCCATATATGGGCTCATACCTATGGCTTCGTGTTTCGAACTTCGGAGTGCCCACTCGATTTTTGGGAGGTGAATGTCCCACTCCTTGTGGTCATCTTTTAGGTATGCTCTGATTCCAATTAGAATTGATTGGTTAACCCTTTCAGAAGCGTTAGCTTGGGGTGAATACGCTGCTGTTCTCATATGTTTTATGCCGAAAGCTTTGATCATGTGTGCAAATTCTTTCGACATGAACTGTTTCCCATTGTCGGAGTGTATAACCTCTGGGACGCCGAACGTGCTAAAAATGTGTCTTGTGAGGTACTGTATCACTTGTTTGCTAGTTGCTTCTTTCACCGGCTTTATAAACACGAACTTAGAAAAGTGATCTAGGACAATTAAAATGTATGTATTGCCCATTCTTGACCTGGGGTACTTTCCGAGAAAATCAATATAAATTTTCTGAAATGGTCTATCTGTAATCGTTTCTGCTCCCATTCTTGGTCTCATGTCGAAGTTTGTCGCCTTAACTTCTTTACAAATGCAACAATTTTTTATGTAGTCAACCACAGAAGTAACCATTTTCGGCCAGTAGTAGTATTTTCTTAATCGGTGTAGAGTCTTGGTGATACCTCCGTGTGCTGCTGTTCCGTCGTCGTGAGCCTTCTCTATTAAAGCTGTTACCAGAGTAAGAGGGACCCATACCTTCCATTCTATACCACTATCATCTTGTGCAAAGGAAGTCTTTTTGAACACAATCCCATCTTCTATTTTTACGTCTGGTAGTTGTGGATCTGCCTCACTGATGGTACGTATCAAATTCAAATAATCCTCGGACTCAAATTCAGTCGTTTCGAAACCCAGACGTGTCGTTTCTAGTGCGCCCACCTCTTCTATCGCGCGTGACAGAGTGTCCGCTACGGTGTTTTGTGAACCCTTTCTATGTTCAATACCAAAGTCATATGCCTGAAGTTTCAATGACCATCTCGCTAATCGACCAGACAAATCCTTGAGGCTCATTAACCATTTTAAACTGGCGTGATCGGTTATCACGGTAAATTGCATCATTTCCACGTATGGACGAAATTTCTCAACTGATAAAACAGCAGCTAAGCATTCCTTTTCAGTTACGCTATAATTGCGCTGGGCATCGTTCAGTTTTTGCGAAAAGAATGCAATTGGGCGGTCATTGCCTTGATCGTCCTTCTGGAACAATACCGCGCCAATACCTACATGTGAAGCGTCACATTGTATATAAAATGGTTTGTGGAAATCTGGATGGGTTAAGACGGGTGCGGTGGTTAGCGCCTTTTTTAAATCTTGAAAAGCTTTGATAGCTTCCTCCGACAATTCAAACTTTTTTGCTTTTTTTAAAGCGTCACTTAACGGAGCTGAAATTATTGAGAAATTTTTAATGAAACGACGGTACCAACCGGCAGTGCCCAAAAAGCTTCTCACTTGTTTAATTGTCCTTGGTAATGGTATATTTTCAATTGCCTTGATTTTTTCCGGGTCGGTACGTAAGGTACCCCCTCCGATAATAAAACCTAAATACCTCAATTGCTTAAAACAGAATACGCTCTTTTCCATACCTATGGTTAATCCTGCTTGCTTAAGTGCTTTGGCCACTTCTCCTAACAAAGTCATATGAGTATTGAAATCTTTGGAAATTATTAGTAAGTCATCTAGGTACACGAACACGTTGTTTTTGAGCCTACTCGGGATAACTTTATCCATCAGCCGACAAAGTCTCTGAGCGGCATTACACAACCCGAACGGCATGACTGTAAACTGATAATGTGGACGTCCAGGAATTGTGAAAGCGGTGTATTGTCGGTGGCTTGGTTCCAATTCTATCTGCCAAAAGGCATGTTTAAGATCCACACTACTAATATAGATGGTGTCGTCTATCCTGCTTAGGGTTCCTTCAATTAATTGAATGGGATAAGCATCTTTGACTGTCAGGCTATTCAATTTTCTGGCATCTAGGCATAAACGGTTCTTGTTTGGTTTGCATACTAACGTGACTCTATTGTTCCACGGTGACTCACTCAATTCCAACACTCCTAGTTCTAGCATTTTATCTACTTCTTCGTATAGTAGCTCTTGCACTTTGAGCGAGATGGGATAGTGTCTCTCTTTAAATGGTTCTGCATTGGGGATTAACTGTATTTTATGTTTTTCTAAATGAGTTCTACCCAGGCCTTTTCGTTCGAACGTCATATACTTTGTTTTTACCTCTTCTTTTGTAGCTGTTCACTTGTTAGTACATGTTGTTCTGGTTTAGTTAGAACTTCTTTCTTAAACTCATTTTCGATCATCTGCGCGTTCAGTTCACTGATTCCTATAATATCCGGAGCGAGATTGAACTTCCTCCAAAAGTCTATGCCTAAGTACACCTCTTGTTCCAGGAACGGGCATAGATAGAACAACTTTGTGCTTTTGTGCTGCATTTTCTGGAACGACACATTTAAGATCGTTTTCCCCACCACTCTCTTGCGTTCGCCGGACGCCGTGATTACACTTGATGAGTATTTTAAAATTTTGGTGTTCAACTCCTTTATTAGTTCATTACAGTTTTTTCCTAAGATACTTATAGCGGCTCCTGTGTCAAGCAATCCTTTGATTTTTTTATTTTCCAAATATATTTCGGCAAAAACTCGTGGGTCACCTTGGTATATAGATTCTACAGAATGTTTGACATAATGTCTTGCTTTTTTGCGCTGGCGGTACCTTGACCGGGCTTTTTTGACTTGGTTTGATATCTTGTTGGTACCGTCTCCCATTTGATTAAAAATTCTTTGCCTTGTTTCTAGATAATTTTCCAGCCGTTGCCTGTAGGTTAAATTGTATCTTTTACTCTTTTGCATTTTCGTTGGTCCTAAGTATACATTGTTGATGTTTTCTGTCTGTGTACCTACATTGGATTTTATTGGGCGGGGGTTTGTGAGGAGCGTGATTCTACCGCCCTCACCACGTTCCTTCGGCTGTTTCCCTGTCTACATTTTTCGCATTTGGGAGTAATGGTGTTCTGTAATCCGCACTTGTAGCAGAATATATTGCGCACTGGCGATTCACAGTCCATATAAACATGTCCATACTCATGACAATTCCAGCACCGGACATATGACGTATTCTCAGCTGCGGCAGCTACTTCAAAATCTTGCGGAGGTTCGTAACATTCAAATGTGTGATCATATTCTTGTAGTTCATTCACGCGTGGTAGGCGCTGACGTTGTGGATGTGTTAATGGTGGTGGAACGGTTCGGGAGTCTCTCAATGGAAACCTTTTCTCGATTTCTTTACATTCCGCTTTTAGTTGCTCCATATTAAATACATTGATCGCATACACCATGCGAGCAAGGTTTTCTCTTAAATTGTGCTTTACCAACTTTATCATTTCGAAATCTGTTATTGGCGATCTTAATCGCGATCGCAATGAGTACATAGCATGAAAATATTCTTCGATACTTTCCCCAGGTAATTGCTTGCGATCGGATAGTTCACGTAACAACTCGATATTTGTCTTGTTCGTCTGGTATTGTAAGAGTAGTCCATTTTTTAGGGAGTCCCAATTTGTCCCATGATTCATTTTCAAATAAACCCAATACCATTCTTTTGCTTGTCCTTTGAGCAGACGGTGAAAATCCCTCAACACTTCGGACCACGGAACACAATACAACTCCTGCATGTACTCCACCCGGAATATAAAATCTTCAGCGCTCAACGTGGTAGGATTGCCGTCAAATATAATATCCCATTTGTCTATTCTAATGGTGTTTGGTGCCATCGGGCCTTCGTTTGGTCTATGATCGGTATTATCATTTGAATGCTGACGCAACCCTTCGGTCGGTATGCGATTACCAAAACCAATGCCACTCAATCGTGGTTGGGTCGACCCCGCTAAGCTATCGATTCCATTAGATAACCTCGATCTCGGACTATTTCTGGGGGCGTCAGTTCGTCTGTCTTGTACAATAGTCTCGGACGTCTGTTGAATCTGTAACATTTTCATTCTATCGTCCAAGTCTTTTACCGAAGATGTTATGACGTTCATAAACTGTATCATTTCCTCTCTAATCATTTGTATGTCCGTTTTTTTGTTCAAATTACTTTCTATGGGAGCATTACGTAAACTGTGTAATAGTAAGTCTTCGTTAATACTCAGTGGCGCAGGCTGCTTTGGCCTTGCTCCGGTCTCTCCAGGCAAATTTCCTCCGTTGGACCTATTTATTATAGTTCCTGATAAATCTATCATATTCGAGGTGGTACCAGCTGTAGCTTGATCACAAGTCTTAGGTGGTGAATGTTGGACTCACCCCTGACGTACCTGTCGACCCGCGTCAAACATTTGTTCCCTACGTGTCTTATTTAAATTATTATCTGTCATGATTCAATAGAGATAAATAAAAGTCGCGGCAAAGCACCGTGAGAAGTTTACGTATCTATATATATACATGTAAAGTGAGAGTTTCAAACTCAGTTCATATAACGAAATTGAATAACAAGAATATGAGTCTCTTATATCTATATGTATGCAATATTAGGGTTTATCCTTATTTCATAACTACACAATAAAAATAAATAATCTATGTAAGCAAGTAGCCAATTATACAAAAGTAGATATTTTCCAAAGCCAAAAATATATAAACTTTATACTCAAATAATCTTTTGGGGGTTTGTGGTGTCGCTTCAGGACTTGGTTGAAGGTGATCGGACCTTTAGAAAGAAATCAACTATAGCATATTCATCCTTACCATGTACTCAAAATAAAAGAAACCTCCCCAAGAACGGTGCAACGCTTGCATGATATCTCAAACGGCCATTCGTTCTAGTTCCTTTTCTAACTCATACTACACGCCTCCACGGACGCTAAAATCATCATACAGAGCAACATGGGTCATCTCGCCCATGGCCTCTGTTATCAAAAGTTCAGAGCAACATGGGTCATCTCGCCCACGGCCTCTGTTATCAAAAGTTCAGAGCAACATGGGTCATCTCGCCCACGGCCTCTGACAATTTTGTGTATATGGTAATGATTGTATTCTACGGAAAACAAAAGAAATGAACGGAGCTATACTGGACTTCTGTCTATTGGAGCACCAATTTTGTTAGGATTGGATGCTTTGATTATTCGGACACGACTAATTTACCCTGGATGTTATTTAGGGTATTCCTTTCTTTTTTTATTTTAATTGGGCGCCATTTTTGTTACAATACCTGTAGTTGTTGTTCGAATTGTGAGGTGTTATGTTCTGCCAACATTTCTTGCCCCTCATAGTGGGACATTTACGCCAAACCGTCGACTCCCGGCTAGATGGAGGCCTCAGGGGGTTCTCAACCCGCAGTCTGGCGTAGGGCGGATTGGTAACAAAAAAAAATGATGGCGATGGTGGACTCTCATACGTGACCAGTTCGGACATGCAGACGTGTCCAATCCATCAGTGATGACAGCTGGAATATCACTGCACCATGTGCCCCTCCCCACCTTTGTGGCCATTTATGGTGACTATTATCTTTTTTAGGCCACCCTATTAACCGAAAAAAAATGTAGTTCCCTCACCTCATCCCCACACCACACCACTCACCCCGCTTGCGTTTCCCACTCTTACAAGAATAACATCATTCCCAATTCATTTAATTACAATTTAATATGTTATAAAGTTTCGAATGATATATTCTACCTATCCTATGTGTATGAATGTTTGATAACAATTTAATGTTATATTTAGTTCTAATTGTTCTAACCTGTCTAGCCTGTGTGTATATATATTCGATAACAAATCAATATTATATTAAGTTCTAATTGTTCTAGCCTGTCTAACCTGTGTGTGTGTGTATTCGATAACAAATCAATATTATATTAAGTTCTAATTGTTCTAGCCTGTCTAACCTGTGTGTGTGTGTATGTTCGAAAGCGATTCAATATTGTATTTAATTCCAATTGTTCTAACCTGTCTAACCTGTGTATGTATATGTTCGATAATAATTCAATATTACATTTAATTCCAATTGTTCTAACCTGTCTAACCTGTGTATGTATATGTTCGATAATAATTCAATATTACATTTAATTCCAATTGTTCTAACCTGTCTAACCTGTGTGACCTGTGTGTGTGTATGTTGGATAACAATTTAATATTACATTTATAAACGCACAAGAACTTTAGCCTATCTCCAGGCTTGATTATGCTTTTTTTCCCTCCCTATAAATTTACCAAGCAACAATTGAATATGCATATACAAAACTCATACCTATTTTCCTGGTTTTGTAAAATCGCCTCCCTTTACGCTGACTCCGAAGGAGCTCATTCGAAGTTTCTGCTTGAGGCACCTGCAAAAAAATGAATTGAATTTATAAATAGGGTATCTAGAGTATAGCTTTGGTCTGATTTTGATTCCTCAAAGCCGACCAAGCTGAGCATAATCAAACTTACAATTTTACATATACATATTTACCCTCTGCGGTTTGAACATACACACAAAATATGATATCAACAATAATCATAAGAAGAGAAAAAAAGAAAAAAAAAACAATGTATCAGCGTGATGTCGTTATCGCCAGCTAATCCCTCGCTCGGACCATATCACATGTGGCTATCTGCTCTCGTGTAGTCAGGCCGTGGTACACCTTCTCCTTTATTGGCTCCTGACTGAAACCTGACTTGGCCCCGGCTCTTTTACGACCACCTGGCACACTATTCCTTCGGAATTTGCCACAATACTATTTGGCACGGCTTGCGGCAAAATATTACTGTCTTTCAAATTCTTTTTAGCACCACGTGATCTTATTCTTCGTACAGATTTAAAATGTTTGGAGAACAGCGTGGATTCTTGCGGATTATATAACCTCGTGGCACGAGAGCACACTTTTTTTTTTCTTTCTTATTTGCTTACTTCGCTCCATGTGAAAAAAAAACGGATTATCGCAGCTTGTTCTCTGTATTTTTATTTTATTTTATTTTTTCAAATTTCCACCAAACTATTTTCCCTTTTTTTTCTTGTAGAAGTGTCACTAAGTTCTTTTTTTTTCTTTACTTTTTCCTTTTTTTTTTTTTTTTTTTTATAAAAAAAAAGGTTCCTTTATTTATTTCTCAATATCAAGATCACTCTCCGCACACCGTTCAACAGCCGATCAAAAATTGATTGCCACACGCCATTTTTTTCTTTTTCTTCCTTTTTTTCTTTAGTTTTTTCAGCTTTTTCTCCTTCTGCTCTGGCATCACTGATCATTCACATGAAACAGTGCTGCCCCACTAGTGCCTGCGACAAATGGTGTGAAGATAATGGCATGTTACTTAACTTAAAGAAATGTAAGAAATTGTCATTCCACTGGATATCCCCTATTCATACATATTATTCAATACATGATTATGTTTTAGAAAATGTAAATTTTTTCAAAGATTTGGGTGTTATCTTTGATTCGAAACTTAAATTTAATTGTGTTAAGTATATATACATACTTGTATATACACTTTATTTTTAAATCTAGCATGCTCTGTATTAGTTATCAATTTATATATGTTATAAATTTCTTTTTTACTTATTCTCAATAAAAACCTCAATAGGTTATGATCCAGCACGTCAAAAAATAAAAAATATAAAAAAAAATTTTTCTCTAACAAGAAAAATTCAATTTTCTATGAAATAAAAATGAGCTTTTCGATTAAAGTCGAACCGCTGAACAAAGAAAATTTTGACACCTGGAAAATACAGGTAAAGGCATTGCTTACGAAAAACGAAACGTGGAAGTATGTTTCTGGCAAAATGGAAAAACCAACCGAATCAGCAACTGCAATTGCCGAATGGGAAGATAATGATGAAAAGGCGAAAGCTGATTTAATATTGTCCATCAGCCCATCCGAATTACCACAAATAAAAAATTGTGTCACATCCAAAGATATATGGGATAAATTACATGCGATATACCAGTCGAGAGGTCCTGCTAGACAAGCCATGCTGTTGAAATCACTTATCTTAATAAAAATGAAAGCAGGTGACGATATGCGCGACCATGTTCAAAAATTTTTTGAAATCGTGGACAAATTAAACGAACTACAATTAATCATACTTGATCAGTTGTTAGCAGTCATTTTACTATACAGCATACCAGACGATTACGAAACCTTCAGAATAGCAATTGAATCACAAGAAAAACTACCATCGCTTGACATACTCAAGGTAAAACTCATTGAAGAATTTGAAGCAAGAAAACGAAATATGAATCGTGAAGTTGAAGATGCTATGTATACAAATAAAAACAACAAAAACAGTAAAAATACAAATGAGAAAAAATCAAAATTCAAATTTACATGCCATTCTTGCGGTAAGGTAGGACATATGGCAAAAGATTGCAAATCAAAATTCTTTGCCAAAAAGCATGACAAGAAAGAAGATGTATCCTGCAATGCAAATGAAGTGCTGTTTACTATGGGTCATGATAGTGACAAAAACGAATGGTGCTTCGATTCAGGTGCTTCATCGCATATGTGTGCCAGTAAATACCTGTTCAACGAAATCAATGCTACAAAAAATAAGAAGTTAACTTTAGCGAACGAGAACTTCACCGACATAAACGGCTGCGGTACAGTAACTTTTACTTCGAATACCGGAAGAAATGTTACATTAAACGAAACGTTATACGTACCAGATTTACGAACAAACCTTGTTTCTGTTTCTAAAATTACAGATCATGGGTATGAAATAATCTTCAAAAAGAATGCAGCAATCATTTTAAACTCAAACACAAAAGATATTGTATTTTCTGCAAAAAGGAAGGGTAATTTATATTACATAAATAAAAAAGAAGACGTCACATCTGTAGTATCTCAGAAAAGAACTCTACAAGATTGGCATGAAATACTTGGCCATGTATGGCCATAATCAAGAATTTTAACGTAGATGTAGACACAAAGAGTACACTACAACAGTGTGAAGTGTGTATTCAAGGTAAACAGTCGCAAAAACCGTTTAGTTTATCCGAACATAGAAGCACAGAACTGTTGAACATACAACATACCGATGTTTGTGGACCTATGCGTACCCGATCCCTTGCCGGATCAAAGTACTTCATCACGTTTATCGATGACAAAAGCAGATGGTGCGAGGTTTACTTCCTAAAAAGCAAAAATGAAGCATTTAGCAAATTTGTTGAATACAAAAACATGGTAGAACGCAAAACAGGTTTCAAAATAAAATGCTTAAGAAGTGATAATGGCACAGAATATGTTAATAACGAAATGCAACAATTATTAAAATCCGAAGGAATAAAACATGAACTCTTTTGGATATGGCTAGGTGTATGATGATAACTTCAGGACTCCCTCCTAGTTTTTGGGCCGAAGCGATAAATATGGCAAATTACATTCGAAACCGTTGTCCATCACAAAGTTTGAAAGGTAAAACACCATACGAAATATGGAACGGACGAAAACCAGTTTTTACTTATACGCATAAATTTGGATGCCATGCATACAAAAAAATTAGACAAAAAAAATAATAAAGGTAAATTTGAACCACGATCGAAAAAATGCGTATTTGTTGGATACTCTAATGTATCAAAAGGCTATCGTCTATGGAACCCCGAATCTAATAAAGTAGAACGCAGTCGTGATGTCATATTCACAGAAAATTTTAACAAGAATCAGTATATCGATTTTATGCCTGAAACTGTAGAATTACAGGTAAACCATCAACAACAACAACAACAACAAAAATTAACATTAGAAAAGCAAACATCAACTGAAAATTTAAACCAAAATCATCATGAAAATAAATTAACTAACATTAGTAGAGGCAAAGGTCGACCTAAAAAACTCTTAACCGGAAAAAGAGGCAGACCACGTAAAATATACAAAACTGTTAATAAACCAGAAACAAGATCTTTCGATTCAGACGTAAGTGGTGAAGAATATCAATCTGCCAACTTTACTGAACAAGGAGATCCAAAAACAAGTAGAGAAGCTCTATCAGCTGACGAAGCTACAGAATGCAAAGAAGCAATGGTAACTGAATACGAAATTCTCATGAAAAATGGTACTTGGGTTATAGTAGACCGTCCCCATAATAAAAAGGTCATACAATCGAAATGGACTCTAAGAACAAAATTTAACGCAAACGGATCAATTGAACGTAGAAAAGCGCGTCTTGTTGCGAAAGGTTTCACACAAACAGTAGGTATAGACTATGACGAAACATTCTCACCAGTGGCAAGAATGAGCACTATACGTTTATTATTGGCAATATCTACAGAAATGGAACTAGAACTCCATCAACTTGATTTTGTTGGTGCATACTTAAATGGTGAAGCAGATAAAGAAATATACATGGAAATGCCACCAGATCTAAAACAAATCCTAACACCATCCGAAGCAGCAAAATATAACGGAAAGGTATGTCTCTTGAAAAAAGCACTATATGGTCTGAAACAATCAGGAAGGTTATGGTATAAAAAATTAGACGAAAAGTTACGAAGTATTAATATGAAACCATCTGAATGTGATCCGTGTCTATACATTTACAAACACAACAACGATATATTAATTATTTCAATTTACGTGGACGATCTTATCCTAGCATCTAATAATAAAATTTTAACGAACCAACTGAAATCCGAATTGGCAAAAAGTTTCGAAATGAAGGATCGAGGTCCTTTGAAACATTGTCTCGGAATCCAATTTAATCAAGATATCGAAGTAGGCACTCAAAATATATACAAGAGATTTTGACGAAATTTAATATGGCCAATTGTAAACCAGTAAGTACCCCTACTAACACTGCACAAAAGTTAAGCAAAGTAGCAGAACAACAAGATGAACAGTCACTACAGGTACCATATCAAAGTCTAATTGGTTCTTTAATGTACCTAGCAGTATCAACAAGACCTGATATAGCTCACGCAGTAAGTGCACTTAGCCAGTATAATACATGCTATAATCAACAACACTGGATAGCGGCTAAACGTGTACTGAGATACTTAAAAAGAACACCAAACGTAGGACTAGTATTCAAAAAATGTGGTAAAGAATTAGAAGGCTTCGCCGACGCGGATTGGGGTGCAAACGTGGACGACCGTAGATCATATACGGGATACACTTTTAAATACGGTGGAGCAGCAATATGCTGGGAATCCAGGAAGCAAAGAACTGTGGCCATGTCCACCACAGAAGCCGAGTACATGGCTCTCTCTGACTCCGCGAAAGAAGCAATATATTTGAGAAGATTTTTAAAAGAACTAACAGGAATCGAACGAACCATTAAAATTTTCAATGATAATCAAAGTTCAGAAAAATTGTGCAAAAATCCTATATACCACAATAGAACCAAACATGTCGACATAAGACACCATTTCATAAGAGACGCGTTGGAGAGAGGTGAAGTCGACGTAGAATATCTAAATACAGAAGATATGCCAGCGGACTTTTTAACGAAGGGATTGCCCACAATAAAACACTACAAGTGCATGAACATCCTGGGTGTTAAGGAACACCATTAACGGTTTTTAAACAATACAATGCCAGATTTGAGGGGAGGTGTTAAGTATATATACATACTTGTATATACACTTTATTTTTAAATCTAGCATGCTCTGTATTAGTTATCAATTTATATATGTTATAAATTTCTTTTTTACTTATTCTCAATAAAAACCTCAATAAATTGCCACAATAAATAAAGCCATGTCGTTGTTAGGATTTATCAAAAGGTGGTCAAAAGAATTTAACGATCCGTATATTTGCAAAAGGCTCTTTTCATCCTTGGTTAGGCCGACGTTAGAATATTGTGTTGTCGTTTGGGCTCCTATGTATCAATGTCATATTGACCGTTTAGAATCAGTTCAAAAAAACTTTTTAATATTTGCTTTACGTGGACTGGGGTGGGATCGTAATAGATTACTTCCGCCTTATGAAAATAGGCTTATGCTTATAAATTTACCATCATTAAAGAAGAGGCGTGTTAAGCGTACTTTTTATTGTGAAATTAATTCGTGGTGTTGTTTGCTCACCATATCTTTTGAATTGTATTAACTTTAACGTTCCTGGTAGAGTGTCTCGTAATTATATTCCAATAAGATTATCGCTTTGTCGCACAAATTACGAATTATTTGATCCATTTCGGTCGCTTTGTAAGCTATATAACGAAAATGTGCATCGCTTTGATGAATCAACTGAATCATTTGCCATTATTAAAAGAAAATTGTTAGTTGTTGGGTTGCCAGGCTGATTTGTGTATGCATTTTCTACGTATGCGGATGTACTAGTTACAAGTCATATGCGTGCGGAATGTATACTTACTTCTACAGCAGTCACATATATACTTTATATTGTAAATGTATGTGACTGTAATATTATAATTCTTATATTGTATTGTAATATATTTTTGGTATTTTACTTATTTTTTTATATATATATATTGTAACATCTAATTATTGAAATTGTTATTCACTAATTAATAATTATTATTTAATTTTAATTAAATTCTAATTTAGTTCTAGTACCTTATTTTTGAGCAATCCTTTTTAATACAATACAATTTAATTAAAAATTTGCATTATTACAATTGTTATAATTATAATTATTTGATAGCTTGTATGATCCAAGCTTTATGTATACCTCTATTATATATTTGAATTGTATTAGATTACCCTTTTATTATTTTTACAATTTCTATATTATCTTTTATTAAACTTTATTATTATTATTAGTATAATATAGTTTAAAATTTTATTTTTAATTTTCACATATATTATTTTTTGCTGTTGCTCTGCTGTTGTTGTTGTTGTTGTTGTGGCTGCGTTTAAATTGTTATTATTGTTTTTATTTTTACTTATTTTTATTTTTTACATTACTTTGAGTGCATTTTTGAAGCTTTTTATTATTTTAATATTTAAGCATTCTTTTGGATTTGCACTTCTGTTTATATTTTTCAATTGTTGTAATCATGTGTTTTTTCTTTTTACCAATTTTTATTTAAATCTATCATTAGTTCTTAAGTTGCTGAATTTTATATTGTAGCACAAAATGAAATAAAGAAATAAAATTATACAAATGAGTATTTTAAGAGGACAGGATTTGAAAAAACTCAGTAAATGAGTATAGTTGGTCACTTTATTTACATGTAAAAATAATTGTTTAAATTTTTAAGGTTTTAGAAAAGGAGCTGAACCCGGCATGCCACCACTATCAATATTAAAGCTACTTGTGGCAGTAAATTACAATATTGCTGCATATATGATGTATTGCTGGTGTGGAGTGCTTGGTTCTATACAAATTTTGGTTGACTGATCGTGGACTTATGTATTTATATCATATGACTTAAAATAAAAGAAAGAATAATTTTAAGAAATAATTTTAAATATTTGGTAAATGTGGGAATTAACCAGAGGCAGTGTCAGTGTCTGTGTTTTCGTGTCAGATTCAACTATAGTTGAAAAACCCATAAAAATATTTAACCTTAAATTGCTTTGATTCGTAGATGTGACTTTGTGGCAACAAGCTGGCTTTACTCTGAAGAAAGTTATACCTATTTTAACTATTTCATTTTAATGGCAAAAATTTCATATATATGACAATTTTGTAAAAAATATTTTGAAAGAAACGATTCGAAGTTTTAATTTCTGGATGTTCAAAGGTACCGTTAAAAAATTTAAATATTTTATTAATTTTATTAATTTTACTTGACGATACTAAGAGAAATAATGCAATAGCACAGCCAGCAGTCTACACTAAAAGTTTACAAACAAAATATTTTTTTTTAACACTTTAAGTAAGCGAGACTGTAATATCGATTTAAGTAGATTTCTACGTTGCTGAATGATGGGAAATTAATTAAAGATCGACGTAAAGCAAATATTACGTCCTAAAAATAAAGTAAAAATTACTTTTTATAAATATATTTGATAAAATTTAAATAAAGAAAATATAGTGTAAAAACATTTTCACGTAAAAAAAAAAACTAAAAAAATGTCTATCTAATTTGAAGATGAACGAACAAGTCAATAAAAATGAAAACAATTGAGAAAGCTGTACAAACGTTGTGAATATAACTTGTGCCTTTAAGTTTGTAGGTTAAAGAGAGACGTCAATGCGAGTGCGGGAGTAGAGAAAAAATTGAATAGAAATTTCTTTAGTGTC
This sequence comes from Ornithomya chloropus, assembly GCA_963971445.1. Taxonomy (NCBI): domain Eukaryota; kingdom Metazoa; phylum Arthropoda; class Insecta; order Diptera; family Hippoboscidae; genus Ornithomya; species Ornithomya chloropus. The sequence goes on from OZ020531.1 coordinate 8,056,738, forward strand.
GTTGTATAATAAATACGTGAAGGATGTCCTGTAAAGAAAAAAGAAAGACAAGAAAAACAATACAAAATGTAAAATTTTAAATATTACAATTAAAGAAATTGCAACCGCAATTAAAAAAACTAAATATAAATTCATTTTTAATAAAAAGGCAGAAGTGTTTGTACCGATAAAGAGAATAAATGGTTAACAATTCATTTTTCTAATAAGTGAAGGCAATAAAATGGATATTAAAGAAAAGAACGAGAAAAACGGACACCAAACTGGACACAAGCAAGTACATATTTACCGATAGCACTAATAGTGATAATTGTAAGCAGTTAAAAAAGAAATTAACTTTGAAATCAAAATCAGCTATTAAAACGGCAGATCATAACAGGGAACAGAACGAAGATGTGGTAATGAAAGATGATAAATTGGAAACAAACAGATAAAGTGGGAGTACAGTCCTTCAAAGTTAGCAGAAGTGAAAGAAAAAATTATAATGAGGATGTAACGGAGGACAATAAACTAGAGAAGAATTCCACAAAGAAATATAGCAAAGCTTCGAAAACTGATGATAAAACTCAAAGTTTAGTTACATCAGCATCACCATCCCATATACCCTCCGCCGAAAGTTCTCGAGGGCAGAAGCAAAAACCAGCAAAAGAAGGTAAAACACAAGAAATATCTCTGAAAGAGATTTTGCATACAGCATCTAACATATCTAACAATTGTACAGCACAACCCATTAATGTGGTACGCAATGGCACTATACCAAATGTTGGCAAACCCCAGCTATCAACCATGAGCAAAAAATTAGAACAATTGGCAAAGGCGGGGCGAGCTCGTAAACCAAAGTCAGCGGTGGCTATGTATGAAAGTGAGGTGGGTGTCATTTTGATAAATTTCATTTTTTTTTTACATATTTTCCTGTTATACAGCTGAGTAAACATAAACCCGGCATTAAGTTGTGCATTAAAAAGTCGGAAACAACATATAATGCGACAGCAGCAGCAGCAACAGGTACTGCAATATCAGCTGTAGTAAAGGCCATGAACAAATCGGCTTCTTTGGCGACAGCAAAGATTCGCAAAGGGTCCCGTCAAATTAAACAGCGAGCGCGTTTATATGACAGTATTGAGGAGCCGGATAATATTATTTATAAACCGAGACGTAAAAAGGAACGTAACAGTAAAAAATTAACATCAACCACAGGCGCAGTAAATGGCACAAGCACAGAGGAGGCGCGAGAAGCCATAGAGCAAAGTGTCTGGGGTAGCCAATTACCTAAAGCAGTACTTTTCAAGGTAATAAAATCACATAATATGGAAACGTTGACAAGTGTAATTTGAAAAAGCGGTAATCTGTAGGTTTTTCAAATGTTGGTGGAGAAGGAAGGCAGTTTTCCAACTTTATACCGCTTGGGTAGAGTATGTTCGTTATGGCGGCGCGTTTCACTAACACCTGAGCTTTGGAAAATCATGGACTTGACTACTTGGACTAAGGAGAAATATCGTTCGGAATTGAAATTGAAATGGTTTGTGGACAATCGCTGCAAAGGTTGTACCGAATTGAATGTTTGTAAGTATCGATCTAAAGATTTCGTTTCATTGTATTAATGATGTATTCATCCTTCATAGCTAATTGGAAAGTAACGGATATAAATTGTTTTCTAAACAAACTGGCGGAGGGTGCCCAAAATCTAACCAGCATCACATTGGCCGATTGGAAGGGTTTCACTTCAGATCATTTAGCTTTTTTAGTAGATAAAATGAAAAAATTACAAAGATTGAATTTAAGTTCAATTAATGTAAGCAGACATCAACAGCAATAATGATATAATGAATGTAACGGTATTAATTAACTTTGCTGTATAGGTGGAAATGAATGCCAGCCAAAGTGCTGTCGGTGTGCAATCATTGTGCAATGCATTACAAGCGATGAATGAACGTTTGACTCATCTCTACTTGGCCCATAATCGTTTAGCTGGAATACCCCAAATGGTCAATATATTATCGGTAAATTAATGTGTAATGTTAATAAGATATTTTTAGTTATAAATAATTATTAATTTTCATCTTCCACAAATGTTAGACACATTGTCCTAATCTATTATTGTTGGATTTGTCAAATATCAGCACACAAGCTACATCGCATGGCATACTGCATGTAGAAAAATTGCAACAAGGTTGTCCCAAACTTAAAGTTTTACGCATTACCAACTCACATATAACCTTAAGTGCGGCCTCAATGCAAGAAATGGTAAGAAAAATATATGTTCAGAAAAATTATACTCATGGGATAAAAAAACCTTTTTTACCTAACTAGATGGATTCACCTGGTTTTCCAGATTTAGAAGAATTGTCTGTGGCTGCGGTTAGCGACGAATCACGTATTTTGGGTGATGAACATTTGCAACGTATTTTAAAAACAAGTTCAAAGCTTAAATTATTAGATGTTCGGTGCTGTACACGCTTAACCCATGAAAGCCTTATACGTTTAGCCGCTTGGGATATTAAGCATTTGTTTTTATCTGGTTGTTCCGTTACACGTGATATGGGGTAACATTTAATGCGTGCTATTTTTAAATAGAAATTGTTTAGTTTTTTTTTTTTTTATTTAGATCGGGTTTAGAGTTAATTGCATCTAAATGGGCTCATAGCCTTATTGAATTGGATCTCGCCTGGGCCAACGTACAACAACCATTGGATAATGCTTTACACGCTTTGGCTGATAAAGGCGTTGAATCACGTTTGGCGTAAGTTTATAATACAAAATCTATTATATTTGTATTCTATTTATAAAAATGATATTTGATTTTCCTTTCATTTTATGTTTTGCTGATTAGCCATTTAAATCTTTGCGGATCTTCGGTTTCAGATAAGGCAGTTAAGGAAATTTTAGCCATTTGCCCTTTAATGAGCTCCATCAATTTATCATCATGTCGGGGTTTGCCGCGTGGTGTTAAACGTTTAATGCAAGGACCGCAGGAACTAAATGAATTACGTGAAGTGCTTAAAGTGCAATTAAAAGTCAAAATACCGCAACCAAGCAACACAGCCAATACGTTACAGTCCACCACTGTAAGCTGTATAAATAATGCCAAGGCGAGCAGTGAGGACGGCGGTGGAGATGGAGGTGCTAGTGTTAATAATAGTCAGCTATAGTCCAGTATAAGGCGTTGAATTGCTTTAGAAAAACATATCCAATATTTTTTATTGCAACAAAACTTTCCCCTTTTAGATTCTTAAGTTGACACCGGCAGACAGGTTTTGCTTTACTTTTGTATTAAAATTGTTCTATTATGAGTTTGTATGTGGAAGCAGTGCTTCTTACTATTAGTTGTATATTTAAAGTTAATTTTTGTTTTCTTCTAATTTGTGGTTAGCACTCTTTCAACCTTCCCACCCATGCTCTTTCTTACCTCAACACATTTCTTGAGTCAATTAATTGCAAATTTTTTCCATTTACACTTATTGGAATTAAAACAATTTTTATACCCTCCACCTCAGTGATGAAGGTTTATTCTTCTGTTTGCAACACCCAGAAGGAGGCGTGAGAGACCCTACAAAGTATATATATTCTTGATCAGCGTCAAAAACTGAGTCGATTTAGACATGTATGTCCGTTTGACCGTCTGCTGTTGACACTCTCACGGGCGTACATTTTGGGTATTGAGCTGCAATTTTGTACAGGCACGATCTAGAGCCACGCCCACAATCAACAAAAATCTATTTATCTGCCACAAAAATGGAGTTGTAAACTTGAAATTTGGTACGTACATCTATAAATATTAGCTTCATCGGTACGCCAAAAATGGGCGTATTCGGATAACAGACACGCCCACAATTTAGAAAAAAACTACATTCACCATGAAACTTGCATGCTGATACGTAAGATATACACTATTAGATGGCGCAATATACATATATTTGCCACGCTCACCGTTGTGGAGGTATTTAAAATTTGGCCTAAGTCAAATTTAATTTTCTTACTTGTTTGTAATAATATTCTATATATAAGTATTAAGTACATATATATAGTAATGTTTAATTTTGTGCAACTACGATTATTATTACTTCGCCTAGGTGAACGTATATTATTTTTTACTTTTTATTTTCATTTCATTTATTTCAAAGTTCCTTAAAAATATTTTTATAAAATTAACATGGGTGCCTCCCACCTCTTCAGCTTGAAGCTTATGTGTACACTTGTCCCACAATTTTGTTTATTTGATTATCCCAAGTGGGCGTTCTATGAAATGTCACTCCAAGGTTTTTTACAGAGTCAACTATCGCAATGTCCCCATTAAACGGATTCTAATGTTCCTCAGATCCGCCTTCCTGTAAAAAGCTAGGCAAGTGGGTAAGTCATTAATGAATAAAGATAACAACAGTGGACCAAGGACGGACCCTTGCGGAACGCCTCGCTTAATCGGAAGTGGTTCGGAGAAACAATTATTGACAAACACAGTGTTTTCTATTTGAAAGATAAGTTTCAACCATACTGGTGGCTGTGGTATGAAAATTATAGAATTTTCTAAGTTTGACTTCCATCAGCAAATGGTCGACAAAATCAAACGCTTTTGTATGATCTAGTAGCACAAGGAGTGACACATTGTTATTGTCCAAATTACTCCTGACGCTTTCTGCAACATCAATCAGTGCATAATCTATTTTTACGAAAACCGGGCTGAGGGTCTATTAATAGTTGGGACTAATGTGATCACAGATCTGTTTTTTAATAATTTTTTCAAAAACTTTGGAAAGAAACAGAAGGATCGCAATTGGTCTATAGTCACCACTGCTTTTCGGAATAGGCAAAAGTTTTGTTAGATTCCAACAACTCGGAAAGGTCGAACGCATGATTACATCATTAAAAATTAATGTAATACTTTTCAGCACAAACTGGAGAGTAAGTATGTTATTATTATTATTATTATTATTATTATTTTTATTATCATTATTACTATTATTATTATTATTATTATTATTATTTGTGATAATTTATTTATAATTTTAGTACAATTCAATGTTATGCATGTTAACAAAAGCAAAGCTATGAAAAAGATGAGAAAAATTTTGACATAAAATTCTACAAACTAGATAAAAAAACTAAGGCTACTTAAATTATATTATTATAGTTTGATATCAAGTAGATGGTTGCAAAGTATTGTTTGTTATATTCAACATGTCCCCTCAAACAATGACTGCATACCATCTTAATTGAAATCTATCAAACCTATAATTTTGATACATTTATTATGCTTTTCTGTTAATAATACCTTAGTTAGAATATCAGCAGGCATTTCTTCAGTTGATAAATATTCTATGTTTATATTTCCGTTACACACATTCTCACGTACGAAGTGATGACGTATGTCGACATGCTTTGTTCGCTTATGGATTTTATCAGGATTTTTGCTCAACAATCCAGCACCCTGATTATCATTGTAAATGGTTATGGTGTTTTGCTCACTTCCACATATTTCGTTTATAAATCGCTTTAAATAAATTGCTTCTTTTGCTGAATCTGACAAGGCCATATATTCGGCTTCTGTACTTGATAGAGCTACAGAGAGTTTTTTGTTTACATGATTCCCAACTAATGGCTCCATTTCCGTACTTAAAAATATAACCAGTAAATGACCTTCTGTCATCTATGTTCGCACCCCAATCTGCGTCTGCATAACCAACAAGTGCATCATTCGTTTTTTTTGAATACCAAATGTACGTTTTCTGTTTCCTTAAGATACCGTAAAACCCTTTTCGACGCAATCCAATGTTGTTTTCCATAATTTGTATTATATTGGCTTAATATGCTGACAGCGTGTGATATGTCTGGACGTGTAGATGTTGCCAAGTACATTAAAGATCCAACTAAATTTTGATATGGTAAGTTTTCAATTTCATTTTTTTCTTTTTCAGTTTTTGGAGACATATCTGCAGATAGTTTAACACTTTTATCAAGAGGTGTTTTTACAGGCTACTTTCCATATTAAAACGATTTAAAATATTCTTAATGTATTTTGTTTGAGACATTGTTATCTCTTTCGTATTAACATTTTGTTTAAACTCAATTCCTAAGCAAAAGTTTAATCTACCCATATCTTTCATTTGGAATGAGGCAGCTAATTGTTTTTTAATTTAGCACCTGTTTCGGGATTATTCAACAATATAATAATATCGTCTACATATATGGCTAATATAAGCAAGTCGTCCCCTTGTTTCTTAACGTATACACATGGGTCTGAGTTTGTCGGCTTTAATCCAAATTGTTTGAGTTTCTCGTCTAATTTTTTATACCATTGACGGCCCGATTGTTTCAAAACGTACAAGGCCTTTTTTATTAATAAAACTTTATTACCTTCGTACACGTTTCTTTCACTTTTGTTGAGTATTACGTGAAATTCATCTGGTATTTTCATATAAATTCTTTCCTCTATATCACCATTAAGATACGCTGTTACGAAATCTAATTGATGTACTTCCAAATCAAATTGAACTGCTATTGCCATAAGTAAGCGAATTGAACTTATTCTAGCCACAGGCGCAAATGTTTCATTGAAATCCATTCCAGGTGTTTGTGTAAAGCCCTTAGCCACTAATCTTGCTTTATAACGTTCTATGGATCCATTTGCTGTATATTTGGTTCGTAAGATCCACTTTGAATCAACGATTTGTTTGTCTTTTGGCTTTCGAACTACGTCCCAAGTTTGATTTTTAATTAGTGATTCATACTCAACCATTATTGCTTTACGCCATTCGTTGGCATCAGGACGTGATAAGGCTTCTTCAATTGTTTGTGGATCGCTCTGTGTAGCAATACTAGCTAAATGTTCATGCAATTCGTTTTCGTTATCGTTATTTGTGTTATTTGAAATCATATTATAAACTTTTCGAGGACGGCCTCCCATCCCTGTATACATTTTTCTTGGTCTACCTGGGCTTCTTTTGGTTGATGAACAAGGAGAATGTTCTTCGTTAATTTCCAACTCGTTTTCTGGTGGTGTTTCATAGTTTTCGATTTCCTTTATATTTTCATCTATGCCATTTTCATCTCGTATTTGTGTTTCTTGCACAAAAGAATGTTTATTATTAGGCGAAAAGTTGTGTAGTTGTACATTCACGTTAGAGTCCATACTATCATGTGTCTTCGTCTTCGTAAGCATTTGTTGAGTCGTAAGTATTTGTAAATACAACATCTCCACTGCATAATACCTTTTTGTTTTCAGGATCCCAGAGGCGATAAGCTTTTGATTTTATAGAGTAACCAATAAATATACATCTTTTTGACTTTGAATCAAATTTTCCTCTCTTATTAGTTTTATCCAGCATATATGCTATGGTGCCAAATGTTCGAAAATATTTTACTGAAGGCGTTTTTCCTGTCCATAACGTGTAAGGAATCTCACCACGGAGAGTTTGGGATGGACATCTATTTCGAACGTGATTCGCTGTAAGTACAGCTTCAGCCCAAAAATTTGGTGGTAGATTAGACTGAAGCATCATACATCGTGCCATCTCGACCAAAGTTCTATTTTTCCTTTCGGATACACCATTTTGTTGTGGTGTATATTCAGCACTGAATTCATGTTTGATGCCTTGGTCATTTAAGAAATTTTCGAACACTTTATTTGTATATTCGGTTCCACGATCGGATCTAATTTTTTTTATTTTTTAGCCTGTACTATTTTCTACATAATTTTTATATTCTTTAAATTTGTCAAAAACTTCGCTTTTACTTTTCAAGAAATAAATTTCGCACCACCTTGTTTTGTCATCAATAAATGTTAAAGAATAACGTGAACCATTCATTGACTTGACGCGCATTGGTCCACATACGTCCGAGTGTACCAACTCTAAGACTTCAGCTGATTTCGTGTTGCATTTTCCAAATGGTTTAACAGACTGCTTTGCTTTAATACATATATCACAAGGTGGTAGTTTTTCATGTAAATTTAATGCCATGCCATGTACTTTTTCTTGGCGTACAATATTTTTCAAATCTACCTCATTCAAGTGGCCATAACCTTCGTGCCATTCTTTAATATCAAGTGCTTGCGTTAAATTACAAATTTCGTTTATTTCATTAACATAATATAAATTTTTATTTCGATAAGCTACCATGACATCTTCACCAGAAGTTGAATTTTTTTATGACAACTTTATCACGATTAAAAATTACTGTTAAACCATAATCCGTCATCTTTGACACTGAAAGTAGATTTGATCTAAGATCTGGTACAAAAAGTGTATTATTAAGACTTGCCGTAGTGCTAAGTGTCGTGCCCAACTTGACAAGTCCAGTTCCTTCGATTTTTATTGTATTGTTGTTGGCCAATTGCAATATTTGCATGTCTGACGCGTTTAAAGTTTTAAATTTAAATCGTTCTGAGCACATATGAGACGATGCTCCAGAATCTAAACACCATTTATTACGTTGATTATCGACTGTCATAGCTATTTCTGCATTTCGACTTTGTTCGTGATTTTTGATTTTTTTCTCATTAGGTTCGTAAAATATTTAGATTTACACTCTTTAGCCTTGTGGCCGTATTTACCACACAACTGTGACAGGTAAATTTAAATTTTTCATTTGACATTTGAGTGTAAAATTTGTGGTTGTTGTGAGTTTTATTCGTTTTCTTTACATACATAGCTTCTTTATTTTCGTTAGTAATATGTCGCCTTCGAGATTGGTATTCTTCAATAAGTTTTACCTTTAGAACTTCAGGTTTAAGTAATTTTTCTTGTGATTCTATAGCGACACGAAAAGATTCATACTCTTGTGGTATACTATACAACAGTAAAATACTAATTAGTTCATCAAGAATATGCATTTCCATCTCATTGATTTTATCAACAATATCAAAGAATTTTCGAATATGATCTCTCATATCTTCTTCATTCTGCATTTTCAACAGTATAAGAGATTTCAAGAGCATAGCTTGACGGGCTGGTCCTTTCGATTGATACATATTATGTAACTTGTCCCATACTTCTTTAGACGTTTTGCAATTCTTTATTTGTTTTAATTCGGTGGGAGCAACGGTTAAAATTAAATCTGTTTTAGCTTTAGCATCTTCATCTTCCCATTTTACTGATTCATTTGCATCATTCGGTTTTATATAACTTCCATTACTATATTTGCAAGTATTGTTTTTAATTAGCAATGCTTCGACTTGGATTTTCCAAATATCAAAATTATCCTTTCCCAAAGGTTCAATTTTTACACCAGCCACATTCATCTTCGTTGTTTTTGTTATTAACCTTTTTTTTTTCTTTAAATTTAAATACTTTTTATAAACTAAATTCGACTATAATTCGCGCAGTGGAAGCGCGCTGGGCCCATAACCTGTGATAATTTATTTATAATTTTATTACAATAAAATGTTATACATATTAACAAAAGCAAAGCTATGAAAAAGATGAGAAAAATTTTGACACAAAATTCTACAAACTAGATAGAAAAGCTAAGGCTACTTATATTATATTATTATAGTTTGATATCAAGTAGATGGTTGCAAAGTATTGTTTTTTATATTTAACATGTCCCCTCAAACAATGACTGCACACCATCTTAATTGAAATCTATCAAACCTATAATTTTGATACATTTATTATACTTTTCTGTTGATAATACCTTAGTTAGAATATTGGCGTGCTTTTTTCGGCAAGAATTAATGGCGAAAAGATTGCAGTCAGTGGAGTAAAAATAAAACTACGATTAAAACATTTCATTGTTACTCATATACATATATAGAAGATTGAGTTTGAAGTAATAAAGTTAATGTTAAAACGTAGACTGCAGCCAGCGACACTTGTAATTATTTGTTAATATGATAGTTAATAAACTTAAAAAAAAAAAAAAAAAAAAAAAAGAGGCTAGTGATTCATTTGTTAATTTAGATTTACGACGTTTAAATCGTTTAGCGTGTAAGCAACGACCAAATTACAATTTTGTGCAACGTATCAGAAGAAGCGTTGTCCTCACTTGAGGCTGATGAATGGCGAGCAGCTATGAATGATTAAATTAATTCGCTAATGTCAAATGAAACGTGGTCTTTAGTGGACTTGCCGCCAAATAAAAAGCCAATTAAGTGTAAGTGGGTTTTCAAAAACAAATTAGATGTAAATGGCCAAGTTATAAGTCGCAAAGCCAGACTTGTCATCAAAGGTTGTAGTCAAAAGAAAGGTATTGATTACAATGAAACTTTTGCTCCCGCAGTACGCTATACATCAATTACCGTTACCTTAGAAGAAACAATTTTTATGGAACAACCGGAAGGTTATGATGATAGTTCAAACAAAGTATGCGGTTTAAAAAAGTCGTTATATGGATTAAAGCAGTCCAGTCGTGTATGGAATAAACAACTAAATGCTGTATTACTAAGTTTTAGTCTTAAAAGAAGTGAAGTCGATCAATGTGTGTATTATAGCAAACGTAATGACAATTTAGTTTTGTACGTGGCTATATACGTGGATGACGTATGAATATTTTCAAATAGCATGAAAATTGTCAACAGTTTAAAAGCCGATTTGTCTAAGAAGTTCTTAATGAAAGATATGGGAGAAGCTTTTTCAGATTTGGGATTGCGGATTCAAAGAAACAAAAATTCTATCAAAATTGATCAGTCACAATACATTCATAAAATGTTGAAACGTTTTTCTATGGAAGATTGCAACCCTGTTGCAACGCCATTAGATATCAACCAAAGGTTAAGTGTGGAAATGTGTCCAACAAATGAAGCAGAACGCCGTAATATGGAAAAAGTACCTTATTTACAAGCAGTCGGTTGTTTGTTATTTGCAGCACAAGATACACGACCAGACATATGTTTTATTGTTAACATGTTAAGTCGATTTAACCAAAACCCAGGGGAAGCACATTGGGTCGCAGTAAAACGTGTGATGAGATATTTAAAGGGCACTAGGTCTAGGTCAAAGGTCTTGTATATAAATGCAATTCTTATGACATAACTGGTTACTATGATGCTGACTGGGCAGGTTGTATAGACAACAGGCGATCCACGTCGGGTTATGTTTTTGTCAATCAAGGTGCTGCCATAGCATGGTGTTCAAAACAACAAAATACGGTAGCGTTGTCTTCAACAGAGGCGGAGTTTATGTCCGTGTCAACATCTACACAAGAATTAATGTGGTTGTGGCGCTTGGAATCTGAATTAGTAGAACATCTATTATCTTGAATTGTGACAACAAGAGTGCTATACAAACTTTTCAAAATGGAAAGTACTCGCCTAGAACAAAACATATTGACATTCGTGTAAAGTTCATCCGTGACCAACTGGAAAATCGCGAAATTGAAATAGTATACGTTGAAAAAAATAAGATATTAGCCGATAACTTTACGAAAGGTTTAAACGTTACCAAACACCAGTTTTTTCGCGAATGGACTGGGTCTTTTTTGAATTACTTTCTTATTTGTAGGATGTTCATTCTGGGAGAGTGTTGAATATATAGAATGATCACCCTGTCAAATAACACAACACTGTATAGATATAATTATAACCCTGTGAAACAATACAACACTGTATAGACGTAAGATGTGTATGCATACGAGTTTAATAAATTCTTCTCTCTTTTTCTGCTACAATACTCTGCGCTAACATAAGCAATCACTTCTTTTAGAATAAAATAAATTAAAGCACGCGTATACGCGTTGAGTCAAAACCCGAACCCTTTGCAAAAATTTATTTTCGTTACTGTGACTCTTCTTCTTTTCTTTCGCTCATAGTACTGAATCACATAAAATATTCGTGATCTTTTAAAGCATTTAATACTTAACGTATCAAAGTCAATTGCATGTGAAATTTAAATTTAAAAATATTTTAATACTGAAGCACTACATTTACTGCTACTGTATATAATTTATACATGTGCATATGCTTAAACGGTAATTAGCGTCATACATTCTACTACTTTCATTGCATAAACGACCGAAACCGCTACAGAGGTGTAGCGGCATCAGAAATATCTATCGGCCATCTGTTGGCATAAAATATAAAGATGTCACATTTTTTGATATATAAGTTTAAGTTGAGTT
>OZ020531.1:8068982-8142794 GCA_963971445.1 Ornithomya chloropus
TGTGAAACAATACAACACTGTATAGACGTAAGATGTGTATGCATACGAGTTTAATAAATTCTTCTCTCTTTTTCTGCTACAATACTCTGCGCTAACATAAGCAATCACTTCTTTTAGAATAAAATAAATTAAAGCACGCGTATACGCGTTGAGTCAAAACCCGAACCCTTTGCAAAAATTTATTTTCGTTACTGTGACTCTTCTTCTTTTCTTTCGCTCATAGTACTGAATCACATAAAATATTCGTGATCTTTTAAAGCATTTAATACTTAACGTATCAAAGTCAATTGCATGTGAAATTTAAATTTAAAAATATTTTAATACTGAAGCACTACATTTACTGCTACTGTATATAATTTATACATGTGCATATGCTTAAACGGTAATTAGCGTCATACATTCTACTACTTTCATTGCATAAACGACCGAAACCGCTACAGAGGTGTAGCGGCATCAGAAATATCTATCGGCCATCTGTTGGCATAAAATATAAAGATGTCACATTTTTTGATATATAAGTTTAAGTTGAGTTGTTAAAAAGAGTTAGTATATGACAGCTGTAGAAAACACACGTGTATGAAAATAAATTCAATGAATAATATATAGTGAACAAAGAGCTATATTTCACCGTTTATGCAATGAAAGTAGTAGAATGTATGACGCTAATTACCGTTTAAGCATATGCACATGTATAAATTATATACAGTAGCAGTAAATGTAGTGCTTCAGTATTAAAATATTTTTAAATTTAAATTTCACATGCAATTGACTTTGATACGTTAAGTATTAAATGCTTTAAAAGATCACGAATATTTTATGTGATTCAGTACTATGAGCGAAAGAAAAGAAGAAGAGTCACAGTAACGAAAATAAATTTTTGCAAAGGGTTCGGGTTTTGACTCAACGCGTATACGCGTGCTTTAATTTATTTTATTCTAAAAGAAGTGATTGCTTATGTTAGCGCAGAGTATTGTAGCAGAAAAAGAGAGAAGAATTTATTAAACTCGTATGCATACACATCTTACGTCTATACAGTGTTGTATTGTTTCACAGGGTTATAATTATATCTATACAGTGTTGTGTTATTTGACAGGGTGATCATTCTATATATTCAACACTCTCCCAGAATGAACATCCTACAAATAAGAAAGTAATTCAAAAAAGACCCAGTCCATTCGCGAAAAAACTGGTGTTTGGTAACGTTTAAACCTTTCGTAAAGTTATCGGCTAATATCTTATTTTTTTCAACGTATACTATTTCAATTTCGCGATTTTCCAGTTGGTCACGGATGAACTTTACACGAATGTCAATATGTTTTGTTCTAGGCGAGTACTTTCCATTTTGAAAAGTTTGTATAGCACTCTTGTTGTCACAATTCAAGATAATAGATGTTCTACTAATTCAGATTCCAAGCGCCACAACCACCTTAATTCTTGTGTAGCTGTTGACACGGACATAAACTCCGCCTCTGTTGAAGACAACGCTACCGTATTTTGTTGTTTTGAACACCATGCTATGGCAGCACCTTGATTGACAAAAACATAACCCGACGTGGATCGCCTGTTGTCTATACAACCTGCCCAGTCAGCATCATAGTAACCAGTTATGTCATAAGAATTGCATTTATATACAAGACCTTTGACCTAGACCTAGTGCCCTTTAAATATCTCATCACACGTTTTACTGCGACCCAATGTGCTTCCCCTGGGTTTTGGTTAAATCGACTTAACATGTTAACAATAAAACATATGTCTGGTCGTGTATCTTGTGCTGCAAATAACAAACAACCGACTGCTTGTAAATAAGGTACTTTTTCCATATTACGGCGTTCTGCTTCATTTGTTGGACACATTTCCACACTTAACCTTTGGTTGATATCTAATGGCGTTGCAACAGGGTTGCAATCTTCCATAGAAAAACGTTTCAACATTTTATGAATGTATTGTGACTGATCAATTTTGATAGAATTTTTGTTTCTTTGAATCCGCAATCCCAAATCTGAAAAAGCTTCTCCCATATCTTTCATTAAGAACTTCTTAGACAAATCGGCTTTTAAACTGTTGACAATTTTCATGCTATTTGAAAATATTCATACGTCATCCACGTATATAGCCACGTACAAAACTAAATTGTCATTACGTTTGCTATAATACACACATTGATCGACTTCACTTCTTTTAAGACTAAAACTTAGTAATACAGCATTTAGTTGTTTATTCCATACACGACTGGACTGCTTTAATCCATATAACGACTTTTTTAAACCGCATACTTTGTTTGAACTATCATCATAACCTTCCGGTTGTTCCATAAAAATTGTTTCTTCTAAGGTAACGTATTGATGTATAGCGTACTGCGGGAGCAAAAGTTTCATTGTAATCAATACCTTTCTTTTGACTACAACCTTTGATGACAAGTCTGGCTTTGCGACTTATAACTTGGCCATTTACATCTAATTTGTTTTTGAAAACCCACTTACACTTAATTGGCTTTTTATTTGGCGGCAAGTCCACTAAAGACCACGTTTCATTTGACATTAGCGAATTAATTTAATCATTCATAGCTGCTCGCCATTCATCAGCCTCAAGTGAGGACAACGCTTCTTCTGATACGTTGCACAAAATTGTAATTTGGTCGTTGCTTACACGCTAAACGATTTAAACGTCGTAAATCTAAATTAACAAATGAATCACTAGCCTCTTTTTTTTTTTTTTTTTTTTTTTTTAAGTTTATTAACTATCATATTAACAAATAATTACAAGTGTCGCTGGCTGCAGTCTACGTTTTAACATTAACTTTATTACTTCAAACTCAATCTTCTATATATGTATATGAGTAACAATGAAATGTTTTAATCGTAGTTTTATTTTTACTCCACTGACTGCAATCTTTTCGCCATTAATTCTTGCCGAAAAAAGCACGCCAATATTGTAACTAAGGTATTATCAACAGAAAAGTATAATAAATGTATCAAAATTATAGGTTTGATAGATTTCAATTAAGATGGTGTGCAGTCATTGTTTGAGGGGACATGTTAAATATAAAAAACAATACTTTGCAACCATCTACTTGATATCAAACTATAATAATATAATATAAGTAGCCTTAGCTTTTCTATCTAGTTTGTAGAATTTTGTGTCAAAATTTTTCTCATCTTTTTCATAGCTTTGCTTTTGTTAATATGTATAACATTTTATTGTAATAAAATTATAAATAAATTATCACAGGTTATGGGCCCAGCGCGCTTCCACTGCGCGAATTATAGTCGAATTTAGTTTATAAAAAGTATTTAAATTTAAAGAAAAAAAAAAGGTTAATAACAAAAACAACGAAGATGAATGTGGCTGGTGTAAAAATTGAACCTTTGGGAAAGGATAATTTTGATATTTGGAAAATCCAAGTCGAAGCATTGCTAATTAAAAACAATACTTGCAAATATAGTAATGGAAGTTATATAAAACCGAATGATGCAAATGAATCAGTAAAATGGGAAGATGAAGATGCTAAAGCTAAAACAGATTTAATTTTAACCGTTGCTCCCACCGAATTAAAACAAATAAAGAATTGCAAAACGTCTAAAGAAGTATGGGACAAGTTACATAATATGTATCAATCGAAAGGACCAGCCCGTCAAGCTATGCTCTTGAAATCTCTTATACTGTTGAAAATGCAGAATGAAGAAGATATGAGAGATCATATTCGAAAATTCTTTGATATTGTTGATAAAATCAATGAGATGGAAATGCATATTCTTGATGAACTAATTAGTATTTTACTGTTGTATAGTATACCACAAGAGTATGAATCTTTTCGTGTCGCTATAGAATCACAAGAAAAATTACTTAAACCTGAAGTTCTAAAGGTAAAACTTATTGAAGAATACCAATCTCGAAGGCGACATATTACTAACGAAAATAAAGAAGCTATGTATGTAAAGAAAACGAATAAAACTCACAACAACCACAAATTTTACACTCAAATGTCAAATGAAAAATTTAAATTTACCTGTCACAGTTGTGTGGTAAATACGGCCACAAGGCTAAAGAGTGTAAATCTAAATATTTTACGAACCTAATGAGAAAAAAATCAAAAATCACGAACAAAGTCGAAATGCAGAAATAGCTATGACAGTCGATAATCAACGTAATAAATGGTGTTTAGATTCTGGAGCATCGTCTCATATGTGCTCAGAACGATTTAAATTTAAAACTTTAAACGCGTCAGACATGCAAATATTGCAATTGGCCAACAACAATACAATAAAAATCGAAGGAACTGGACTTGTCAAGTTGGGCACGACACTTAGCACTACGGCAAGTCTTAATAATACACTTTTTGTACCAGATCTTAGATCAAATCTACTTTCAGTGTCAAAGATGACGGATTATGGTTTAACAGTAATTTTTAATCGTGATAAAGTTGTCATAAAAAAATTCAACTTCTGGTGAAGATGTCATGGTGGCTTATCGAAATAAAAATTTATATTATGTTAATGAAATAAACGAAATTTGTAATTTAACGCAAGCACTTGATATTAAAGAATGGCACGAAGGTTATGGCCACTTGAATGAGGTAGATTTGAAAAATATTGTACGCCAAGAAAAAGTACATGGCATGGCATTAAATTTACATGAAAAACTACCACCTTGTGATATATGTATTAAAGCAAAGCAGTCTGTTAAACCATTTGGAAAATGCAACACGAAATCAGCTGAAGTCTTAGAGTTGGTACACTCGGACGTATGTGGACCAATGCGCGTCAAGTCAATGAATGGTTCACGTTATTCTTTAACATTTATTGATGACAAAACAAGGTGGTGCGAAATTTATTTCTTGAAAAGTAAAAGCGAAGTTTTTGACAAATTTAAAGAATATAAAAATTATGTAGAAAATAGTACAGGCTAAAAAATAAAAAAAATTAGATCCGATCGTGGAACCGAATATACAAATAAAGTGTTCGAAAATTTCTTAAATGACCAAGGCATCAAACATGAATTCAGTGCTGAATATACACCACAACAAAATGGTGTATCCGAAAGGAAAAATAGAACTTTGGTCGAGATGGCACGATGTATGATGCTTCAGTCTAATCTACCACCAAATTTTTGGGCTGAAGCTGTACTTACAGCGAATCACGTTCGAAATAGATGTCCATCCCAAACTCTCCGTGGTGAGATTCCTTACACGTTATGGACAGGAAAAACGCCTTCAGTAAAATATTTTCGAACATTTGGCACCATAGCATATATGCTGGATAAAACTAATAAGAGAGGAAAATTTGATTCAAAGTCAAAAAGATGTATATTTATTGGTTACTCTATAAAATCAAAAGCTTATCGCCTCTGGGATCCTGAAAACAAAAAGGTATTATGCAGTGGAGATGTTGTATTTACAAATACTTACGACTCAACAAATGCTTACGAAGACGAAGACACATGATAGTATGGACTCTAACGTGAATGTACAACTACACAACTTTTCGCCTAATAATAAACATTCTTTTGTGCAAGAAACACAAATACGAGATGAAAATGGCATAGATGAAAATATAAAGGAAATCGAAAACTATGAAACACCACCAGAAAACGAGTTGGAAATTAACGAAGAACATTCTCCTTGTTCATCAACCAAAAGAAGCCCAGGTAGACCAAGAAAAATGTATACAGGGATGGGAGGCCGTCCTCGAAAAGTTTATAATATGATTTTAAATAACACAAATAACGATAACGAAAACGAATTGCATGAACATTTAGCTAGTATTGCTACACAGAGCGATCCACAAACAATTGAAGAAGCCTTATCACGTCCTGATGCCAACGAATGGCGTAAAGCAATAATGGTTGAGTATGAATCACTAATTAAAAATCAAACTTGGGACGTAGTTCGAAAGCCAAAAGACAAACAAATCGTTGATTCAAAGTGGATCTTACGAACCAAATATACAGCAAATGGATCCATAGAACGTTATAAAGCAAGATTAGTGGCTAAGGGCTTTACACAAACACCTGGAATGGATTTCAATGAAACATTTGCGCCTGTGGCTAGAATAAGTTCAATTCGCTTACTTATGGCAATAGCAGTTCAATTTGATTTGGAAGTACATCAATTAGATTTCGTAACAGCGTATCTTAATGGTGATATAGAGGAAAGAATTTATATGAAAATACCAGATGAATTTCACGTAATACTCAACAAAAGTGAAAGAAACGTGTACGAAGGTAATAAAGTTTTATTAATAAAAAAGGCCTTGTACGTTTTGAAACAATCGGGCCGTCAATGGTATAAAAAATTAGACGAGAAACTCAAACAATTTGGATTAAAGCCGACAAACTCAGACCCATGTGTATACGTTAAGAAACAAGGGGACGACTTGCTTATATTAGCCATATATGTAGACGATATTATTATATTGTTGAATAATCCCGAAACAGGTGCTAAATTAAAAAACAATTAGCTGCCTCATTCCAAATGAAAGATATGGGTAGATTAAACTTTTGCTTAGGAATTGAGTTTAAACAAAATGTTAATACGAAAGAGATAACAATGTCTCAAACAAAATACATTAAGAATATTTTAAATCGTTTTAATATGGAAAGTAGCCTGTAAAAACACCTCTTGATAAAAGTGTTAAACTATCTGCAGATATGTCTCCAAAAACTGAAAAAGAAAAAAATGAAATTGAAAACTTACCATATCAAAATTTAGTTGGATCTTTAATGTACTTGGCAACATCTACACGTCCAGACATATCACACGCTGTCAGCATATTAAGCCAATATAATACAAATTATGGAAAACAACATTGGATTGCGTCGAAAAGGGTTTTACGGTATCTTAAGGAAACAGAAAACGTACATTTGGTATTCAAAAAAAACGAATGATGCACTTGTTGGTTATGCAGACGCAGATTGGGGTGCGAACATAGATGACAGAAGGTCATTTACTGGTTATATTTTTAAGTACGGAAATGGAGCCATTAGTTGGGAATCATGTAAACAAAAAACTATTTTCATACACGTGTGTTTTCTACAGCTGTCATATACTAACTCTTTTTAATAACTCAACTTAAACTTATATATCAAAAAATGTGACATCTTTATATTTTATGCCAACAGATGGCCGATAGACATTTCTGAAACCGCTACAGAGGTGTAGCGGCATCAGAAATATCTATCGGCCATCTGTTGGCATAAAATATAAAAATGTCAGATTTTTTATGATATAAGTTTATATATAAGTTTAAGGGTGGAAAAAGAAAATTGATATAGAGAAGTTGTAGAAAAACACACGTGTTCGAAGCAAATAATATGTAAAATTAATATATCGCAACCGCGAACAAATAAAACATTAGCAACACATAAGCTAAATTGGTGACCCCGCGAAAGAATAGTAAAACCTATATATAATTTTTGTGCGAACACGGTTAAGCAAACAACATGCCTCTCGAACATTCACCAGAAAGAGTCGCACATACAGAAAAGGCAACGTCAGTTACTCCACTGATGGAAAAAATCGCAGAAACCAAAGAAGAAAGTTTAGATGTAAACGCTGTAGGTGTCGTTCATTTGCCAAAATTTTTAACGTCTGATCCAGAATTATGGTTTACACAAGTAGATGGTCTTCTTCACGTCAACCGCATAACTTCAGATTTATCTAAGTACTACACTGTCATTACTGCATTGGATCCTAACACGTTAACGCAAATATCGGATGTAGCTAAAAATCCATCATCGACCGGTAAATATGACAAGCTAAAAAAAGAACTCATCAATCGGTTTGGCACATCTAAAGAAAGACAACTTATAAAACTATTAACTGGAATGGAATTAGGTAACAAAAAGCCTAGTCAATTATTGCGTGAAATGAAAGATCTGGCTGGTGCTAGCATAGCTACCGATGCTCTAACTGCTCTTTGGTTACAGCACATGCCAGCTAACATACGTTGCATTTTGTCTGCATGTAAGTTGGAAGAAGCGGAAAACCTATCCGAAATTGCGGATCGTATATTTGACAATTCACCAGTCCCATCATTTGTGATGGCGACATCACCAACAAGTACATCTACGCCTATTCAGTGTGATGCAATCACGAACGTGAAGACAACTGCACTAGAGTCACGTGTTTTAGCACTAGAAACTTCACTTAGCCAAGTTATTCAACGGCTAACGCAAATGTCTTTAGAAATGGCGTCGCACTCGTCAACCACACTTAGACATCGTTCTCTCAGCAGAGAAAACATCTCGGAAAGGGGACGATCGTCAAATCGACGCACACAAAAAGTTTGCTACTATCATATTCGGTTCGGTGCAGCTTCAAAAAAGTGCAGACAACCGTGCGAGTTTCAACCACCACAGGAAAACTAAAAACGCTGTTGTCAGTGGGTGCAACTGGCAGCAGTGTGACAAACAGTCTTTGCACCATCGAAAAAAGGCTGCACATTTTCGACAAAAACAACAATTTAAAATTTTTAGTAGATTCTGGTTCGGTTGTGTCTGTTGTACCGAAATCATATTTCATCAAAGGAAATTATGTATCGAACGACTTGAAACTTTTTGCAGCAAATAATTCAATTATTAACACGTATGGGACTAAGTCTCTAAAATTAAACTTAGGCCTCCGTCGACAATTCAATTGGGTTTTTATAATAGCAGATGTAAAAGTTGCAATACTTGGTGCAGATTTTTTATCACATTTTGGATTAATTTTGGATCTCAAAGAAAAAAAAATAATCGATCCCTTGACATCATTATCATCAGCTGGTGAATTAAAATTATCAACCCAACAAAGTGTTTCAACAGTAAACTTAAATTCAAAATTTCACGAATTAATCAACAAATTTATTGAAATAACAAATCCCAATTCTTATAAGTTGCCAAAATCATTTAAAGTGTGTCATCGAATAATAACAAGTGGTCAACCGATTGCAGAAGCACAAAGACGATATACAGGTGGAAAATTGAAAGCTCTCAAGGAGGAATTTGAAACTTTATTACAACTTGGTGTAATACGTCGTTCAAATAGCCCATGGAGTAGTCCTGTTCATATGGTCAAAAAGAAAACTGGTGGATGGAGAGCATGTGGTGACTATCGGAAGCTGAATGCAGTTACGCAGGCAGACAGATATCCAATCCCTCATCTTGATGATATAGCTGACAAATTATACAATAAAAAAATTTTTTCTAAAATTGATATCGAAAAAGCGTACTACAATGTACCAATGCATCCAAATGATATCCAAAAAACAGCGGTGAACACACCTATAGGACTGTTTGAGTTTGTGGTTATGCCTTTTGGGCTGAAAAACGCCACTCAAACTTTTCAACGCTACATGGATTCCATTTTTCGTCAACTGGATTATGTTTTTTGCTACCTAGATGACATTTTAATTTTTTCAGACTGCGAAAGTCAACATAGTGAACATGTACAAATAGTTCTAGAAAAACTTAAAGTTCACAATCTTTCAATCAACGCTTCGAAATGTATTTTTGGTGTAGATAAATTGGATTTTTTAGGCTATCGTATAACAATGAATGGATTAAGTCCACCAGAACACCGCGTGGAAGTAATCAGAAATTATCCAAAGCCTCATAATATTTTAGAATTACGCAGATTTCTTGGCATTTTGAATTTTTACAGAAAATTCATTCCCGACGCCGCACAAATACAAGCTCCATTAAATGGTTTATTTAAAGAATCAAAGAAGAATGATAAGCGTAAAATTCTTTGGACACTTGAGTTAGAAAATGCTTTTTTGAAATGTAAAAATAGTTTAGCAAATAATGCTATGCTATCGTATATTCAACCAAGTAACGCACTCATGTTAACAACTGACGCATCTGATGTTGCAATAGGAGCACATTTAGAACAATTTGTGGAAAATGAGTGGAAGCCACTGGGTTTTTTCTCAGCCAAATTGAAAGCATCACAACAGAGATACAGCACGTACGATCGCGAATTATTAGCAATGTATTTAGCAGTAAAATATTTCAAACATATATTAGATGGCCGCGATGTCACCATAAGAACCGACCACAAACCTTTGGTTTACGCGTTTCAACAAAAGTTGGATAAAGCATCACCTCGACAAGTACGACATTTAAATTTCATCAGCGAATATACAACAAAAATCATCTATTTGTCAGGTCACGAAAACAATGTAGCAGATGCCCTTTCACGAATCAATCAAATAAATTTGCCAGTTGCAGTTTCTTTAGAAGACATACAGTCTCATCAACTAAATGATGATGAATTACAGCACTTGTTAACAAACAGTACGTCATTACGGTTACAAAAAATTGCATTTGATCCTAATTTTGAGATATATTGTGACGTAACCGCTTCAAATATTTGTATTTATATACCAAAACAACTAAGGAAGCAAATTTTTGATTTGGTGCATTCGTTATCACATGCCGGAAAACGAGCAACATTAAAACAATTGCGGCAAAAATATGTTTGGCCTGGAGTTAATAGTGATGTTACCAAATGGGTAAAAGAGTGTCTAAGCTGTCAACGCGCGAAAATACAAAGGCATGTTCAATTACCACCTATGCAGTTCAAATTTACGGATCAAAGATTCGACCATGTTCACGTCGACATAATTATTCTTCCAGAATATTTGGGTTATAAATATTGTTTAACGATGATAGATACAGCCGTTGGCCGGAATACAGCCGTTGGCCGGAAATCGTGCCATTAAAGGAAATGTCAGCTATAAACGTGGCCGAAAAATTTTATAGCTTTTGGGTTTCACGATTTGGAGCTCCAAAAACAATAACAACCGATCAAGGAACTCAGTTCGAATCTGCATTATTTAAACATTTATCACAACTGTTAGGAGCAAAACGAATAAGAACGACGCCGTATCACCCAGCATCAAATGGTATGATAGAGCGATGGCACCGGTCACTAAAATCAGCTTTAATGTGCAATCCAGAAACACCGTGGTTAGAGCTTTTACCAACTGTTCTTCTCGGACTACGCACTTGTGTAAAAGAAGATTTAGGAGTATCGGCAGCAGAAATGTTATACGGCACAACTTTACGTCTTCCTGGCGAATTTTTCTCAAATAATGACACCGTAGATGATCCATTATGTTTCTTAACAAAATTTCGAGAATACATTCGGCAGTTACGCCCAACAACAGCACATCATCATGCGAGCAATAAAAGTTTATTTATATACAAAGATTTAATGACATGTTCGCATGTTTTTATCAGAGTTGACCACGCAAAAAAACCGTTAGAGCCACCATATGCTGGACCTTTCAAGATAATTGAAAGAATTTCTGATAGAGTTTTCTCCATCGATGTTAATGGTGTAAGTCAGAACATATCTGTTGAGAGATTGAAACCAGCTTTTACAACAAAAAATATTTCAACTGAGCCGACACCTCTGCGAACGTACTCACGAAAAAAGTAAAATTTAAACTTTAATAAAAATCTTGGAGGGGGAATAGCTGTAGCGGCATCAGAAATATCTATCGGCCATCTGTTGGCATAAAATATAAAAATGTCAGATTTTTTATGATATAAGTTTATATATAAGTTTAAGAGTGGAAAAAGAAAATTGATATAGAGAAGTTGTAGAAAAACACACATGTTCGAAACAAATAATATGTAAAATTAATATATCGCAACCGCGAACAAATAAAACATTAGCAACACATAAGCTAAAGAGGTATGATAGGTACCGCCATCTAGTGATAATTGACCTGCTCTACTACAGCAAAGTTGGCAGCACTTGAGATTCGTTGGTGTTCTTCAATTGGTGTAGCGCGGTTCGTATTTCGTAAAGTTCCGGTTCTTCCAATTGAATTTAATTCTGTTAAATTACTTATGTTTTATTTTGCTTTGAGATAGTTTAAAAAGTGCACAATAAATAAAAAAAAACTTATTCATTCACTTATATATTGTATTGTACTTTGTGAAAAGAAATTAAAATATAAACGAAGTTGTGTGCTGATGTAAATTTTCTTTTTCTTTTTTTTTTTTTTTTTAGATATTTTAATGCGCTCTACAATGGAGAAAGGAGCAATACGTCATGGGTTTATATATGTGACAACCTCAACAATAATTTATCGATATGTTACAATCAATAATTAAAAGTTCTTTCTAGAATGTTAAAAAACTCTCTTGCTTAAAGAAGCGCGCAAAACATTATTGTTAATACTAGTTTAAGTTCTTTAATTAAATCTTAAATTAAATTAAATAAAATCTTATTGGCTCAATGAAAACTTCGCCAAATTGGTGACCTCAAATCAATCTGTTCACGCAACAATTACAATCAATCGTATCATTAATGATCCAAACGATTTACGCAACGAACCATCAACTAGTATTTCTACAGTTTGCGCACGTTTGCCGGTACCAGTCATGTCTGCCAATAATGTCGAGGCATGGTTCACCTCAATGGATTTTTGGTTTGTAGCATCTGGTATAACATCCGACAAACAAAAAAGCCGCAACAATATTAGCTGCATTGGATCCCAACGTCATGGCTCAATTAATGGATGTAACCAATTCATTGCCCGAAACAGACCGTTTTAAATTTGTTAAAGATAAAATAATCGAACATTTCGCCGACAGTGAACAGCGCCGCCGAAACCGTTTACTTTCCGAGCTACCTTTGGGCGACAAAAAGCCATTTGAGTTATACTATGAAATGAAACGAGTCGCCGGAAATACAATTGGAGAAGCCGCATTGAAAGGCTTATGGACGAAACGCTTGCCTGACTTCGCGCAGCCGGTTGTTGCCGCATTTTCTGGTTCAGCAACAGAATTTAATAGAATTGCAGATTCTATAGTTGACGCCGTTACAATACATCAGGTTCAACACGTTTCGTCTAAAACGTCAAACGGTTATGAAGAATTACGCAATGCCATCGATGAGTTGAACAAAAAGGTAGACGCAATGAAAATTAATTTTCGACACCGTACACCATCGCGACGTCGTTACAAAAGCACTGAACGAAACAACAATCTAACAACAATCAATCACGAAAAGTTTGGTAACAAGGCTCGAAGGTGCCGTAGCCCATGCCAATATAAACAGAATAACATCAATTTTTCTAAACCATCTGCTTGACTAGAAAATACGACTCAAAATTTTTCTCCAAACAACCACAATAATATTTGCGCCTTACAAGTAAGAGATAACCTGTTTAAAACAACTTTTTTAATCGATAGTGGCGCCGATGCCTCTGTTTTGCCACTCAGCTTTAAAACCAATGACATGCAACAAACAACTGCACAACTATTTGCGGCTAATGGCACATTAATTAAAGTAATCGGACAAAGACGTATAAAAGTTAACCTTGGTCTTCGTCGTGAATTTTCATGGTCATTTATTGTAGCCGACGTTAAAACTCCAATTATAGGCATTGATTTTTTAAGCCATTTTGATTTACTTATCGATACTCGCCGCAATAAATTAATCGATAATACTACCAAATTAAGCATCCCTTTAAATATACGTTCAAATTACAACACTGCAATCATTAAATCATGCAATTCATCGTGCAATATATTTGCAGAAATTTTACAAAATTTTCCTACAATAACAAATTTATCATCACTTAGAAATAAAACAAAATCAACAATAATGCATAAAATTGAAACGATTGGTCAGCCAGTGTTTGCAAGAGCGAGACGTTTATCACCAGAGAAGCTGGCAGCAGCAAAAAAGGAATTTGATTTTTTAATGCAAGCAGGTATTTGCCGACCTTCGAAGAGTAATTGGAGCAGTCCATTGCATATGGTTAAAAAGCCAAATGGTACATGGAGATTATGTGGGGACTACCGTGCTTTGAATGCCCACACTGTGCCGGACAGATACCCGTTACCATATTTAACAGATTTTGTGCACAATTTACATGGAAAAACAATTTTTTCAAAAATTGATTTACAGAGAGCTTACCATCAAGTTCCAATATACCCGGAAGATGTGCCAAAAACTGCCATAATTACGCCTTTTGGTCTTTTCGAATTTAATTTTATGACATTTGGATTGCGTAATGCAGCGCAAACATTTCAGCGCCTGATCAATGAAGTGTTACGTGGTCTGGATTTTGCATTTTCATATATTGACGATGTTTGTATTGCATCAGAAAATTTACAACAACATAAACAACAATTACATATATTTTTTACACGTCTTCAAGAATATAATTTAACAATAAATTTGGGAAAATGTGAATTTGGTAAAACGCAAATTAATTTTTTAGGCCATTTGGTAACAGCTGATGGTATACGTTCACGGCCGAAAAAAGTTGAAGTCATTAAAAATTTTTCGCAACCTAAAGTGGCCCAAGAATTAAAAAGATTTATGGCAATGATGAACTTTTATAAAAAATTTTTCACAAATGCTAGTGAATATCAGATTAAGCTACAACGTCTAATATCTGGCAACATAAAGAATGATCAAACTGTTATACAATGGACTCAAGATGCAGTCGAAGCCTTTGAAAAATGTAAATTAGAGTTGAGTAATGCCACTCTACTTGTTCATCCTGTACCTAATGCTGAATTATTTTTACATGCGGACGCGTCAGATGTCGCAGTAGGTACAGCTTTACATCAAAATATTAATGGCGTACTTCAACCATTAGGATTTTATTCAAAAAAATTAACGCCCGCTCAACAACGATATAGTACATACGATCGGGAGTTAACCGCAATTTATCAAGCAATTTGTCATTTTCTTTTTATGATTGAAGGTCGAAAATGCTGTGTTTTAACTGACCATCGCCCGTTGACATTTGCTTTTCGAAAATCAAATGGCGTTGAAAATCCTTCTACTTCGCCACGTCGAATACGTCAACTGGACTTTATTGGTCAATTCACTATGGATATACGCTATATTCCTGGTAAATTAAATGCTGCAGCAGATAACCTGTCGCGTATAAACTCCATTCAACAAATTAACTTTCATGAAATTGCAGCTGCTCAAGGTGACGACGAAGAATTAAAACATTTATTAAATAAAAAAGGTGACAATTCTTCTTTTTCACTATTACTAAAAGATTTTGTAGTTCCAGGTATCAATGTAAAATTATTGTGTGACACAACAACATCAAATATAAGGCCATATATTCCAAAACGATTTCGTAGGTTGATACTATCAAACATTCACAATTTATCGAACCCTGGTGTTCGCGCAACAACAAAAATAATCACTTCACGTTTTATTTGGCCTGGTATAAGAAAAGATACAGCTAATTTTGTAAGAGGATGTCAAGCTTGTCAATGAGCTAAAGTGAATCGACATACCGTCTCGACTCCTGCTAAGTACGAACCACCACAAGAACGTTTTACTCATATAAATATTGATATTATCGGACCATTTCCGTCATGCGAAGGACAGCGATATTGTCTTACAATAATTGATCGATACACACGATGGCCTGAAGCTATACCAATATCCGATATGACAACTGAAACGGTTGCTAAAGCACTATTGAGAGGCTGGATATCACGCTTTGGTGTTCCTCTCCGTATTACTTCGGATAAAGGAAGGCAGTTCGAATCAAATATTTTTACAGAATTAATTACTATGATTGGTGCAACGCATTTAAAAACAACGCCATACCACCCTCAAGCGAATGGATTAATAGAGAGGTGGCACAGACAATTTAAAGCCGCAATTTTATGTCACGATCCTGCGAAATGGACTTATTATCTACCCACAATCTACCCACAATCCTTCAATCGGACATCAATGCATCTCCTGCAGAACTTGTTTATAGTTGTACCCTACGTGTACCGGGAGAATTTTTAGTATTGAAAAAAACGACACCGCTTTCAAGTGAAACCGTTGCTTGTTTTAAATCGGCAATGCAAAAGTTATGCCCGACAGATACGTTACATCATACAACACCACGTACTTTTATTGCACCAGCTTTAAGTACTGCTACACACGTTTTTGTTCGAAACGATTCAGTCCGTCCCTCATTGTCTCATCCTTAGCCCATTTCCTGTCATCAATCGAAAATCAAAATACTACGAAATATTAATTAAAGGTACACGTACTAAAATCAACATAGACCGATTAAAACCAGTGTTTTTTTGTAATGAATGTACGACGGCTCTTGAAATGCCTAACGTAACAAACGAAACACTACAAAAATCTAAGCGTAGGATTCATTTCGAATAACGACTGGTATCGCTACATCTAGCAGGGGAGTATTGTGGTAACCTCAACAATAATGTATCGATATGTTACAATCAATAATTAAAAGTTCTTTCTAGAATGTTAAAAAACTCTCTTGCTTAAAGAAGCGCGCAAAACATTGTTGTTAATACTAGTTTAAGTTCTTTAATTAAATCTTAAATTAAATAAAATAAAATCTTATTGGCTCAATGAAAACTTCGCCATATATATATTAAGACTGAGAATGGTGTATATCATTAAGAATTTGCTTTACATTTGTATTTGTAGTAATGTGGAAACATTACCTCGCTTTATGCGACATTTACGTCCATTACTTTGTTGTGATGGAGATGCTATCACATTGGAAGCTCATGTGGAGGACTTATGTGAACCGTTAATCATCCGTTAATCACAATGACTTATGATGGCATTAAAGTCATAAGTATGCCACGCATTAATCCCGAAGATGAGTATATATATGTGTGTGGCGAAAAATACTTTGGGTCGAACATTATCCTCAGCTTGTATAATTGTTGATGTACCAGAAAAGAAAGAAAATCTGTTACAACAACAATTATCAAGAACTGCAGCATTGTTTTCAGCCGCGCCCACCCCGTTATCTACAAAAGACGCTAGTGATTCATTTGTTAATTTAGATTTACGACGTTTAAATCGTTTAGCGTGTAAGCAACGACCAAATTACAATTTTGTGCAACGTATCAGAAGAAGCGTTGTCCTCACTTGAAGCTGATGAATGGCGAGCAGCTATGAATGATTAAATTAATTCGCTAATGTCAAATGAAACGTGGTCTCTAGTGGACTTGCCGCCAAATAAAAGGCCAATTAAGTGTAAGTGGGTTTTCAAAAACAAATTAGATGTAAATGGCCAAGTTATAAGTCGCAAAGCCAGACTTGTCATCAAAGGTTGTAGTCAAAAGAAAGGTATTGATTACAATGAAACTTTTGCTCCCGCAGTACGCTATACATCAATACGTTACCTTAGAAGAAACAATTTTTATGGAACAACCGGAAGGTTATGATGATAGTTCAAACAAAGTATGCGGTTTAAAAAAGTCGTTATATGGATTAAAGCAGTCCAGTCGTGTATGGCATAAACAACTAAATACTGTATTACTAAGTTTTAGTCTTAAAAGAAGTGAAGTCGCTCAATGTGTGTATTATAGCAAACGTAATGACAATTCAGTTTTGTACGTGGCTATATACGTGGATGACGTATGAATATTTTCAAATAGCATGAAAATTGTCAACAGTTTAAAAGCCGATTTGTCTAAGAAGTTTTTAATGAAAGATATGGGAGAAGCTTTTTCAGATCTGGGATTACGGATTCAAAGAAACAAAAATTCTATCAAAATTGATCAGTCACAATACATTCATAAAATGTTGAAACGTTTTTCTATGGAAGATTGCAACCCTGTTGCAACGCCATTAGATATCAACCAAAGGTTAAGTGTGGAAATGTGTCCAACAAATGAAGCAGAACGCCGTAATATGGAAAAAGTACCTTATTTACAAGCAGTCGGTTGTTTGTTATTTGCAGCACAAGTTACACGACCAGACATATGTTTTATTTTTAACATGTTAAGTCGATTTAACGAACCCAGGGGAAGCACATTGGGTCGCAGTAAAACGTGTGATGAGATATTTAAAGGGCACTAGGTCTAGGTCAAAGGTCTTGTATACAAGTGCAATTCTTATGACCTAACTGGTTACTATGATGCTGACTGGGCAGGTTGTATAGACAACAGGCGATCCACGTCGGGTTATGTTTTTGTCAATCAAGGTGCTGCCATAGCATGGTGTTCAAAACAACAAAATACGGTAGCGTTGTCTTCAACAGAGGCGGAGTTTATGTCCGTGTCAACAGCTACACAAGAATTAATGTGGTTGTGGCGCTTGGAATCTGAATTAGTAGAACATCTATTATCTTGAATTGTGACAACAAGAGTGCTATACAAACTTTTCAAAATGGAAAGTACTCGCCTAGAACAAAACATATTGACATTCGTGTAAAGTTCATCCGTGACCAACTGGAAAATCGCGAAATTGAAATAGTATACGTTGAAAAAAATAAGATATTAGCCGATAACTTTACGAAAGGTTTAAACGTTACCAAACACCAGTTTTTTCGCGAATGGACTGGGTCTTTTTTGAATTACTTTCTTATTTGTAGGATGTTCATTCTGGGAGAGTGTTGAATATATAGAATGATCACCCGTCAAATAACACAACACTGTATAGATATAATTATAACCCTGTGAAACAATACAACACTGTATAGACGTAAGATGTGTATGCATACGAGTTTAATAAATTCTTCTCTCGGATTCGCGTTTTGCCTGTTGACGCGTGCACACGTGCTATGTGCATAAATAATATATATGATACAATATAATTTCAGAAACGTTATAAGGCTTGTGCAAACGTACAATGGCATTAAAATATTGTAGTGTACTCACACGTTTAGATTAAACATTACCTACACCAACATTTTTAGCAATAAGTTGATTCAATATTACACAACTATAAAAATGCATACTTGCATTTAATAAATTTTACCTTAGCATAGATTTAATAACATTAGGTAAGTTAAGTAAACACAATGTCACCTAATAACCTACTTAAGTAACACAAGGTTATTAATTGTGCTAGAGTAAGAATTTTTATAAGTATAAATAATGTAAATCTTGGAAGAATAAATCGGAAAGACTTTGGCTTCAACTAAAGAACAATTCCCAGTGTTTTTCTCAATACCTATTTACTACATCTCCCCTTACCAGGCATATAGCCGAAAGGACGCTGCTCTCTCTTAGCAGCTGGAGGTTAGTAAATGTAGTAAAATAATAACAAATATATCAATCTCACTTTACTATTACCATAATCCTATCATATCATAACTTGGCGATCCTATAATATCATAACAATATAATATAATATAAATATAATTTATACATTTATACAAAATACGATATAAAAACTGAGTGTAAAACTGAACATATAAAAGGACAAAACAAGTACGAGACAATTGTATCTAAAAGAGGCAAATATAATTAAAATAACTTTTAATGAACAAATGGAGAACTTCGTTAAATAAGGAAAAAACGCCACTCGATTACAATTATAAAAGATTTAAAAATTGTTAACAACAGGACTAAATTCATTGGAAAACCAAAATTTGCAGAATTATAAACAATATTATCACGATTAAGAGACGATTAAGGAAAACTTCGTTAAATAAGGAAAAAATGCCGTTTGACTAAATACAATTTTACATATTTGTTGGCAAAATTGAAAATTTTATGTATGTGAAAATGTGCATCAGTGCGCTAATGATCGTTTAGTTTTTGTAAAAACCGTTACAAGGCCAACCTAGCGGTAAAGGCAGTTACAAACCTAACAACAATAAAACTAGCTAAGAACCATTGAAATATATGAGAAAGGAAAAAAGAAAAGAAAAATAACAAAGATAAGCAAAATGTGACAAAAAAAGAAAATTTATTGACGCATGTATTTGTTAAAGAAAACATACGTCTTGGAATACAACAAGTTAAATAAATCCAGACACTAAAGAAAAGAGGCGATTATCTTAAACACTAAAACTAATCCTGTAATTTGCTAAGGCTCTAAGAAAGGACCCCGTGTTCTATCTGAGCCTTTACCACTTTGACGCGACGAATTTATCTGTCGTTAGTTCGCTGAGCCCCATTTAAGAAGAAGAAGAAGAAATTCTTCTCTCTTTTTCTGCTACAATACTCTGCGCTAACATAAGCAATCACTTCTTTTAGAATAAAATAAATTAAAGCACGTGTATACGCGTTGAGTCAAAACCCGAATCCTTTGCAAAAATTTATTTTCGTTACTGTGACTCTTCTTCTTTTCTTTCGCTCATAGTACTGAATCACATAAAATATTCGTGATCTTTTAAAGCATTTAATACTTAACGTATCAAAGTCAATTGCATGTGAAATTTAAATTTAAAAATATTTTAATACTGAAACACTACATTTACTGCTACTGTATATAATTTATACATGGCCATATGGTTAAACGGTAATTATTTCATTATTTTGCGTGAGCGTCATACATTCTACTATTTGCATTGCATAAATGGTGAGATATAGCTCTTTGTTCACTATATATTATTCATTGAATTTATTTTCATACACGTGTGTTTTCTACAGCTGTCATATACTAACTCTTTTTAACAACTCAACTTAAACTTATATATCAAAAAATGTGACATCTTTATATTTTATGCCAACAGATGGCCGATAGACATTTCTGAAACCGCTACAGAGGTATGATAGGTACCGCCATCTAGTGATAATTGACCTGCTCTACTACAGCAAAGTTGGCAGCACTTGAGATTCGTTGGTGTTCTTCAATTGGTGTAGCGCGGTTCGTATTTCGTAAAGTTCCGGTTCTTCCAATTGAATTTAATTCTGTTAAATTACTTATGTTTTATTTTGAGATAGTTTAAAAAGTGCACAATAAATAAAAAAAAACTTATTCATTCACTTATATATTGTATTGTACTTTGTGAAAAGAAATTAAAATATAAACGAAGTTGTGTGCTGATGTAAATTTTCTTTTTCTTTTTTTTTTTTTTTTTAGATATTTTAATGCACTCTACAATGGAGAAAGGAGCAATACGTCATGGGTATATATATTAAGACTGAGAATGGTGTATATCATTAAGAATTTGCTTTACATTTGTATTTGTAGTAATGTGGAAACATTACCTCGCTTTATGCGACATTTACGTCCATTACTTTGTTGTGATGGAGATGCTATCACATTGGAAGCTCATGTGGAGGACTTATGTGAACCGTTAATCATCTGGGAAAATCACAATGACTTATGATGGCATTAAAGTCATAAGTATGCCGCGCATTAATCCCGAAGATGAGTAAATATACATGTGTTGCGAAAAATACTTTGGGTCGAACATTATCCTCAGCTTGTATAATTGTTGATGTACCAGAAAAGAAAGAAAATCTGTTACAACAACAATTATCAAGGACTGCACCATTGTTTTCAGCCGCGTCCACCCCGTTATCTACACTCCGTTCTACTCCGAATAGAAGTTTTTCTCCGCAATGCAGATTTTCATAATATATCTCTTCCGATGACTTGGGTCGGCGAGAGCATTTGGCCAGTGAGGTGATAGCGGCATCTAAACTTTTAGCCATTCCTAATAGTCACGTGATCGAAGAGGATGACAGTGTACGTTTTCAGTGTGCCATTGCGGGACATCCGACACCGTGGTGTACCTGGGATAAGGAGGGTAGCATTGTTACTACCCGCATAACCGTAAAGGAAGTGGATGATATAAGCTTTTTAGAAATAAAGGAAGTCACCTTCAGATATGCTGGCCTGTACCGCATAATTTTGGAAAACGAGTATGGTCGAATAGAGGCCACGGCCGGTTAGATGTAATCACTAATACCTCAAGGTATGGCAAGTCATTTTCTGGACGTAGTATAAGAGCATCTTCATCACGCCGCAATGTTTACCTCCATCACCGCTTAATGGGGCCATCAACCACTATTGGTGGTCGTATGGCTTTGGCTGCAGATTTTCATGGTTCTTTTGTACCCTCTTGCAAATTTTATCACAATGGCCGCGAATTGATTGAAAATGAACGCACACATATATAGTGTAATGCCAATGAAACTCTCCTGGTGGGAGATAATGAGGCCAAAGATGATGAATGCATTTATACGTGTGTTGTTGAAAGTGAAGAACATGAACCCCTGGCCACATCTACTGTGGTGCATTTTTATGATGACAAACTGTTGCTATCGGGCAAACCTCCCGAAATTGTAAAACCTTTGCCAGAATTCCTTAAGGGTCATGAAGGAGATACTACCGATTTATGTTTGGAATCGGATGGTAAGGTTATAGTGGATTGTGAGTAATTTAAGTGAGTGTCACATATTATAAAATTGGAATATCTGCTGATGATCATTCGTACTGTTTAATTAGATAGATCATGGTAATGGGGCGCTGTGCTTACGCCTACACAATATTTACGATATGGATGCTGATTTATATGTTTGCACCACACTAACACCAGAAGGTTACGAGTGCTGCACTTCCATGAATTTGCTAGTGGATGAAGGCGTTTCCAGTCACGATAACAATTTGATGATATTGAAATCACTCTTTCCCGCACTAGTCAACATTGATGATTGTGTAACATTTTACTGTCGAGTTTATCCGCCCAATGCAACAACTACATGGTTTGTAAGCGGTCAACAAGTTTCGGAAGATATCGATGAGTTTACGGTAAGTTTATAAACATTTTTAAATATTACTATCACGTCCACATTGCCATCAATTAAGTACACTTTTCTTGTGTGCAAAATTACCATGAAATCGATCACAATAACTGTGTGAGTCGCTGTTTAGGTTTTAAAAACGAGAAAAGAAAAAAGACTCTTACTATTTTTCTGCGCAAAATGAATTTAAATCAAGTTTAGGTGTATTAGGAAAAAAGTTAGGTTCATGTATGAGCTCTCACCTTGCAATATGTATTTATTCCTATTTCTTATAATTTTGAAATTCGTGCATCAGCCCATTAACCATTATATTGTTGGTGTATAAACAAAAGCGTTACTTTATGCTAGAATACCACAAACAACAACAACAACAACAACCGCAATAATAACAATAACAAAAACAAGTCAGAAAACTAAATTTAGCTTAAACCAAATTATATATATATATATTATATTAAATATTCTCTACATCTACAATAGTGGGCGTGACAGATATGTGATTACGCCCTCTAATAGTATATTATGTATCAGCTTGAAAGTCGAATTTTACGTGAAGCATGTTTTTTTGTAAATGGTGAGCGCTTCTGTCATTCGACCACACCCATTTTCGGCACATCGATGGATGGGCTAACCTTTAATAAGAGCACTAAATTTCAAGTTCCTAGGTCAACTTTTGTGGCAGATATATAGATTTTTGTCGATTGTGGGCACGTCTGTAATCCGAATACGCTCATTTTTGGTATATCGATGGATGTGATAACTATAAATATGTGTACCAATTTTCAACTTCATAGGCTATTTATGGTAGATATTTATATTTTTGTTAATTGTGGGCTTGGCTCTTAATCGAATTGTCCATTTTAAAAAGAGCCCTGCGTGCAAAAACTAAAAGTATTTGTGCACAAAATTTCAGCTCAATACCTCAAAATTTACAACCGTGAGAATGCTAACAACAAAAGGACACACGGACATACATGTCTAAATCGATTCAGTTTTTGATGCTGATCAAGAATATATATACTTTGTAGGATCTTTCATGCCTCCTTCTGGGTGTTGCAAAGGATGTGACAAACTTAGTATACTTCCCACCTTATGTGGAGATTATAAAAACCACAAACCAGAATGAATTTTTTCCGGACCGAAAATAAGCAATATTCTAATACATTGCAAATTTCCTCATAATTTCTTCCGGACCGAAAACAGCGAAGCATTGGTTTTTTTTTTTGTTCTTAGTTTTTTACGTATGTGTACTGTTGTTGTTTTTTAAGGACCGAAAATAGTGAAGAATTGGTTTTTTTTGCTCTTGGTTTTTTACGCATATTACTTTTGTTGCTTTTTCTATGCTTATAAGCAAGGCAAAGGGAATACCATAGTTTGCACATACAAGGCAAAGAAATGTTTGTGATTGTGGCACACGACTTGGGTTATTTTTTAAAGGGAATTCCATAGATCACAAACATTTATGCGTATGCAATTTCATATATTATGAATGAATGAATATGTAATTAACAAATGAAAATAAGGCTGTTTTCTATTACGTTCTTCGTTCCACTTTTCCACTTTTCGACCCTTTATACATGTTTTCTTGATTTTAGTAGTTTTTTTTCAAAAATTTTTTATTGCAGGAACGTATAAAACGAGTCTTTAAGAATTGTATAAAATCAACAAAAACCAGTCACATTTGATAAAACAAGTGAGTGGAACAAATTCAGTAAATACGACATTTGTGCTTTTTACGATAACTTTGACCGTACGTTAGAGGCCTACAATTTGGCTTGAGATTCTGCACAAAAAATTTGAAGAGAGCGACACTCTATCTCTGTTTTTAATAGTCTCTGGTGCTAAACTAACAGCCAGTGGCTGGGCTTTGTGTTGTTTTTGTTATAAGCTTCGCATCATCACAGCTGATCTTGCTTCATTATTGTTTTACAATAAACAAGGGTTATATCCTACAGCTGATTTTGTGCTAACTTACAGGGTAACTTAGAATATACCATAATAAGAAAAATTAACAAATATTCAAATTAATAATAAGAAAAAGAGAAGTGAAATATTATAAATTCAATTACATTGTTTATAGATTAGAAAAAAGAAATTTAATTAAATGTATACGATGGCAATTTAAGTTGCATTCTAGGTTTTATATCATATTTACTACGGTACTGAGTTTGTCTTAGTACCGTTTGAAACAGCTAGAAGAAGGACGCAGAGAACCCAGCAGCTACAACTGACTCGATTTAGTCATGTATGTCTGTGCGTCCTTATGTCTGTCTGTGATTGGCATTCTCATGGACATATATTTTGAGATATTCAGGTAAAATTTTGTTTAAATACTTTTTGTTTTTGCATGCTGATCGCTATTTAAAATGGGCAAAATCAGTCAAGAGCCACGTCCACAATCGACAAAAATTTATTTATCTGCCACAAGAATTGGACTATAAACTTGAAATTTGGTATGTACATCTATAACTCTTTCGTTTATCGATATGCCAAAAATGGGCATGATCAGATAACAGATACGCCAACAATTAACAAAAACCTTTTGTCTGCCACAAAAATTGACCTATGAACTTGAAATTTAGTATGAAATTTGGTACAAGCACATGCATTGGCCCAAAGGGAAAATGAATCGGATTGGACTATTTTTAGAATTCCTCCCCATACGAGGTCCTATTCTTTTTTGAGATATTTCGATAAAATTTGGCACAAGGACATGCCCAAAGGGGAACCCTCTTGAAAATGGATCGGATTGGACCATTTTTAGAACCTCTCTCCATATGATATCCTATTATTTTTTGAAATATTTCGATAAAATTTGATACGCGGAAACCACCCAAAAAAAATACTTTTGAAAATGAACCGGATTGGACCATTTTTAGAACCCCTCCCTATATAATTTTTTTTTTTTTGATATCATAAACAAATAGAGAATAAAAAAAAATTCTGACTTATGTATCATTTTGAAATTTTTGAAAATACAAGTAGGTATAGAAAAATAAAAATATTTTATAACTTCTAATTTATCAAAGGAAAAAATTAAATTGAATAATATAATATATCAAGTGGTGTAGGGTATTTGATGGTCGGGCTTGACTGACTATAATATTTTCACTTGTTTGAATTGACAATTTAATCGTACGTTAAGATGTGCAATAGGAATGTGGAATTGAAAACATAGAAAAGTAAACGGTAGTATTCTAAATAAATCTAAATTTCACGTTTCAATTTCATCAGTATTATTTACGCTTTCTTTGTACACATGTTCTCTTTAATCTATTTCTGACTGCAGTATATACATACGTATATTTTTTTGTAGTTTCTTTTAAAATATCTAGTATAAACTTTCAATAAATAATATAAATAATTAAAGAATGCATTAACATAAGTAATTTGGAATAAATTGTCTTATCTCTAAATAGAGGATTTCAATAATACATATAATTTTTTTTTTTAAATAATCTTTAACTTCTGTTAAAGGCAAATTTGTTCAGTTTTAACATGTTCTTTGTTTTTCTGTGCTTTTTCTGAATAGATTAGATTAGCAATGTGTTAAGTATGAATCGCAGAGGAATTGGTAGGAACGTAAATATAAATTCACAATCTGTAATGAATGATGGCAATTGGAAGGCTATTAGCGTTCCAGAAAACTCGTCAATGATGAATAGTGGCACTAACAATGCATCATTGAATGCTGAGGCTTCAAGTCAAAGTGGTTTCACGCAGGGTAATATGCCTTATGCGGCCTCAACTACTTCATATTCGCAACCTGGTCAAAATTCGCCTGCTGGTAATCAGCCATTAGTCTTTCCTAATTCAAATCCAACAGGCTCAAATACACCCCAGTATACATCATCGCCTGCACCGTCTAGCTCTTCGACACCGGGCCCTGTGGGTCAGCAGAATATTGCAGGACCTTACACGCAACCCACTAATGCAACAACAAATTTTAATGCACCAGTGATAGGACCTTTTGGCTCGCCTTCGTCCGGAATGAATCAATTTGGCCGACCAAACAGTTCTGGTACTCCATTTACTGGTGGCCATTTTCCAGGTCAACCTGTTTTTAATATTGGCGGCCAATTCAATTCTTTGCCATCTTCTGCATCTTTTGGCCATGGCAGTGGTCATCCCATGATGGGTGGTCCTCAACAAATTGATCGCATTGATCCCGGTTTTAGGCGTCATAATTCATTCTTTAGCCATACAGAGCACCGGGTATTTGAGATGAATAAACGTTTACAACAACGCACTGAAGAGAGCGACAACTGCTGGTGGGACTCTTTTACCACTGAATTCTTTGAAGATGATGCCAAATTGACAATTTTGTTTTGCCTAGAAGATGGACCCAAACGATATACAATAGGACGAATTTTGATCTCGCGTTTTTTCCGTAGTATTTTCGAGGGCGGCGTTTCCGATTTATACTTTCAGTTAAAGCATGCTAAGGAATCTTTCCATAATACACTTATCACCTTGGATTGTGATCAGTGTACTGTAGTAACTCAGCATGGCAAGCCGTTCTTTACAAAAGTGTGCGCAGATGCTCGACTCATTTTAGAATTTCTCTACGATGATTATATGCGCATCAAATCATGGCATATGACCATCAAGGGACATC
Organism: Ornithomya chloropus; assembly: GCA_963971445.1. Taxonomy (NCBI): domain Eukaryota; kingdom Metazoa; phylum Arthropoda; class Insecta; order Diptera; family Hippoboscidae; genus Ornithomya; species Ornithomya chloropus. The sequence goes on from OZ020531.1 coordinate 8,096,053, forward strand.
GAGAATTGATACCAAAATCGGTGATTGGCACATCCCTGCCCTCTGATCCCATAATACTGGAACAAATCACTAAAAACATCACGCGATCTGGCATAACAAATGCAACATTGAATTATTTACGCCTGTGTGTCATTTTGGAGCCAATGCAAGAATTGATGTCAAGGCACAAAGCATACGCACTAAGTCCCCGAGACTGTTTGAAGACAACACTTTTTCAAAAATGGCAGAGAATGGTGGCATTGCCCGGTAAGAAGGACCCCCAAAGACCAGCAAACAAACGACGCAAAAGGAAAGCTTCAAGTTCAGGTGGTGGAGCAAATGCAGCACCCATGAATAATCAAAAGCGTTCTCCGTCCGGCCCTAACTTCTCACTGTCATCACAAGACGTCATGGTAGTTGGAGAACCTACCTTAATGGGTGGAGAGTTTGGTGAAGAAGACGAACGTCTTATAACGCGCTTAGAAAACACTCAATATGACGGAGCAGGCCCTATGGATCACGAAAATCATACCGGATTTAGTCATTCCGATTCACCCATAACGAATTCGAATCCTTGGAACATGGATAGAACAGGGCCTATCCTATCTAGCCCTAGTAATGGACCAGTTCACAATAATGCTAATTTAGGCGACGTTGACAAAAAAAGTCCCATAGTAACAATTCACAGTAATTAAATTTAGCATGCGGTTATAGCCGAATATTATGAACAGTTACTTATGATAATAAAAATGTTTGAAGTAATTTTATTCAAATGTATTTGCCATCAAAGAACATATCATTAATTTTTAGCCGATTTATTAGACAACATTGGAAACAAGTAAATTCGCCAAGATATTTACAACTTCAATTTGGTGCGCCTCCAATGGCGTCTCTTTGCATTGTACCAGAGCAGAGACGTCTAGAACAGAGACCAGAGACTTTTAAAACAGAGACGGAGTGTCGCTCTCTTAAATTCTTGCCGGCAGAATCCCAAGACCAAATCGAGGCCCATATCGTACGGTCAAAGTTATCGTAAAAAAGCACAAATATCGTATTTACTGAATTCGTTCCACTCACTTGTTCTATCAAATGTGGCTGGTTTTTATTGATTTTATGCAATTGTTAAAGACTCGCTTTATACGTTTCTGCAATAGAAAATTTTTGAAAAAAAAAAAACTACAATAACATCAAGAAAACGTATAAAATGGAAAAGTGGAACGAAGAACGAAATAGAAAAAAAAATTTTCATTTATTAATTACATATTTATTCATTCATAATATATGAAATTACATACGTATTAATGTTTGTGATCTATGGAATTCCCTTTAAAAAACAAGCCTAGTTGCGTGCCACAATCACAAACATGTGTTTGCCTTGTATGTGCAATCTATGGTATTCCCTTTGCTTTGCTTATAGGAATAGAAAAAACAACAACCCATCAACATTCAGGTTGTTCAGAATTCACTTTTTTAATTTTAACCTGAACAAACTTGTCGAATAGCAATGAAATATTGTAATTAAAAAAAGACAGCTTCGAATCAGGATCAGGAAGCAAGTATATCATATCCCAGTCTATAGAATTAACATAATTCTGTAGAGCAGTATAATCTATATTCCTGAAATCTCTAAGCGTAAAAAACTCAGTTGTAGTACTAACCCCTGTATGGTACGACAAAAAGATCAAGTCATGTTTTGAAAAGTTAGGTACAGAGATTTGATCATGCGAATCTTAAAAAAGTTATTTACAAAGTAGAGATCAAGAAGCGTACTGCAAGTTGACGTGAAACGCGTGGGCATTGTAGAATTTACTGGCGATAAATCAACGTTTAGCATAAAATCAACAAGCCTGCTATTACTACGAACATTACAATTAAAATCCCCAGCAATAATAATATCAGAATAGTTAAGGGATAAATCATATATCACAGCAATTTCAGAGACATCGATATTGTTATTCGGCCTATAAATGCATCCTAAAAGTATTTTATCATGATTTAATGTAATTTCAATGAATGCAAATTCCATAAGGTTCATATGGTTAGATTTACACAAAACCCGATATTTTAGTCCTGATCTAACATAATTGGTACACCGCCTGCATGTCCTAATCTGTCGGTACGCACTACATTCTACCCCTTAATATTAAATAAAGAATCAAGGTGACAAGGACGAAACCATGTCTGAAACACAAATTACGTCAACATTACCACCCTGAAATAAATATACGAATTCATCAAATTTGTTGTTTAAGTTTTAAGCATTTAAACATTAAACATGCCTTTGTTTTGATTACATAATATGTTTAAAACACTACGCGAAATCCAATTGGAACTCTGTGCACCACTATAACTAGATAGCATTGCTCCAAATGTTACTGGCACAAAAAACTGAGAGGGAATAACTATAAAAAATAACATTAAAATAAAATAAAGAAAATAAAGTTGAAAACAGGAAATTAGAAATGTAAGAATAAAGATGCAAGAAACATATACGTATTAAAAAAAGGAAAAGTTCTTGTAATTTTTATTCCAAGTTTTTGCTTAGCTTAAACTCACCACGTGTTTCTTTGTATTAAAATGGATGGAGATATACAGTTTTTAACATAATTAAATACATTCGAACAAATTGTAAGAATTGTATGGATTTAGGAATAGTTGTTTTTTTGTATATAGAATATGTTTAGTAAATAATTTAGTAAATTATTTCATATTCTGCAGTAATATATACAATTATATTTGCTGCTCACGATACCGAAAACACTGTCGAATTCTTAAATGAGGATGAAGAGTGGGATTTGCAAACTGGTCAAATGGTGTAAGTTAGAAGAAAAACCACAAAACGCCGCATTCTTATTTTAATAGCTTTGGCTAATCGGCTATAAACCTAAATTTTAAATATATTGAAATTAGCAGTGACTTACAGCCTACATTCCTTCTTTAAAATGGGCCTTGCCCGAAAACAATTTCGAACAGTAAATAATTTGTAATGGTAGCAAACATCGTCTGGGAGTATTTGTCTGAATTTAGTAAGCATTATAAAAAACTCAAATTTTAGGTTAAGCTTTCAATAGAAGTGTTTGATGTAAAACATCTTAAATACTTACATCTTAACATCTTATATCTTACATCTTTACATCTCAAATACTTACACCTTAAATACTCATAAGATTTAAAGCATGAATATTATATACTGCGTGCACAAGTTACATATAGGTGTGCAGCATATTCAAAATATAGTTTTTTTTTTTTTAATTGAATGAACCCCCGGTAAGTATGCGGCATCATTCAAATATATAGCGGTTTTATGCTGTTTTCATTAAAGCGATTATGTACTATAGGCTGGCGTTTATGAATGCAGTCCTACGTCGTCAATTTTTACAAGAAATGGTCAAGAGTTTACCAGGTCCTTTGCAAAATCGTATTACGGGGATAAAAAATTTACAAATTGGGTCCGAATTCTTTGAGGAAGTATACGAGCTAGAAAAGAAATACCAAGAAAAATTTCAGCCACTATTTACGAAGCGAAGAGGAACTGGGAAAATAAGGGGGTGAAATAGGGGGAAAATAGGGGGGGGGGTAAAAATCTGGTTTTTATGGGAAAAATTTTGAATTTCTTATTATTCTATTACACACAATAGGCTTAGAGCAGAGACTTCTAACTACAGAGACGGAGTGTCACTCTTATAAAGTCTTGTCGGCAGAATCTCAAGACAAATTGTAGGTCGCTATCGTACGGTCAAAGTTATCGTAAATGGCACAAATATCCTATTTACCGAATTCGTTCCACTGACGTGTTCTATCATATGTGGCTGTTTTTTTTTTGATTTTATACAAATCTTAAGGACTCGCTTGATACGTTTCTGCAATAAAAAATTTTTGAAAAGAAAAAATTTGCAAAACATCACGAAAACATGTATAAAGGGTCGAAAAGTGGAAAAGTGGGACGAAGAACATAATAGAAAGCAGCCTTATTTTCATTTATTAATTACGTATTTATTCATTCATAAATACATGAAATTACATACGTTTGTGATCTTTTTTTTTTTTTTTTTTTTTTTTTTTTTTTTTTTCTACGAAGACGGAAGGGGAAACCCTTTATGGGTACCAATGCTGAACATGGTTATGTGGGAGTCATCACCATATGGCGACATACCCACTAAAACCCCTCCACTAATCCATTGCCCTGCGGTACCACCAGTCAGTATTACTTCGCAGGGCATGAATGGCTCACTGAGCGCTACACCATGTTTGGAGTGCGGTTTGCACGCCTCTCTCTTTCTAGCATTCTAAACCTACCCATGACGAAGGTTATCCAACGGCTTACGATGTCCCAGTTTTCCGGGGATGCAAGCATTATTTCACTTATATTGGCTACCGTTATGGAACTGTTAGTTATTCCCTCTGCTGTTCTACGCTCCCTTATAAACCGTGGGCATGTGAAGAACACGTGTTCGGCATTTTCTAAGTGTCCATCACATGTCGGACAATAAGGGTCATCCTCATGCCCAAAGCGGTGGAGATACGCTTTGAAGCAACCATGCCCGCTAAGCATTTGTGTGAGGTAGAAATTTACCTCGCCGTACCTCCTGTTTAGCCAGGGTTCGAGCCGTGGAATGATTGTATGCGTCCATCGACCTTTTGTTGACGTTGTCCATCGTAGTTGCCATTCCAACAGGCTTACCTGCCTGGCCATAGTTCGGGTGCCTTTCCGGTTTGAAGGAGCAGAGTCAACTAGCTTCTCTTCCTTTATTAATAGGTCGATTGGGATCATCCCAGCAATCACACATGCTGCATCATCCGATACTGTCCGGAAGCCGCAGCATACCCGAAGTGCCGCTAATCTGTAAATTGGCTCAATCATCTTCCGGTACGTTTTGAACCTCATAGCACCAGCCCAAACACTAGCAGCGTATAAAATTGAACTTTTGACCACCTCCATAAGGACCCGCCTTTGGGGTTGCTTGGGCCCTTTGGTGTTTGGTAGGACACGAGCTAGCGAAGCACATACCTTTCCTGCCTTACTCTTTATATAGTCCAGGTGGTATCTAAACGACAGCCTGTCGTCGAGCGCCACACCTAGATATCGTAGATGTCTTCTCGACTTTATAACTTGATCACCCACCATTATTGTGGCCTGCTCAACACGCTTGCGGCTGAATATCAGAACGGCCTCAGTCTTATGATTTGCCAGGCTAATACCCATCGTTTCAAGCCACCTCTGCACCATTCGCCACTCCTTCGATTTCACTAATGTGTTTGGCTACAATGGCTATTGCTACGTCGTCCGCAAAGCCTATTATTCTAGCAGTTTCTGGGACGTTGAGGCGGAGAATACCATCATACATCACATTCCATAGCAATGGCCCTAGAACAGAGCCTTGTGGGACTCCTCCTGTGACTTGGTAGGTTCGTTTACCTTCTATAGTGCCATACACTAGAAGTCTGTGGCTTAGGTAGCTAGCAACTATTTTTAACAAATAGAGAGGTACATTTATTCTCCGTAGGGCCTCTACTATCATATCCCATCGCGCCGTGTTGAACGCATTCTTGATATCTAATGCAACTACCAGACAGTATTTCTTTTGCCCGTGTTTCCACCTTCTACCTTCAATGGCGTTTGCAGCCAATTTAATCACCGTGCCGATTGCATTGGTAGTAGATTTTCCCGTTCAAAAACCAAACTGGTTATCGGAGATGCCTCCTAACGCTTCTATTTCCGCTGATAACCTGTTTTTGATCAGCTTTTCGAGCAATTTGCCTACTGAGTCAATCATACAGATAGGGCGGTAGCCAGCCGGGTCATTTCCCGGGTTGGCCCTTTTAGGGATCAACACCAGTTTTTGTATTTTCCAAATAGTTGGAAATATCCCTTCTTGGAGACAGCTGTTAAAAACCCTAATAAACAAATCAGGTTTTTCTTTACCGCCACTTTTAGGACACTGTTTGGTATACCATCAGGCCCCGGCACTTTTGAATTACTGAAGGACTTAACAGCAGCCAGTATTTCGCTCTCTGTGATGTCCTGCGGGTCAACAGTATTTGTTGAATCAACAGGCTCGCCACGATTAACGTCCTGCCGTGGAAATAGGTTTAGGACTATACTTCCCAATATTTCCGGATCTGTTGGTGCCATCTCAGAGAAACACTTTAGTTTTTTTAATACTAACTTGTAACCTGTGCCCCATGGGTTTTGGACTAGCTCTTCCAGGAGATTGTTGAAGCAACTGCGTTTATTCCTACGTATAGCAATTTTTAAAAGTTTCTTTTTCCTTTTAAGGGTTGTCCGGTGCATATCATTTATACTTTGGCCCCTTGTCCGCGTGTACAGCCTCCTGGCATGGTTACAATCGGCGCGGAGCTGAGCTATCTCCTCATTCCACCAGTAAACCGGTTTGCGCTTATTACATTGCTTTTTCCTACACATTGCAACATCACACGCACTCGCTAGATGGTTCGACAGTTTCTTCGCCATCTCTTCGACATCTCCTTGTACACGCACATCGCTAAAAAATAATGTAAAGGCTGCTTCATCGAAGGTAGTTATTTTCCATGCCGGCCAGTTATCTCTCTGCATTTGGTGGCTACCTGTAGGTGCTGTCTGCAAATCAATGATAACCGCCTTGTGATCACTGTATGTGAATCCGTCGGAGAGTTGCCAACGCGCGCTTGTGGCTAGTACACTACTCACAAATGTGATATCAATGATAGAGCTGCGACCATTCCTCTCAAAGGTTGCACGGTTCCCCTCATTGAGCAGTACTACGTCCAGCTGCACCATGGACTCGAGTAAGACTCGCCCTCTGTCATTTGTCCTTATGGAGCCCCATTCTGTGGCCCAGGCATTAAAGTCCCCAGCTATAAGTACTCGGTTTTTACCACTCGCGTGTGTTATGAGTGTGGAAATGGCAGACTCAAACTGTACCAAAGTTAGTCTAGGTGGAAGGTAACAACTATATAGATATATATTGTTAGCCTTTAAGCCCACAATACCTTCGCAAATACATTCCATATTCAATGCGGGCAAATCTCCTGACAACCATATTGCCGCATAGTTTCCTGTTTCCTCAGTGAAAGTACTTCCCAAGTAATATTTTCGCTGCCACCAAAGTGAGATGTTATAGCTACATCAACGTCCTCCTTAGTGGTAATTTCATCAATATCCTTGATTTCTATTATATGTCGATCCGTTAGTGATTTCACGGGTACACGGTCCTCTAGAGAATCGCTTATCATGTTTCTCACCTCCGTGGTTTTGCCGCTACCTTTGTTCAACTGTAGCAATAGATCGCCTTTTTGGGTCTTTCTAATCTTGGTGACGTTTTGGCTAATGCCACTGAGCTTGGGATCCGTTTTTACTTTCCGTAGAATCTCCGCATACGTCGATTTGCCTGTGATTTCAATTATGATGGCATCGGGTTTGGAGCCAGTAACCTTACGGGCCTTGTTATCAGAAATGATTTTCGCTTTGCCCTGGGTTCGTTTCGTTCCGCTATTAATTATCCCTTCGTTTGCTTTGGGCTTTAGGCTTTTTTTGTTTGTTTGCCTGTCCCTTACCTCAGATTCATTCTCCAATGCTTTCCGAGGCTGTCCTTCGCTTAGTTTTCCACGTTGTTCCCTACTTTTAAGCGGGGGCGACGTTTGCGTGGCTGAATTTTTACTGCCGCCTGTGCGTGATACCTCCTCAACTGACTCCTTGTGCAAAACTGCTAGGGAATCAATTAATTCACGCATTGGAGTGTGGATCGAACGCCTTCCTCCACCTATCATTTCTATCAACTCTTTGATTTTTTCGCCTAGCTGCATCAGGGCACTTTTCCTATATGTGTTACCACGATTAGATTCGCTCAGTTTTGGGGGTGACGAGTTTGACCTGGCATGTACCGACGTCGCTCCCAGTTTTTCGGGTGATCTAGCCATCCGATTGCTCCGTTTGAATGGATCAATATCTGCTTGTTTTCCAGAGGCATCCTCTTGTTCAGCGACCACTCCCGGCGAGGTTACCTTTACTGTGCCTCGGGGTGGTGAGCGATCAATACCCATTTCTAGCCACTAAACTCAATCGAGTTTGGTGCTTAAATCAGTGACAATTTAATCAGTAAACTGTTATTCCGTTATCTTTGTTTAAATAAAAAGAAATATTCACAGTACACAAAGAAATTTGAGTACCGTTAGCTTTTTTATTTTGTAAACAAATTTATTTATAGATTTTTCCGCGAATATGACTGCACAGCTTGACTACTCAAGAGAGAATCCCGTTTGTGATCTATGGTATTCTCTTTGCTTTGTTTATAATAGCAAAAGCAACAACAGTACACATACGTAAAAAACCAAGAACAAAAAAAACCAATGCTTCGCTATTTTCGGTCCGGAAGAAATTATGAGGAAATTTACAATGTATTAGAATATTCACACGGACACAAAACCCCTTGCTTCCCGCATCTCTTTACTCATGTACTTGCGAAATCTCGCAACATCGCCTTGAAATGGTTGAAAAATCAAAATTTTAACAAATCTTCAAATCAGCTTTGCTATGTGCGCTATCGAAGCAAAAGCATATTAAGTTCCTCCTAGCATATGTAGATTTATGGTTATATGCGCATGCAACTCATACACCACCACACTATATATAATAGAATAGACAAATAAATCATTAGTTCTTAACATTTATATATGTTGTCTAAGAGCCGTCCACGTGTAATTGTAGGGACGTGCGCAAACAGGTCGACTTTACCCACTACAAAATCCCCACTACAAAAGCTGTTGGCTTTTGTGCTGTTGTTTTTTAAAGCTGTTGGCTTTTGTGCTGTTGTTATTATTATTACGTGTAGTGGGTAAAGTCGACCTATTTGCGCACGTCCCTACAATTACACGTGGACGGCTCTTAGACAACATATATAAATGTTAAGGACTAATGATTTATTTGTCTATTCTATTATATATAGTGTGGTGGTGTATGAGTTGCATGCGCATATAACCATAAATCCACATATGCTAGGAGAAACTTAATATGCTTTTGCTTCGATAGCAAAGGTGATTTGAAGTTTTGTTAAAATTTTGATTTTTCAACCATTTCAAGGCGATGTTGCGAGATTTCGCAAGTACATGGGTAAAGAGATGCGGGAAGCAAGGGGTTTTGTGTCCGTGTGAATATTCTAATACATTGTAAATTTCCTCATAGTTTCTTCCGGACCGAAAATAGCGAAGCATTGGTTTTTTTGTTCTTGGTTTTTTACGCATGTGTACTGTTGTTGCTTTTGCTATTATAAGCAAAGCAAAGGGAATATCATAGATCACAAACGTATGTAATTTCATGTATTTATGAATGAATAAATACGTAATTAATAAATGAAAATAAGGCTGCTTTCTATTACGTTCTTCGTCCCACTTTTCCACTTTTCGACCCTTTATACATGTTTTCGTGATGTTTTGCAAATTTTTTCTTTTCAAAAATTTTTTATTGCAGAAACGTATCGAGCGAGTCCTTAAGATTTGTATAAAATCAAAAAAAAACAGCCACATATGATAGAACACGTCAGTGGAACGAATTCGGTAAATACGATATTTGTGCCTTTTACGATAACTTTGACCGTACGATAGCGACCTACAATTTGTCTTGAGATTCTGCCGACAAGATTTTATAAAAGTGAAACTCCGTCTCTGTAGTTAGAAGTCTCTGGTAGTATGCGATGTAGAGGAATTAGGGTTAAAATGCGTATGGGGACTATAGGATAAAAAACTTCTTTTAAGTAAAATTTTAATGTTCAGTAAAATATTTATAAAACGTTAGGTAATAGTTTGAGCACCGGGCTGACCATACACAAAGTCACTATTTCACAATATTATGAAAATTGTCTTAGCTATCTAACATGGTCGCTAACCTTTTGAGCTATTGCTTGGCTTTTGAGAATACACACAATACTTTTTTTATCATTTTACCCTCACATAATGATGTAATGGGGAAAAACCACTATTTCACAATGGCTTACCTATCTAACATGCTGTGACTTGACTTATTGAGAATACAATACTATCAATTTTTAAGTGGAATTATGGTGAAAGTACTTAGGAGGGTAGGCAATAAAAAAAAACATATTGAAACCATAAATTGATCGGCATACTAGATCAAAAAAAAAAAAAAATTCTTAACGCAATATGTTAAGCGGCGCATGCAGCTCCTCTGCAGAACTTTCTTTTAAAGCAAATGATGAAGCAAAATTTAGTTATTAAACTGCATTCCAAAAGAAAGGAAAGTGAATTTGTGGACTTGTTTGTGAAGTGAAAGTGCATATTTTTTAAAAACTAAAAAATAAAATAGTGAATTGAATAAAGAAGTGCAACTTTCGTGAAACTTGAGGTAACTTTAAAACTTTAAAACTATTTTATAAATATCATTTCCATATACATATACATTTACGCATATACACTATTATATATATAACAAAAAAATAAAAAAAAAAAAAAAAAAATAAAAAAAATAAAATAAAATAAAATAGTGAATTGAATAAAGAAGTGCAATTTTCGTGAAACTTGCTGGCCTAAGGAAAATTGAGGTAACTTTAAAACTTTATAACTATTTTATAAATATCATTTCCATACACATATACATTTACGCATATACATTATTATATATATATATAACAAAAAACCAAAAAAAAAGAAAAAAAAATGAATTCATTTGTATTTTGTGACATATGCGAAAGTAGCGTTGCTTTTGCTACTTTCGAATCACATTACATGAATTGCGAGAAAGTTAAATGCGCTTCACAATTTTTAATTGATGAAGAAGAAGATCCTGATGAGCCGACCACCAGTACAAAAAAAAAGATCTGGACCCCACCTTTAGCCAGGAGGCAGAAGTAAAAAACAGAGAATAAACAGTGTACATTGCACTGTTTGTAAAACAGATATTTTGGAAACCCGTTGCGAAGTTCATTTGAGAACAAATGAGCATAAAACAAAAGCGGCCGTTTTTTTAGATAAAAACGTATACATTAATTCACCCCAATCGTCTCCATATATTATCCAATACAGGATATATAGTGATTTGAAAGATGAGCTATGCGTAAGAAAATATTTGTAGAGTATACACAAATATTTAAAAAACCAATTAGAGATTAAATTTGCCGATTTTAATCACATAAAGTATAATTTGCGTTTATTTGGTGATTATGTTAAATACGTGGCTCAAAGTGAGGGTGACGATGAAATGCTTGTTAGCCTGAAACATTTCACGACAAAGTTTCAGTGCGTGAGAAACAGCTATGAAGTTGACGATACCCTCCAGGAGGCTTTCAGTGAGCTGGAAGAACAAGCAAGTGAATTCCAGGAAAGAGATAGCGGTTGGGCTATCTTAGATTTTAAATATATGGAATTGACCATGTGCAAATTAGAGCATATTCCAGTCGGCTCATACATAAAATTACCTCCAACCATAACAGCAAAAAAGGCAACAATCAATGTTAAAAATACCGATGTATTTTGTTTTAAATGGTGTGTATTGGCCGCAATCGCGCATAGAAGTGATTCTATGAGGGGGACAAAAAAACTTGCCAATCCAAAATATTATAAGGTGTTGGACATTGAATCTTCAGTTACAAAGTTTCGGGGCGAGATATTGAATTTTACAGGAATGTCATTTCCTGTAAGAGTTCATGAAATTCGAATATTTGAAAAAAATAATCCTCATATAAGCATAAATATATATGAGCTAACGCAAAGTAAGATACCGAAAGTAGTGGGTCCAGCCAGAGCAACAAAAGACGTTAAAAATATACACATTAATTTGCTACTATTATTAAATGGCGATCAAAAAACATATCATTATGTGTAAATTAAACAAAATTATTTTTTGTTTTTTAAAAAAATATTGCGTTGCTGAAAAGCAACATCTACTTTATTTGAATTCTGTTAAAGAACTGACTTTTACATTCTAATACTAATCCTATTTATACCAACGAATCACAGATTATGCTGACGGGTCAGCTCATGCATATGTTTGTAATGTGATTCGTTGTGTTAATGTTTACATTATGTCAATATAGAAATTGGGACCACCCAAAATATTACAAACAAAATTATAATCTAAGTGGTTTCCTGCATTGATCTTCCTAGTGTTACTGAGTACTTGAAAAATAATGCTCTGCAACATGGGCATTTCTCATGAAATGCTTTTGTAATGAAGAGGTTAATTTATGGGAATTGGGATTAGAGGGCGATACGATATTTGTGGCATAAGCATTTCTTATGAAATGCTTTTGTAATGAAGAGGCTAATTTATGGGAATTGGAATTAGAGGGCGATATGATATTTGTGGCATTAACTCCTCCCTCGTTAAAATTCAAACGTCCCCGTTTGAACGTCTTAAAATTTCTTCGGCGCTGGAGATGCTTAATGATTCTTGAATTACCACATTAGAGTTATTCGGAGGGCAGAATTTTTTTGACAGATATTTGGACATAAACCAAGCCACTACCACGATAATCAATATAGCTGCTATAGTGGCTGTAGTAACCATATTTTCTTTTTTTATTAAATCGATTCTTTTTGTATTATTAGTGTTTAATTCATTTATCATCTCCAGAGATAAAACTTCGTTAATTTTACTTTTATTAGAAGGTTTATGCAGAATTGAGGGCAACGGATAACTGCTTGACATATGAACGGACTTAAAAACTTTCTCATCTATTTTAATTGAAATATTATGATGCCTTATTAAATATGTTCCATCAAGATCAATGCAATCATTATTGACATACATTTTTCCTTTATAATTATTTACAAATATTACATCATCATATATTTTCTTGATATCGGATATATGTTGTGTATTGGTGTTTTCGCAAAAATGTGTTTTACTACTTAATAAAGGTGGTATGCAAGTTGTATTGCTTATGTCTATTATATTCTTTTTATTACATATAGTGAAATTATTATAATTTCGTCATTATTTGATCAATCTGAAAAGATTTTGTGATCAAACACTAATTACTTTAAAAAGATACATTTCTTTATTATTTTTATTATACTTGTATTATATTTTTCCTCACATTTTTAGTTTTAAATTGTTAATTTTTTCATTATTCTCTTCTTTTTTGGAAGGGTTTTTCTGATATTTTAAAATTATTTTAATTGCTATTACAATGTGCCTATCTGAAAAGATATATTTTGGCAGTGTATCATATTTCTTCTATTTATTTATTCATGATTTTTCATAATTCTTAAACTAATAATATATTTGTTTATTAATTTCTTTTTACTTATTAATTTAATGCAATTTATTTCTTATGGTATGATGGATAGGGAATGGGAATGGGATAGGATATTATTTCCTGATAAGTCCTTTGTAAATTATTCTTCCTGATTCTGTCGTCACTGTACTGTTTTTATTTTCTTTAACTATTTCTGGTTTATATCTGGGTGATAATTTGTTGCCTATTCTTTTGTTTGTTTTTACGTAAATAGTTTCACCTACTTTATAATTTCTAAATTGTTCTCTATTTTTATTGTGGTATTTAAGATCAGCGTTCTGTTTTTCCTGTAATCTACCTTTATTTTCTTCTCTTTCTAAATTAATTTCATGAGGGTTTGTTGCTACTTTACGGCCAAAAAATAATTCAACTGGTTTACGGTTTGTTGTGGAATGCACACTATAGTTATATCTGATTACTGTTTTGTCTAAAAGGTCTTCAAATGAGGTATGTATCTTTTCTGCCTTAACACAACGCATAATTTCTGACAGGGTAGAGTGAAATCTTTCTATCTGTCCATTTACTGTACTCGTATAAGGTGGTGCTTTAAATATTTCGATTTCCAATTGATCTTCTAATAGATGTAATATTGATGCGGAATTTAAAGATTTTTCATTATCAATTACAATTTTTTTAGGTATGCCAAAAGCCATTAAAATGTCCATGAGTGGTTTCTTTATATCCTGTGTAGCTCTAGATTTTAATATTTTTACTTGTACGTACTTTGAAAATTTGTCAATTGCTGTCAAGAGAACATGATTATCTGTATAGTATAAATCAATATGAACTATGTGTCCTGGATATTGTGGAATTGGTGTTTCCTGAATTTTTGGTTTCACCGGATGCCTTTCATATTTTTGCTCCTTACGAATTTTACATTGTTTCACAATTTTATTAACTTTTTCCTGCATCTTTGGGAAATAGACTCTTTCCAATAGTTGTTTTTTGTTTTCTTTACTATTTCTATGTGCTCGTCTATGTTCTGTTATAATTTCGTTCTCTTGCTCTGTTTCGTCAGTAATGTCCCTAACTATGTTTCTGGCAAAGCGGACTTTGTAGTTTGCAAAATGCGAACCATACAACTCCTGAATCATTCCTAAAATACTTTCATCAGTGTTCAAGCCATTGGTTATAGATGGATTTAAATATCTTTTTAGTAGATCAGTTAACTTTTGTTGATCAAAGGAAGGTTCTACTACTGTATGTCTATGATATGTGGGAAATATTATTTCAAATTGATATGAGGATACGTCTCCTATTTTGAGGAAAATCTGATTTTTAAACACATTAATTGGTTCGTCAGCTATTTGTATTAACAATGGCAAAGTGCTTTCATCGCTATGCACGGTTGAGGTAAGTGTATTTATGTGATTTCCCAATGGTACTCTAGACAATGCATCAGCCACAACATTTGACTTTCCTGGTTTATAAATTAATTCATAATTGTATTCTTCTAAGATGGCTTTCCATCTTTTTAATTTCATGTTATTATTTTTATTACTGAGTGCATATGTAAGTGGTTGATGATCGGTGAATATTTTTACTTTTGCTGTTCCGTATAGATAATTTCTAAGTTTGTTTAATGACCAAATTATTGCTAACATTTCTTTTTCATTTGTAGCAAAGTGCTCTTCATTTTTTCTTAAGGTTCTAGAAATGAAGGTTATTGGTCTATCGTCTTGTGCTAGAACTGCACCTATTGCATGGTTTGATGCATCTGTAGTAAGTTGAAATTCTTTATTGTAATCTGGATGGGCTAAGATTACATCTTCTGTAGCTAACGTATTTTTTAGTTTGTTAAAGGATTCTATTGCCTGTTCATTTAGTGTAATTGTTATTTTAGACGACGCGTTCTTTGACATTTTGCCTTTATCTCCTCTCAAAATGGTAGTTAGAGGTTTGGCTAATTTTGAATAGTCTTTTATGAATCTTCTGTAATAACACGTTAATCCAAGGAATGAACGTAGTTCTTTTAGGTTTTTTGGTATTGGGAAATTGGCTATTGTCTCTACTTTCTTGGGGTTTGATTTTATACCATTTCCGGATATTATGAATCCGAGATATTCAACTTCGGACTTGAAAAATTCGCATTTATCTATTTGTAGTTTCATATTTGCTTCTTCCAGAGTGGAAAATATTTTTTTCAAGTCATTGTAATGATTTGTTTCTTCTTTGCTAAACACAATTATGTCGTCAATATAAACGAAACATCTTATGCCAATATGATCTCTTAGCATATCGTCCAATGCTCTCTGAAATATAGAGGGTGCATTTTTAAGACCAAAGGGTAGACGTGTGAATTCATATTTTCCATTACCGACTGAAAATACTGTTTTCTCAATGTCAGATTCTTTAAGTGGGATTTGATGGAATCCACTTTTCAAATCAAGGACAGAGAAGAATTTATTTTTGCCTAATTGAGACAAAACCTCATCTATATCGGGTATAGGGTAACGATCGGGTATGGTTATGGAGTTCAGTTTTCTGTAATCGATGACAAGTCTGTACTTTCTTTCTCCAGAATGGTCTATTTTCTTTGGTACGATCCATACAGGTGAATTGTAAGGTGATCTTGAGGGTCGTATCACACCATCCCTCAACAAAATCTCAATTTGTTTCTCCACCTCACTCTTCAAGGACATCGGATATGGATAAGCTCTAGAGTGTATCGGAGCGTCTGTATTTGTGCGTATGTCGGCTATTACCTTTGTGGTGTAGGACAATCTTTCGTCAGGTTCGGCAAACAAGTTACCAAATGAGTTCGTCAGAGCGGACATAAACTGTCTTTGAGTTGGAGTTAAGTGGTTAAATTGTGTCTTGATTGTATTAACGTCTTCGGACCGTAATTGCTTGATCCTAACCTTCATTTTATCTTTTACCGTCATACAACCTTCTCTAAGATAGATAACGGCAGATAACACCCTTAAACTGTCGTTACCTAATAAGGCATCGAAAGATTTTAGTGTTGGCAGAACGAAAAACTTCAATTCAACATCCTTTAAACCAAAAAGATTGAGCAATGTATGGTGGGTAATTTTTACTTCGCCGCCAATAGAATTAGCGCAGAATGGCGTTTCATTAGGAATTGATTTTTTTGCTAAACGTGGTTGAATATAATTTTTATTTGAGCCTGTATCTACTAATATTCTAATTATCTTCCCATTACTTAATTTTGATTCCAAATATGGCAATGAGGAGTCCCTTACTCTAAAAAATGAACGTCGATAAATTCGTCCATCTTTTCCTGGTTATTTCCATAAGTTTCTATGTATTCGGACAGTGGCTGTTCGTATTCATTGTCATTTATTTCCATTCGCCGGTGATAATCTTCTTCGGTGATAGGCTGTATGTGAAAGTTCCTCTGTCTTTTGTCTGGTTGAGCTACCAAGGAAGCTGGCGGTGGTCTACGTCCGTTAAATCTGTCGCTGTTTACTGGTCTATTCATATAATTTATCCTTTGGGTTCGTATAGACTGATCAATATCCATTGGCTCTGGTTTTGGTTGTGGTTTGGGTTGAAAGGGTCTTGGTGGTGGCATATTTGGCTTATTATTGTAAAAGGAAAAATTCGGTTTAAACTGTTGCATGGATTGTTGATGTATGGGTGCTCTATGGTATTGTTCATTCCTAGTTGGAAGTGAAAAGTTTTGGTTACGGACTAATGGTTGGGAATATCTTTGCGTAAACTGTGGTGTTCTGGAATACGCATTTGATATCTTTTGCGCTATTGCAGGGTTCGTTTTGGCTCTACTGTATTCCTGAGCTTGGTTTGCCCTGTATACCTGATTCTCCAATTTGTTACACAATTGCAACGCTTGGGGTAGGTCGACTGGTTCCTTCATCCCCAACAGTCTTGGAAGATCCCCTCGCAAACCTCGGACAAAAGTGTCTAAAGCCTTGTCCCTGTACGTTTTAGTCAAAGCTATTAAAGCTTCTTTGGGTATGTTCATACTGGATAATCTATTTAATATTAATGATAGGTGTGAATACACCTTTTTGTAAAAGTCGTGGATTGTTAGTCCACCTTGTACCAAACTCATCATTTGGTACTCTAGGGTACTTATATCTCTTTTATCTGCAAAATGGTTTGTTAGTACCTCTACTATGGCATTCCAGTTAAGTGGTGTATTATATGATTCGAGAATTATGTCGGCGTTCCCTACTATTTTGTTTCTAATAGTGCTAAGTATCCCAAAATATTTGGATGAACCAATGATTGATTCATATACTTTTAAAACTCTATCTACACTTTTCTTCCAGGAGGAAAACTCTTCATTAATTCCTGAAAATTCCCTGATACTTTTTACTATGTTAGGTATTCTTTCTAAGTCATTTATTTCACCTGAGGTAATTTGTTGGTCAAGAAAATTTTGATTTTGTTGGTTATTTAATAAATTTAGTTGTGTCAGCTGTTGTAGTAATGTCGTTTCTACTATTTGTGTAATAAATGTTGTTAACTCCGATCTAGAAGTATTCGGATTCGAATTTTGGTTGTCTTGAGTATTTAAAACGGTCGGTCTGAGGAGAGGTGTAGGATTTGGATTTGCCATTCTGATTTTACGAATTTAGCAAGTAATACGTTAATATATCAATATCATAAATCAAGATCTATATAATTTGTATTTCAGATTTAATATTTGTAATCGCAATTTGTGTAGTTTCTTATATAAAATTTAATTTCCAATGTGGTAAAAAAAAAGTATTTCTAGTAACAGGTTAATATTGACTTACAGTAATGCAAAACTCATGTTTGAACCTTATTGTTGCTGATGTTCTTCTTGATGGTGTTGTTCTTGATGATGTTGTTTTCGATGATTTTGTTTTTGATGATTGTTGTTCTTGATGATGTTATTCTTAGTGATGTTGTTTTCGATGATGTTGTTTTTGATGATTGTTGTTCTTGATGATGTTGTTGATGATGTTGCGGTTAATATCATTAATCTTTACCCTTAGGCCGGGTGGTGAGGTCATCTGTATGTTGTTGTTGTTGGATAATTTTATTTTTTTTTTATTATATTTTTTGTTTTTCTCACAGGGAAAACGCTTTTAATAGTTCTTCGATTAATTCATTAATTTAATTTGGAAATTTTTTTTTTTTTTATCATTATTAATTTTTTTTAAACGCAAAACTCGCGCCGGAGGCCAAACCCGAGGATCTGGTCGGACACGTGTTTAAATCGCGAGTTTGAACGTAACAAAAATGTGTTGTCCGTGATTCGAGCCCGCACAATAGCACAAAACGTGTGCTTTTTATTATTATTATTTTTTTTTTAACAAAAGGGTTTTTAAAATTTTTTTTACACAGAAATGTGTTTTTATTAACACCAAAAGGTGTGTTGTTGTTTTTTTATTAAAAGTAATTTTTTATGCACGGGCCCCACGTTGGGCGCCAATTAAACAAAATTATTTTTTGTTTTTTAAAAAAATATTGCGTTGCTGAAAAGCAACATCTACTTTATTTGAATTCTGTTAAAGAACTGACTTTTACATTCTAATACTAATCCTATTTATACCAACGAATCACAGATTATGCTGACGGGTCAGCCCATGCATATGTTTGTAATGTGATTCGTTGTGTTAATGTTTACATTATGTCAATATAGAAATTGGGACCACCCAAAATATTACAAACAAAATTATAATCTAAGTGGTTTCCTGCATTGATCTTCCTAGTGTTACTGAGTACTTGAAAAATAATGCTCTGCAACATGGGCATTTCTCATGAAATGCTTTTGTAATGAAGAGGTTAATTTATGGGAATTGGGATTAGAGGGCGATACGATATTTGTGGCATAAGCATTTCTTATGAAATGCTTTTGTAATGAAGAGGCTAATTTATGGGAATTGGAATTAGAGGGCGATATGATATTTGTGGCATTAACTTGTATATTCATAATGTGCAAAGATTAGTGAAAAAGCAATTCACTCAATTGGATGTTAGAGGAGAATTTTGCGATTTTTGCCAACACCAATACACTGTGGATTCGGCAAGGCACAAAAAGGAATGTGCTAAAGTTAAAACAACGTATCCAGAACAATATTACAATTCAGGAATTCAGTGAAAAAGATGTCCCCACCGGTAACAATATATGCCGATATGGAGGCTGTACTTAAACTGCAAATACAAAGAGGGAATGGAACCACTGCAATTCAACAGCATAAAGCATGTGCTGTATCATATTTTGTAAAGCATGCTTACAATTCAAACGAAGATAAGCTGTATACATTTTTTGGTAAGTTGATAATTATGTTTGACTTTATAAATTTTTCTTTTCTTATTATGTATTATTTATTCAGGTTCACAGTGCGTTATGGATTTTTTAAATCATTTAAAAAGAACTTTGGAAGAATTATATACAGAGTATATTCAGATGGCTAAACTCTTTAGACCTCCTCAAAGAGAAGAAAATGCGAACATTTCTTATACTTGCTATGCGTGTGACAAAAAAATCGTGCAGGGCGAACCGCGAGATGTATTTTATAATGTATTTAATGCTAAATTTTTAGGATATATACACATTAGTTGTAAGGAAAAATTTATTTTTATGAAACCGTTCTATTTTCCAATTGTTTTTCATAATTTTACATCTGTTTGTAGAAAATTTAGGGGATGATATATCAGTAATTCCGTGTAATAAAGAATTATATATTTCAATAACGAAAAAAGTATATTCGGCTTGCCGAACTTTTCTTAAATATAAGATGATTTTTATAGACTCCAACAGGTTTTTAAATTGTAGTTTAGACAAATTAAGTAGCTAATAGTAACTTTAGGATATTAGGTAATCATTTTAATAACAATAAGTCAAAATTTGAGTTAATGATGCGCAAAGGGGTTTTTCCATATGATTATATTGATAACTTTGAAAAGTTACAAGAAGAGAGTCTACGCGCCCAAAGAGCACTTTTATAATCATCTTAACGATACAGAATGCAGTGAAGATGATTATAAATTTGCAAAAACTGTTTGGAATACTTTTCAAACTTTGCAACCCTTAAAGATTACATGCAAGTATATTTAGAAAATGATGTGTTAATATTAGCAGATGTTTTTGAAAATTTCAGAAATATATGCTTAGAAATATATGAACTAGATCCCTGCAATTACGTAACTGCACCGTCATTGTCTAGGGATGCTATGATAAAATTTACTAAGGTGAAATTACATTTAGTTAGCGATCCGGAAATTCATACATTTTTGAAGACATCAATTCGAGGGGTATTACTCAATGTACGCATAGGTTGTCTGAGGCTAATAATAAATATATGGTTGACTATAACGCAAATGCTCCCGATAATTATTTAATGTATATGGATGCAAATAATTTGTATGGATGGGCGATGTCACAAAAATTACCAATTTCCGATTTTAAGTTTTTAAGTAACGATGAATTGCATAATTTTGATATTCTAACGGTAAATTATGATGGGGAATATGGTTACATATTAGAAGTTGACTTCGACTACCCTACAGAAATACACGACAAACACAATTCATTACCTTTTTGTTGTGAAAATAAAACTCCTCTCAATGACAAACCTATATATGTGGGGGCAACTGTTTTAGAGTTATCGAAATGGTTAATGTATGATTTCTATTATTCTTTTTGAAAAAAACAGTCGGATGATATAAAAGTCATTGTGATGAGAAAATTTTTAAGTAAAATTTCCGTCACACTATTTCTTTCTCTTTCCTTTTTTTTCCTTTCTTTTTTTTGAAATTTTGAATTGTCTATTATAATTTTTGAATTGTTTATTATATGATATATCTTTCTTTTTTGAATTTTTGAATTACCTATTATAATTTTTGAATTGTTTATTATATCTTTCTTTTTGAATGGTGTATATATATTTTATATATATGCCTTGATTTATTTTTCTTTTTAAGCAGTAGAATCAAATCTTGTTATAGAGTACATTTTGTTTAATTTTTTTTTTTTTTTTTATGTCACTGTAACTAAGTATAAGATCAGCTGTAATGGTGCGAAATTTACAACGAAAAGCTCTTACAAGTAACGCAAAAGCTCGGCCACTGGCCTATATAAAGGCGATCAACGCACAGCAAAGTAGCTAGTGTTAGGCAAGCATTGTGCTAGGTAGGTTGTCTAAGAACTGGATAGGAGAGTTGATAATATCCTCTCTAATCTAGTTAAACCTTTTTTTTTTGTAGTTAATTATTATTATACCAGGCAGGAGAGTTGATAATATCCTCTCTAAGCTAGTTAACCTTTTATTGCAGCCAAGCAGCCAAGTTCTGAAAATCGAGAATGCATAAAAGAACTTAGTAAAGTAACCACAGATGACAAAAAAACTATTATGAATGTGATCAGTAAGTGGGACATCCTTTATGAAGGAGGGTCGGACACTTTTCAGTTCATGGAAAATATCGAAGAAATGGCTCTCACGTATGATGTACCTTTTGACTCATTACCAACAGCAATGCCCAAATTCTTAAAAGGTAAGGCTTTGATGTGGTACCGAAATAATAACAGTCATTGGACCACTTGGAGCTCATTTAAAGAAGATTTTCTGAAATTCTTCCTCCCATCGAGATTCTTTGAAAATCTCAATGACGAAATACGCTCCCGCATGCAACGCGCAAACGAATCCTTCCAGGATTATTCCCTCGCATTACAGGAACTAATGCGACACTCAGTCATGACAAAGGAGGAAAAATTGGCAAGAATATACAACAACGCACGGCCAGATTATCGTTGGTATATTCGCAGACGAGACTTTTCTACCCTATCGGAACTACTAGAACTTGCTGACGACATGGAAAGTATAGGACAGTCCCCAAGACCAAGAACAGCAAACAACCAACTCAACCGGGATCTTGGTTCACCAAGTAACAAGATTTCAAATCCTAACTCTGCTTGTCGAAAATGCGGTAATCAAGGACATACCTTCGCATCTTACCGCAACACAAGCCGGCTATTCTGTTGGGTATGTGGTACAATCGGGGTCAGGACACGCGATTGCTGCAGACAGCAACCCACGACATCCCAGGCCGTACAACAACAGCGCAGACAAACTCCACAGGAGCGAGGATGTGGGCTACAATACCAGGAAAACCCACTGTTGTGTCCTATACTATCTTGCACCAACAACAAAATTTCTGCCAACATACTAATCGGCGGCACACCGGTTAAAGCCATGATTGATACAGGAACAACGAGTTGCATCATCAGCCAGTCCTTTATAACCAAGTTGAACATCACCGGGCGACGAAAGAGCACTAACCTAAATGTCCTTATGGCCGACGGCTCTGCAAAAGGGATCAACGAAACCATGTATTGCATGGTTCATTTTGGAAATCAACAGGAGGAACTACCATTTCTAGTGATGCCAAACGCAATCGAGGGCGTTATTCTAGGAATGAAATTCTTGTCGGTGTTTAACGCGTCATTTACATGCGCTGGGATCACTCTAAAATGCAGAGAGCAGCCGCAGAACAACAATAACTTAGGCACATCATATGAAAATACCACTAACATGATCCGACAAGAAAACCATAAGGTAACCAACGTAACTTATTGTCCCATTATACAACATATCCAATCAACATGTACACTTGAAGCAGATCGGCCAAGCAGCGAACCAAAAGCAAGTACGCTCGAAGGACGACCAGTTTGTGAACCACCACGAGGCTCCAAGCAAGCCGAAATTGCCAGATTCCTGGAAGAAGAGTTGGCCAAATTCAGTGCAACGACAGGCCTAACCCATCTCATAACGCACAAGATTCACATGACCGATGACCGACCAATCAAAATACGCTATCAGCAACGAAACCCGGCAATGCAATCAGTTATTTACTCAGAAGTCGACAAATTACTAGCAAAAAACTTAATCGAACCATCCCACAGTGCATACTCATTCCCAGCCGTACCTGTGAAGAAAAAGAATGGGACTTGGAGACTCTGTATTGACTACCGACAGCTAAATAAACGTGCCGAGCAAGATGCCTACCCCTTGCCCAAGATCTCACAAATCTTGGATTTACTAAAAGAGGCCAACTATATTACCAACCTCGACCTGGAAAACGGATACTGGCAAGTCCCCATGGACAATGACAGCCGGAGATATACCGCCTTTACCATTCCTGGGAGAGGCCTATATCAATGGAAGGTGATGCCATTCGGTCTTCACACAGCACCAGCAACTTTCCAGCGACTGCTAGACCAAGTTATTGGCTCAGAATTGGAACCCAGGGCATTCGCCTATCTGGATGATATCATCGTGATCGGCCGGACACTCGAGGAGCACATGGAAAACTTACGGGAAGTGTTCCAACGACTACGTAACGCTAATCTAAGAATCAACACTCAGAAATGCGAATTTTTTAAAAGGGAACTTAAATACTTAGGACATGTTGTTAGTGACCGAGGAATCAAAACTGACCCAGACAAGGTGGCAGCAATATCCAATCTTAACCCACCACGAAACATACGTGAACTAAGAGGTTTTTTGGGCATTACATCTTGGTATAGGCGTTTCGTTCCATGCTTTGCAGACATTTCGCAACCTCTAACGTCTTTATTGAAAAAGGGAAGACACTGGAAATGGACAGACGTCCAGCAAAAGGCGTTTGAAATGCTAAAAAGAAAACTGACGGAAGCCCCGGTACTTACGTGTCCAGATTTCAACAAACCTTTTATCCTACAGACAGACGTCAGTAACGTTGGTCTTGGCGCCGTGCTAACCCAGCAAACACCTGAAGGGGAAAAAGTCATAGCCTATGCAAGCAGGCACCTAAATAAGGCGGAAAGGAATTATAGCGTAAGCGAGCGAGAATGCTTAGCTATCGTATGGAGGATACGTAAAATGCGACCTTACCTGGAGGGTTATAAATTCACTGTGATTACGGATCACCTGTCCTTGAAATGGTTAAACAGTATTGATAGCCCCACCGGAAGACTAGCAAGATGGGCTCTTGAGTTACAACAATACAATTTTGAAGTTATATATCGCAAGGGCAAAAGCAATATAGTCGCGGACACTTTGTCGCGCCAACCGGAAAAAACGTGTGCCATCACTTTGGACATCCTCAACCGTTGCAATGAGGGAAAACCATGCTCTTGCTTACTAAAGCGAAGAAAAGAAGTATCGTCAAACCCTGAGAAATACCCTGACTATACCATCGCTAACGACCAGCTTTACCGGCACATCCCAACTCAACATAATGGGACCGAAGAAAATGCTTGGAAGCTATGTGTTACCTACCCCACTCAGAAAACGGGTGCTTAGTGAAAACTACGATGACCCCACGGCAGGACACCTCGGTATACGGAAGACAACCGCCCGCATCACAGCACTCTACTATTGGCCAGGAATGTTTAGGGACATACGCAGATATGTTCTCCAATGTGATATTTGCCAAAGGTATAAAGTGAGTCAGCAGCGATCAGCAGGACAAATGTTGTCACAGATACCAGAAGAACCATGGGCAATATTATGCATGGACTTCATTGGCCCGTTACCCAGATCAACACACGGTAACACCATGCTATTAGTAATGGTAGATAAATTTTCAAAATGGATCGAATTACACCCTATGAAAAAAGCATCTGCAGACGGTGTAATTAAAGCCATCAGAACAAACATCATCGCGCGATTTGGGGTACCCAAAATTCTCATATCTGATAATGGTACCCAATTTACTAGCAAAACAATGAAACGTTATCTGGAGAAGATTGGAGTTAAGCACCAAACCACGGCACCATACTCCCCACATGAGAACCCCACCGAGAGGGTCAACCGCACTCTAAAAACAATGATGGCTCAACTTACTGATGACGATCACCGTAGATGGGACGATAACCTGCCTGAGATAACATTAGCTCTGAATTTTAGCACATCCGATTCCACAACCTTATCACCAGCATACATTTTATATGGACGCGAACCACGCTTACCAGGTACCTTATTCGACGAAGTAACCACTGGCACAGGCAGACAACCGATTAACACCAAAGACAAAACCAAAGTTCTAAAAGAAGTATGGGAATTAGTTCGCAATAACTTGGCCAAAGCATCCAAAGACCAAAGCCGATATTACAATTTGAGAAGACGATCATGGAAACCAAAAATTGGCGACCTAGTAATGACACGTCAACATCCATTATCAAAAGCAAACGAGTACTTTGCAGCAAAGTTGGCACCAAAATTTGTTGGTCCATTCTCAGTGATAAGGTTTCTCTCAGCCGTAATCGTTGAAGTAGAAGGTTTCGGGCAGCGTAGAACGGTTCATGTAAAGGACCTCAAGCCATACTTTCATTCTAACTCTGAAGATTTCGAAGAAGGCCTCGGCAACCAAGATAACGCTAAATAAAATTTTCTTTCTCTTTTTTCCATCTAGAACAAATAAAAAAAAAAAAGAAAAATATATATATAAGCCAGCAAAAGCATTTAAACCCGCAGAACGTGTAAGCGACATGAACCCAGTAGACGACAAACTCCAGCGTACGAGCAACCGTTGCAAGGAAGCGCTGATGGCAAAAATCAACAAACAACGACGCGCCATCTCCTTAAATAGCTCTCCCACAACCTCACGGGGTTTTCGAAGCGGTCAAACCCGGAAACTCAAAGCTAATACCAGAAGCACTGGAAGCATAGCCAAGTCATCAAACAATGATCCAACAATACGCAAGCGTGGCCGCACAAAATTTATGTTGGCACCACCCCGGAAACCAGCAGCACAATTCATCCACTCATCGCCGATACGACGAGCAGCGAGCACGTGCAGACCAAGGAAGTCGACATCACCGAAGACTTATATTTATTCGAGGAATCTCTCGCCGGATGCGAGCTCCCGACGCTCTAGTAAATACCTCAACCAACTCGCACCAGAGGCCTGAAGAAATGGTCCCCGACCCGAATGATCACAATGGCCAAGGAGTTCTGTATACAGAGGATGAGACAGGCCGGGAATGCTTGCAACACCACCCACCGTCACCAGAAGTGTCCGCCGACCCAGTCAACGATGAACGTTCGAACATCCCCGACACGATCGAAATTGGGGACGATGTTTCTATATTGACCATTAGTAGTGACACAAATGAGGGTGATACCTGGAATGTACCGCCACCCCAACATAGCCATCCTGAGGAACACAAACAAGACAATATGCTTACGCCACCACGCCGTCAGGAGATGTACGATTTTCACGTGTCTAAAAAAATCGATGTTGTCTTCGGCGATTCTGTACGAATACAACGGTCGTATACGTTCTCTCAGATTTTCAAGCCGACACACATTTTTTCCCCAAGTCTCCTTACATTGCCTCGATTGTCCAAAGAAGTCCGAGCAACAGTGCCAAAAGCAACACAAGATGAAGCGACTCAAACCTCCCACCAGCTGTCCAGTCCGGAAGATCTGTTGCACCTACTTGACCGGATTGACGAGATAATGGGTCCAGCAAGTAAACACCAAGCAGCACACACCAATACACGTGATATGGGAACTCTAGCTCAGCCATGTGACGTTACCATAAGAGGAAATCAATCCACCGTCAGATCTGTCATTTACACCACTCCGCCCTCCCTCCGCTCACATGCTCCAACTCAGGACACCTTCAGCCCATTACTACCTAGGACTGAACTACCAATCCATGGGGTCCTCCCTAGTTCATGGAGTGCAAGTTCCACGAGCTCCGAGTCTCCCAAACCACCACGGCCTACTTCTACAGAACCTGTCACCAGCTCCACGGGTACACATAAGCAACGCCGACAACCATCTTAGAAGTCTAGCCCACGCCAGCATCATCAAAGGGCAACAGCCAAGATATGGACACCTCCAGGATGCTCGAGGAGACAACAGCCTAATCCACAATTAGCGAGTTCCACTGACACGCACTCTCAACATGACGAGCAGACTACACATCAGCCACCACCACTGCTTAGTCCACTCCGGCCTTTCCGGATGTCGATGGTTGAGTCAAAGGCGGCTTCTACCATTCAGCAACCCGACACCCATGCAAGAGACCCACGTGCCCTCTGAGATCCGCAGTGAATTAGAGACGTGCCTTCTCGGAATACTGGCGCCTATTCCAGCTTGTACACGGACTCAAAGGTTACTCATCATCCAAGGGAAGAGGTATAGGGCCATAATAAAGAGGAGCGGTGAAGTTTTGATTCGGACTGAGGATCCTGCCAAAGAGGGGAGGTAGTGTGATGAGAAAATTTTTAAGTAAAATTTCCGTCACACTATTTCTTTCTCTTTCCTTTTTTTTTTTCCTTTCTTTTTTTTGAAATTTTGAATTGTCTATTATAATTTTTGAATTGTTTATTATATGATATATCTTTCTTTTTTGAATTTTTGAATTACCTATTATAATTTTTGAATTGTTTATTATATCTTTCTTTTTGAATGGTTTATTATATTATATATATGCCTTGATTTATTTTTCTTTTTAAGCAGTAGAATCAAACCTTGTTATAGAGTATATTTTGTTTAATTTTTTTTTTTTTTTATGTCACTGTAACTAAGTATAAGATCAGCTGTAATGGTGCGAAACTTACAACGAAAAGCTCTTACAAGCAACGCAAAAGCTCGGCCACTGGCCTATATAAAGGCGATCAACGCACAGTAAAGTAGCTAGTGTTAGGCAAGCATTGTGCTAGGTAGGTTGTCTAAGAACTGGATAGGAGAGTTGATAATATCCTCTCTAATCTAGTTAAACCTTTTTTTTTGTAGTTAATTATTATTATACCAGGCAGGAGAGTTGATAATATCCTCTCTAAGCTAGTTAACCTTTTGTTGTAGCTGGAGGCTTATTGATCAGGTGAAATTCAGGAAAACCAGTCACGAGAGTTGATGATATCCTCTCTACTAGCATTCGTGTAGTTGTTGTTATACTAGGGTGAGAGTCGATAATATCCTCTCTATTACCATTCTTGTAGATGTTGTTATACTAAGGTGAGAGTCGATAATATCCTCTCTACTACCATTCTTGTAGTTGTTGTTATACTAAGGTGAGAGTCGATAATATCCTCTCTACTAGCATTCTTGTAGTTGTTGTCATACTAACGTGAGAGTCGATAATATCCTCTCTACTAGCATTCTTGTAGTTGTTGGTATACTAGGTGAGAGTCGATAATATCCTCTCTACTAGTTATTATTACATTAGGCGAGAGTTGATGATATCCTCTCCACTTGCACCTTTGCATTTAATCATGAGAGATGATGAAATCCTCTCTACAAGCGTGCTTATATTAGCTATACTAAACACACTCGTACTAATATAATAAAAATATTAACAGCACTTATTGTAAAAAAGTTACTTTCATTTTCTTTTTATATAAATATATAAATATACAAACATTGTAATTCAAAGACAAGGTTAAAATAAAGAAATATGCCATTCAAATTTATATCATTTCCTCTGAGTCTTTGGATTGAACTCTGGACAGACTCTGGGCTTACCCCAGCACCTTTCAGACTTCTTTACAACATGGACACTGATTCATTTATATTATCTTCTACAACAGATGTATATGATATCATTAAAAGCAATCCTTTAAAGTTTGATACGTCAGATTATGATCTAAATAATATATATGGTATAATCCCGCAAAATAAAAAAGAAATAGGCTTAATGAAAGATGAAACATCAGGTAAAATAATGACAAATTTTGCTGGACTTAAAGCAAAAGCTTATTCATTTTTAGTGAATAGTAAAGAAAATAAAAAGGATGAAACGAAAAAGATTAAAGGCGTAAAATCATCCGCATTAAAAAAATTAAATTTTGATAATTTTAAAGAATGCCTTCTAAAAAAACGAATTTTTTATGATGAAGAAAGAGTAATCCGAAGCAGGGCTTAAAATCGTCCGCAAAATTACTTTAAATTATAACGACGACAAAAGATTTATTTTACCTGATGGTACAAGTACTTTAGCATGGGGTCACTTTAGAATATATCAATATAATTAATAATTATATTTGTATTATATAATTGTATAAATTGTCTATATAGTGTATAATTAATTTGTTTCAATAATATTTCATATAGTTTTGTCGACCGAGCCTAAATCCTTTATAAAGGAGTTGGTAAATTCCGGAATTATTACCGTGAATGTGATAACTCGGAAAAAAAACTATTAAATTTAAAATAATAAAGAAAAGAAAAAAATAAGTTTTATTGAAGTAATTGAGTTTTATTAATCCAAGAATTATGAGTATTATCAAATCCTAACTACTTAACACATAATTTGTTACCTCTTTTTTTCAATATTTTTCTACTAAATAAGCATTATTATCCTTAACTTTTTTTAACTCAAATTCATAAAATGATCCTTGTATCATATTATTCTTATAGTCTTTAATAACATAAGTAACAGGATTAGTAATGTTTATCTTCTCGATTACAAATATTTCAGTTGATCAGTTTGGTTCATAACCTTTAAAAAATGTACCTTTAAATTTACTAATCCTAACACAACCACTTTCTTTAAATTTAGGTTTGGGAAAAGTTTTTGGAAAATTATAAATTCTCTCTAAAATTAATTTTTCATTTTCTTCAGTAATTTCATTTGGTTTCATCTTTATTATATTTTTATAATATTTATATTTCCTCTCATACTAAACATTTTCCACATCAAACCTTTCAGCGGTTTATTAAAGCGTTCACAAATGGAAGCCTTCAGGTGTGTAAATGTATGGTAATGATTTATATTACATTTCGTCATTAAGTGTCTGAAATTCTTACTAAAAAATTCTTTGCCTTGATCTAAAGCGACTGAAAACGCAGAAGCATATGTTGTACATAATAAAGAATAATCATAATAAAAAGTTAAAAAAGGCCATTCTTAAAAACGTAGATGATGAACTAATTAAAACTTTGGTTGAAATTATTTTCAATACATTAATTGGAAATAATAAACTGAAATTCGGAGATTTAGAAAAATTAAAAAAGACCTACGATTCATTTCCAAACCAAATACTTCATTAAAGTCGAAAAGAAAAGTACTAATTCAAAAAGGAGGAAATTTTTTACCTATTATTATTTCATCTCTGCTAAGTGGAATTATTGGAAAATTATTAAAGAATGAATTCTAGTAAAAAATTGAATCAAGTAATATTAACGCATCCAAAAGCATATACTCTTATGGTTGAAGATAAATATTCGAGTTTATCAATAAAAAGCTATTACCAGCATTTAATGATATATCTCTATCAGAATTTAATAAATGGATACGAATAAAACAAGAATTAAACAATTTCATTAAAAGGAAGGTAAAGCCTTATAATCCACGGCATCGGGATGTTGAAAAAATTGATTTTAGTTTCATAAATGGAAATAAGATTGAAACTGAAATGGCGAAAGTTGAAGATAATCAAATATTTGGTGCAGATGAGAGTTTGTCTGGTGATACATTTGCTACACCTGAAAAACAGTTTGATAATTTTACTAAAGTAAAATCAGCTGATTCATTGAAGAAACCGAAGAAACGTTTATTAGTAGATAAAATAAATTCTCATCAGAGTCCTTACACTGTGGAAAGGAAGATTAAGAAAAAAGTAGTAGAAATTACTAAAGAACCTAAAAAACACTTATACAATACGCGTTCAGTACAAAAAGGTGAAAACAGTTTTAAATGGGTTAATATATAATTATTATTACTATGTATAATTATTATTATTATCATTATTATTATTATTGCTATGTATAATTATTATATACGTATAGAAAAAAAAACAATAAAAAGATTATCATATAACAATTGCTCATTTCATTTTAGTAAAGAGTTTTAAGGTCTCCATACATAAACAAGCTCGGTATGGATAGTTTTTATTTAACTCTTATTAGTAATAATTCTTTAGAAATATTTATATCGAATTCATTATCGTCATTTCGTAATGTTGTAAAATTACAGGCTATTCTAAATGAAGAATGGGAAGTTGGAATATCTGAGATATTTTTGAATGAAATTGAAAAAGGTGTTCCCGAAAAGTTTTATACATTATGCATTTATACAGATTATAATTCAACCGCGTTGTGCTGGTGATAGATTAATGCGATGCTTACGCATTTTACCTTTTAAAAATCTGCAGAGTTGGATTGAATTTAGAAACATACAGTATTATCTTCTGGATCACTCAACTATTAAACATATATCAATTTTCTTTACTAATACTGAGGGGACAGAATATAAATTTAGAAAATCATCTATGCCTACTGTTATTAATTTACATTTTAGAAAAAAAAAAAAATTCATAACATATAAATAAGCCAAGTAAAGTATCGATTGGCTCAGATATATAAAGACAAGGAATGGATACAGTTTACACACAATATTATAATAATCAGATAGGAGGAGGTTTAAGTCATATAGTTCCACACGTAGTGCAACAAGGACGCGGGCTTGGATCATTCTTTGCATCATTATTTCGAAATATTAAACCGTTATTTATTTCAAGTTTACAAGCCTTAAAAAATCAAGCCAAAAAAACTGGAGCAGCTATTATCAATGATTTTGGTCGTAAACCTCTTAGAGATATTTTAATAGAACAAACAAAATCAGCTCTAACTAACTTATCAGAAAAAGCTATTAATAAAATTACATCTCAGTTTCAAAAAGGACAAGGAAAAAATAATAGGAGGAAAAAGCCTCGTATTAAAAAGAGAAAAAATTAGTTGATTAAAACACTTAAAGCGAAACGCAACACAAGAAAACCAAATCGCAGTAAAAAAGCTAATCCTATAAAACGTGTTAAAAATATATTTTTTTAAATTAATTACATTATGTCTTCTTATATGGGAGAAAACCAAGTTGAAATTGGGAACTTCCAAGTTCAAATTGAGAAAACCAAATTGAAATTGAAAAATTTAAGTTTTATCCAAATTGAAATTGACAAAATCAAAATTGAAATTGAGAAAACGAAACCAAATTGTAATTGAAAAAAATAAAAATTGAAATTGGGAATTAAAAAATTAAAATTTTAAAATTTATCTCAATTGAAATTGAGAAAATCAAAATTGAAATTGGTAATTTTACATTTGAAATTGGGAACTTCCAAATTGAAATTGGGAAAATAAAAATTGATATTGAGAAAATAAAAATTGAAATTGGGAACTTCCAAATTGTAATTGAGAAAATAAAAATTGAAATTGGTAATTTAACATTTGAAATTGGGAAAATGCAAATTGAAATTGAGAGAATGCATTTTAAAATTGAAAAATTTTAAAATTTAAATTGTAAGTTAGGAAAATTATTATTTTTATTAAAAAACATTAAAACTGATTGACAATCTTTTTTTAGAAAAATGTCTAGAAAAAAATTGAATTCGTTTCTGACATAAAAATCAAAAATGTAGATACCCTACATCACTCCCCCTCCGAGAGATTTAAGCCTAATAAATTAAATGTTACACGTTTCTTGTTAGTTTTAGTGGTGATGTTTGTGTTGGTGATAGGTGTTTTAATAATGGCTGGTTTATGTTTATCAATAGAAATTGTTTTAATTATACCATCAATCAGGATCTTGAAAAATTTGGGCTCTTTTTCGACGACTTGAAATGGACCGTCAAAAGGTTGTTGAAGATTTCTTTTATTTATGCAACGGACAAAGACGAACTTGCAATCTTTCAATTGCTTCGGAATAAATATCCCAGTACTAGGATTATTATGATGACTGATGATCGGACATTTTTAAAATGTTCTTTGAGATTATCCAAAACCTCTGAGCAACTGGCACTAGATCCTTGAATTAAGAGCTCAGCTAGCAGACGTAAATTCTGTCCGTAAACCATTTCAGCAGGAGTGGCCGAAATATTATCTTTATGAGTTGATTTCAAACCAAGGAGCACAATGGGTAATTCAACAAACCATTTGTTTGGATCATTTTTAGCCGTGAGAGAGACCTTAAGTTGTCTATGGAAACGCTCAATTATTCCGTATGATTGCGGATGATATGGGGAAGTGACAATCCTATGGCAACCAAGAAATCTGGACAACTCAGAGAATAACACCGACGTAAACTGCGTACCCTGATCGCTAGTTACCTCTAATGGAACACCGAAGCGAGGGATATAATTTTTGAAAAATGTTTGACTTATAGTATTTGAATTAATATCTCTTAATGGATAAACTTCGGGCCATCTAGTAAATCTATCAATGATAGTTAAAAGGTAGCGGTGACCTTTGGAAGGAGGTAAAGGACCTACCAAATCTATATGGATGTGTTCAAATCTGCCCTTGGGTATAGAAATTGGAGAAACAGGTGTTTTAGTACAACGATTGATTTTAGATTTTTGGCATTGTAAACATTGACTGGACCAGGTATTGGGTTCTTTACTCATACAAGGCCAAAAATATCTTGTGTTAATGAGTCTCCTTGTAGCTTTTGTACCAGGGTGTGATATACCGTGTATTTTTTCAAATATAATTTTCCTCAGACTGGGAGGTACATATGGTCTTGGACATGCCCCTGACATTTCGCAGACAATTTCAAAATTAAATACAGCAATTTTGTAAAGTTTTAAATTGCTGTTCGACTTGAGAAGGGAATTTTTTAATTCGGCGTCATTTTCTTATTGCTTATATAGAACTTTCATATTTAAATCAGTACAGTGTAGTGCGTCAATTTCAAAAGCTCTAGAAAAGGTGTCTACCACAATGTTTGCGTCTCCTCGTATGTTTTAATAAAAAGAAAATATTCAAATATAATTATTTTAAATTAATTCCCAAATATGGATTATGGGAAAAAAAAGATGCGGATAAAGCTATGAAGGTTCCACCACATAAGTCCAAAAAAGTAAAGAAATTACGTAACGCCTTAAATGAGGCAGTTTTTACGGATTCACAAATTTTTTGTGAGAAATCCAACCACGATATTGAAATGCACTCTTTGTCGGTGGACAATGATCTAAAAGAATCAGACATGCAATCGATTTGCAAACACGAAGATGAAAATTGTTTCACTAGTAAAAAAATAAAACGTTGTATTGATGGGGGCGTCAAAGTCGACCTCAGCAAATTCTCAAACATGAAGGAGAAAGCAGTAGCCGAAATCAAAATCGATTCTCAATTCTTGGAGAAATTGAAATTAAACAGAACGAATCTACACTTCAAGAAAATAATGAGGTAAGGAGTAAACGAAATGGGAAGGTTGTTAAGAAATCTTGTTCTCCCATTTTTCTGTACAATGTTAATATCAAAAATTTAATAGATCAATTAAAACAAAAAAAAAAAAAAAATCGTGAATAAAAATAGAAATAAAAGCAAATTGTACTTATATGAGAATACGGCTCATAATGAAGTAATGGAATTGCTACGCGACAAAAAAATCGATTCCTATTCATACACTTCTAAGGAGTTAAAACGTAAAAGTCTGGTTCTCAGAGGTCTTTTCTATAAAACAGATACAGAAGATATTAAAAGTGAATTGGATGTTATTGTTCCTAATGCAATTTACAAGGTGTCAAAATTTTCCACTGGTTTTTCAAAAAAAAATAATATTGATACAGGACTGTTTTTGGTAACTCTGATGCCTGGAATTGGTGTTTCTGAAATTGTTAACTTGAAATTTATATTAAATCAAGTTGTGCATTGGGAGTTGCCAAAATCAAAGACCAATCATTTGCAATGCTGGCGTTGTCAGCAATGGGGCCACTTTTCAAAAAACTGTAACCGTCCGATCGCATGCGTCAAGTGTGAGAAAAAACATCCTCAAGATCAATGTAGTTTATAATGATGGAGACGGTAAACCATTCTGCATTAATTGTAAAGAATATGGGCACCCATCCAATTGGAAAGGCTGTTCAATTTATAAAAAATTTGTTTCTTTCAAAAGGAACGAAACAAAATTGGCTAAAGATAGATTGATTAAGGCATCACAGAATGTGTCCAAGGCAATCTCTAATTCTAGTTTTATAACCCCTTATAAAACGTTCTCTAGTCTATTTAATAAGACAGAAGACCGCAGTCAGAGGCCTTCCGTGATAGAGCAATTTCTTAAAATAGCAAGTTTTTTATGTAAATCTCAAGAAATTTCCCTGGAAGAGAAAGTAAAAAATTTCTTAGATAATTATAAAAGTTTGTCCCCCACTCAAGCGAAAAAAGACTGTTTAAGTTTATCAAATGAAGTTAAACAATTTTATGGTCCGTAATTATTTGAAGCTGTTAACTTTTAATGTAAGATCCTTGGTGGATTCTTTTAGAAAATTAGAGTTTCAAAATTTGTTAAGGGCTAATGATATTGATATAGCCTTTATTCAAGAAACGCACTTAAGAAGATATGCTAAAATATTCATTGATAACTATTCTTTTGTTTCGGATGGCTCTCCTTTAGGTATTTCAATTGTATTAAAGGAAAATATCTCATTCTCAAAATTATTTGTTAATGAGCTAGCATTTCCGAATTCTTTAGTTGAAGTTAATATTCTTAAAAATAATTTTCAAAAAAAAAATTCTTTGTGGTTCCTTATATTTTCCATGCAACTGTAACCCTTCTTTAATTACTAATTCCCTTAATGTTTTACGTAATCTTTCGTTAAGATATGATGGTCTGGTATTAGGAGGATATGTAAATTTAAAGCACTTTTCTTGGGGCGATAATTGCAACAATGGTAACACGTTGTTCAATTGGCTGCAGTTGTTTTCCCAAGATTTTGTCCGTCTTTCAGATAACATGCCTTCTTACCCTAACAGTGATTCTTTTCTCGATCATTTTTTATTATCTACAAATTTGGTTGATTTTGCTAGGACTAATTTTAATTTGCGCTCTTTACCAAGTTTTTCGGACCATTTTCCTTTGAAACTTCAATTGAAGTTCTTAGACGTTGATTTTATTATAACTCCTTCCAATTCTTTCTCTACTTTCAAGAATACTAATTGGAATGTTTTTAAAAGAAATTTAGAGCGAGAAATCGCAGTACATTTTCCCGCTTCAAATCGAAATTCATTAATTCCTAAAATTGATGAGCATATTCAAAAACTTTCGCAGTCAATTAATACTATTTCCAATGAGCATTCTTCTCAAGTTGAATTTTCTAGTAATAAATTTATAATATCTGATAATATTAAAAATTTATTTAAGATAAAGTATGATTGGCAAAAACGGCTGAAAATTATTTTCAGAAGAACACTTAATAGAAGTAATTCAGATTATAAGCTCTTGTCCAAACAAATTGACTTGCTGAAAATTATTATAAAGGAGCAAATACAAATTGAACAAGCACAAATATTTCGCAAACGTTTAGAACGTATTTTTCCTGGCCCGAATGCTTACAGGGACATTTTTCATATTCTTGGCGGTAAAAAGAAGTTTTCTTTACCTAATTTAATCATTAATAGCATTCCTGTTAATAACACTGTTGAAAAAGTGAATATATTAAGGGACCATTTCTTAGCAGTTTACAGCTCCACTGCTCCTATTAGAGACATTACTTATATCTCTTCCACAATAGATTCTATTATTTCCTCGACTTCTAATACAATATTTACTTTTGATGAGAATTTTAATGCTTTGAATACACAGCGAAATTCCAAATTGACCACTTTAAGTTCAGTTATAATAACTGTATTAATAGCTGTTATTTTCCGGATTCTTGGAAAATTGCCAAGATTAAATTTCACAATGGTATCATTTGTAACATAAGGCAACAAAAATGTACTGTAGCAGTTGCGCTTGATATTGAAAAAGCATTCGATAGCTTATGGCACAATGGGATACTCTTTAAAATGATTCAAATTGGATTCAATCCGTTCTTAATTAAGTTGTTCAAAAATTTTTTTACAAACAGGAATTTTTTTATTCAAATTGGCAATAACTGCTCTTCATTTGGTGACATTAATCATGGTGTACCGCAAGGTTCAATTTTGGCACATTTATTTAATATTTCAGTATACGATTTTCCTCATCAATTCTATCATTCCAATAGTATTCTTTATGCAGATGACTGTTTAATTTACGCTCATCATGAAAGTCCTCAGACTGCCTTAAGCTTAGTTTCAGCGAATTTAGCTTTTGAGAAAACTTTTTACAGTACGTTCCCTCTTATTATATGCCTTTTCAATTTGGTTCAGTATTTCTCCGTCCATGATAAAAGAAATGGAAGTTCTAGAAAGAAATATTTTAAGAAGATGCATAGGATAGAATTTTAAAGACTTTAATAGGAGATATTCAAATAAATACATATATGAAAATGCAAACATAATTCCAATTTCATTCTACTGCCTTAATTTGCTGGAAAAATTCGTTAATCGGTTAGCTTCTCGCGATAACGAATTATTACAGCAAATTTTTCATTCTCAATCCGATTTCAGTTGGTTTAACACTTCGTATTTATCACCAGTTGGTGTTAAACATGAATCCATTTCGTTTACTCCTTCATCGACATTAATGCCATGTTTTTACAAACAATCATACCTCAATACCCATAAGGGTTAGTTAATCACTTATATATAAAATATTTGTAAAATTTTTAATTATTATTACTTTTATTATTACTTTTTTCTTCTTTTTTTATTAAATTTAGTTTTAAGCCACACCCTAATTTAAGTACACCTTTAGCTTTAGTTATACAATTCATTATGTTAGGGTCGGGAGCAAGTCTGTTCCTCTTTTATATTTATATAATATGTAACATAACTCTTTAACACCTTATGTAAATAGCATTAAGCTGTATAAACATTCTGCCATTAAAATAATAGCAATATTTAATAAATTGTATCAAGTTATGGAATGTCTTACCTAGCTATATACAGAGAACGGATGATCTGAGGCAGTTCAAGCAACAACTGACATTGCTTTACAACTGATTATCGGCTGTAACAGCTAGTATCTACGCATTACTATTAGTAATATTGAATATGTACTTTAATAATAAGGCAAAGGCCATGTTGTATAGGTGTAAGCAAATTAATAATAATAATAATTTATTTTA
Source organism: Ornithomya chloropus (assembly GCA_963971445.1). NCBI lineage: Eukaryota > Metazoa > Arthropoda > Insecta > Diptera > Hippoboscidae > Ornithomya > Ornithomya chloropus. The sequence goes on from OZ020531.1 coordinate 8,134,165, forward strand.
TTTATTTCATTTTGTGCTACAATATAAAATTCAGCAACTTAAGAACTATTGATAGATTTAAATAAAAATTTTTAAAAAACACATGATTACAACAATTTAAAAATATAAACAGAAGTGCAAATCCAAAAGAATGCTTAAATATTAAATAATAAAAAACTAGTAAAATGTTCTCAAAGTAATGTAAAAAATAAAAATAAATAAAAATAATAATAATTTAAAACGCAGCCACAACAACAACAATAATAACAACAACAACAGAGCAACAGCAGCAGCAAAAAATAATGTATGTGAAAATTTAAAATAAAAATTTTAAAACTATTTTATATTAATAATAATAATAAAGTTTAACAAAAGATAATATAGAAATTGTAAAAATAATAAAAGGGTAATCTAATACAATTCAAATATAAAATAGAGATATACATAAAGCTTGAATCATACAAGCTATCAAATAATTATAATTATAATTATGATTATAACAATTGTAATAATGCAAATTATTATTTAAAGATTATTATTATTATTAGATATATGAAAAATTTATGTACATTAATATTAATTCAAACAAATTAACAGTATAAATGTTTAAATAAATTATTACTATATTATTAGTATGAAAAAAGTAAAAGCAACTTAATATTATGAACGAAAATATAACGCGTTTTTAATGCTAGATAAAGAATCAGAATTACAGAAAATTGAATAGTAATCATTATAATTTTTACATAAACAGCGCAGAGGATTAAATAGTTCATAGTTAGACCCACATTGGGACAGAATGAGAGGGAAGTAATTTCTCGTAATACGTGAAGGAACATAAATACCCAAATCAAACAGCAAATTAGGTAAATTATGCTGACCTTTCAAAAGATTTACAATACTGAGAACAAGCCTTCTCTTCTCCAATGTAGGTAAGGAGGTAAATACCGTGAAGGATCGCGTCTAAGACCCCGAAGAGCAAAAAGAAGAAACTGCTTTTGCACAGATTCAATCTTGTCAATATAAGCCCGATAAGATGGAGACCATACTACACAACCACTTTCAAGAACACGCCTAATAAGGGAGAGATATAAAGGTGTTTACATATGTAGGGATCATCAAATTCTCTACCCCATCTCTTAACAAAACCTAACAAAGCTTTAGATTTACTTACACATAAATTGATATGTAAATCAAATCGAAGCTTAGGGTCGAGTAAGATACCAAGGTCTGAGAATGACGAAACAATATCAAGTTTGTAATCATTAATGAAATAATTATGAGATATCCCAAATGTTCTACGGAAACTCATTTGTTTACATTTCTGTAAATTAACCAATAAGGAATTAGCATTACTCAAGTTATTTAAATCCTGCTGCAACAAAGAGCAATATTCTGCTGGTCCAAATGACAGAAATAGCTTCACATCGTCAGCATACATAAGAATCCTTGAATGCACTATCAGGTTAGGCAGATCGTTCATATATAAAATAAATAGCAGCGGTCCAAGATGACTACCTTGTGGTACACCGGACGTAACGCTTATTATTCGTGAGAAGTTGTTATTAAATAAAACTCTTTAAGTTCGACCACAAAGGTTAGAAGAAAACCAATCCAACAAACAGGTAGAAAAACTAATTTTAATTTATATAATAATAGATTAATATTTACCTTAACAAAAGCTTTTGAAAAATCAGTAAAGATAGAATGAGTTTGCCGCCCACAATTTTTTCAAATAGTTTAGGAATAGAACTCAGCTTTGCTATTCCACGATAATTTTCAACACGATGCCTACTGCCATTTTTAAACAAAGGTATGATATAGCTTTCCTTCCAAAAATTAGCTTTCCTTCCAAAAACTTGGAAATTGACCACATTTGAGTGAAATGTTGAACAATTTAGTTAAAGGTACAGAAAGTACCAAAGAACAATTTCTTAAAATGCACGATGGAACACCATCGGGACCAGGTGAATATGAAAATTTTATTGAATTTAAGGACGATAATACTTCAGTTTCAGATAAGGAATGGAAAAATATCAAATGAATCTAGAGCAAAAGGATAAGTACAAACGGGCGAGTTATTAGAGTAATTTTGCTCAAAAAACTCCGCACACAAATTAGGCATAATAAAAGGATCGGAAGACGTAAAATCACCAAAACCTAAAATGGAAGGAATACTATTAACTTTCCTTTTACTATTAACAAAGGTATAAAAATACTTTGGATCAGACTTAACATTTGTTTTCATATCCACAAGATAATTAGCATAGCAAATACGATATAAGCGATTATACTTATAACGTACAGAAGAAGAATTGCCATAATCAATAGTAGAGCCACTCTTTTTAAATTTTTTAAATAACCTATTTTTCTCATTTTTAATGCGTTTAAGTTCAGGTGAGAATCATCTAGGACATTTAGACGCGCCACTACCACTAAAAGCAGGTGCAGACAAATATAATGCAGAACATAACTTATCGTAGAAGGAAGAAACAGATTTATCAATATCATTATTAAAATATGTACATTCATACTGACCTAAAATATCATTAAGTTTACGATAATCCGTTTTACGAAAATTTAATGACTTTTTAGATAATGAAGAAATAACACTATGATTATTAAAGAATTCAAAGCAGAGGTTTAAAGTTGGATGATATTTATCCTCAGGTAAGACTAATGGTGGCACACGATGAATGATAACTTCAGGGATATTACAAAAAATTAAATCAAGAAATCTACCCAAACAATTAGAATGGGAATTCATTTGATGTAAACCAACATCAAAAAACGATTCCAAAAAGCAATCATAATCAAACGAGGTAGATTGTAGGAGCATTCCATCCATATCCGAGCAGTAAACCCAATTTACCATTGGCAAATTGAAATCACATAAAACGGCAAATATATCATTATCTCCAAGTTTAGAGTTTATTTCAAGAATTAAAACTACGTGGGATAAATAAATGTTCAAATCAGAACGTGGAGGAATATAGGAACAGGAAGTATAAATAAATCTACTTTTAAATTTAAAACGGACGCAAAGAAATTCAATATTTGAAGGGACAGAAACACCCACAAGTTCAGACGGTATTAACGAACTGACGGCAATTAAAACCCCCCCGCTAGCTCTAAGGACTCTATCACACCTATAAACTAAATAGTTACAACAGAAAAGCTCGGAGTCATAGATAGACGGTTTAAGCCAAGTTTCGGTCAAAGCAACAACACTGTATTCACAATCAACACTGCTTAAATAATATTAATATATTAAATATTTTGTAGCTTTGTATTAAGACCTCTAACATTTTGATAAATAATAGAAATTTCACTCAGTTTTTTAGACCTTGCAGATCAGTGGTACGTACAACAGGCTTAGGCAGACTAACACGTTTACGCGGGACGAATTCTTTAACTAATAGATCATCCGGCCGAAATTTTTTATTTATAAATGTATCAAACCATTTCGGAGATATATTTATTTTAAAAGAACAAATATCACGACCCTCAACAGCAGTAAATTTATAAACAGTAAAATTAGATAAACTAATATCAGAGCAATTCTCACAAATATAACTTTTAATATCATCATCTGAAGTATGAGTAGAAAGTCTAGAAATAAAAATCGACTTTCTGCGAGGAATGACCTTTAGATCAGATTTAGAACGCGAATCCTTACGAATCCTTACCTGAACTTGAAGAAGGCGTCACATAAATGTTGTCGGCAAATTGTTAGGAACAGAAGAGCTAAGAGACTCGTGACTCGTGAACCCTGATATTATCGGTAGTAATGGGAACTACAACTTGTGGCGAAAGCAAGTCAGACATATCAGGCAACGATATTGATGGAACAGGCAACGCTTTTTTACGTTTAGGTGAAAGAGTGAACACATCAAAGTATTTAAAAGTATTAATAAGCGATTTATAATGACCCACCTTGTTACATATGTTATTCAAATCATTACCAAATTCTTCAAAGCAAATATTAATTTGCTTGAAAAGTGCACTCAGTTCGCTACAACGTACCTTACATTTGGGACAATTCCATTGGAGACCCTTAGACGAATCACCGAACAGATCAGAATTTTTCACAAAAGCAGTAAGCCCAGCACATTTAAAATTTGAATTTTCACCACATAACCAGCAAGAAATAAATTTCCCACTGGAGCCTCTTACTTTGCACTTCTTAATACAACAGGCCATAGCAAAAAGAGAGCAATAAACAAGTGTATGCAGAAATGCAGACAAAGCAAAATTAATTGCGCAGCAGAAAATTGGGAAAATTTGTTATTAAAATTGATTACACAGTAATAAAATACAAATTATTATTACGCAAAAAAAAAATCACCAAAAAATGATAAAACTATCAATGAAATATTAAATAATTTAATAGGCACAAGCAAAAAAAAGCGCGTGTAAACCGAACAAGAGTTGCTAACCTTTTTAAATAATAATGATAATAATAATAATAATAATAATAATAATAATAATAATAATAATAATAATGATAATAATGATAATAATAATGATAGCAATAGAAATATTTATTGAATAATGAAAAATGTATTTGACAAGAAAACTTATAATTATAAAACTACTTAGATTTAAATACGAGTAGGAACAACATGTTGATGTACTATTTCGTATCTACAATACTCCAGGAACGTGGATGTTCCTTACAATGAAATTCAGCATAAATAGTTACTTTGGCCAATTCTTATAGCACCTGTTTCGCCCTGTCGATTAATTTCCATGCCTAGAAAATGACACACCTCACCCTTGTCTTTGACATCAAAAGCTTGAGAAATTTGAAGTTTAACATTTAAAACTTCGCCCTTATCTTTGCAAGCAATTAAAAGGTCATCAACGTAAAGAGCAATACATATAACTTACAATGTTCAAAACCCAGATTTTTAAGAACAAAGTCAAGTTTGTGGTTCCACTCTCTACCTGCTTGTTTTAGCCCATAGAGAGCCTTTTTTAATTTATTAGGACCTTGCTCGTTAATTAGATTTTCTGATTGACGCATATAAATTTCATCATGGAGTTCTCCATTAAGATATGCAGTTGTCACATCTATATGGTGCAAGTGCATTTTATGTTGAACTGCCAAAGCCAACAACAACCTTATAGTTGAAAAACGTACAACAGGTGAAAATGTTTCATTTTAATCAACTCCAAACTGTTTACTACAGCGTTTCGCAACCAATCGTGCCCTGTACCTTTCGATTTTACCTTGTCTATTACGTTTAAAGGCAAAAACCCATTTTGATCCTATGGCTTTTTTTACCTTTTCGTAGATAAACAAGAACCCAAGCTTTATTTCTCTTTAACGAGTCATATTCGCTTTTCATAGCGTCAACCCATTTGTTCTTGCTTTTTCCAGAAAGTGTCTCTTTCACAGTTTGTGGTACGGGCTTATCCACTAAAACGTGTAATACATTGTAAACCTTTTTTGGTCTACCAAGTTTACCAGATCGAATCATACGTGGCCTTCCAGGACCTCTAACCCTCTCCTCCTCCACTTCTGATTCGGAATAAACCTTATCAAAAACTGCATCATCATAATCACCATTCATTCAAACCATTTTCTGTATCAGAACAAATATTTGTATTTTGAGAATGCGCACCATCATTCAATTCATCGATTGTTACATTTTGTACACTTATATTGTTGTCTTTTACTTTTTCTTGCATATTCTCATATTCTGTGGATTGTAAGGGCACTCCTTCAATACAATTTGTATGATTATTTTTTATGTTTTCATCGAATAATACGTCACGGCATTCAATAATTTTATTTGTATCTTTATCATAAAGCCGATACGCTTTAGATGTCAGTGCGTACCCGACCATAATGAATCTCTGACCTCTTGGTTCAAATTTGGTTTTATGACGTTTATTTAAAGCTACAGCAGTTTTGTCTCCTAGAACCTTCGTCGGACATATATTTCGCAAATAACATGCTGACATCACTGCTTCTGCCCATAAATTTTTGTTTACACCAGCGTGAATCATCATTGTTCTCGCCATTTCTACCAAAGTGCGATTAGCGCGTTCTGCAAGTCCATTTTGTTGTGGAGTGTAAGGAGTCGCGCATTGTCTGATAAGTCCATTTTTGTTTAAGTAATTTTAAAACTCCTTATTTATATACTCCTTGCCGTTATCACTCCGTAATAATTCGATTTGCAATGGGACCGCAAACGTCCGGATGAATTAATTCAATTCTTTAGTTGACGATTTGGATTCCTTAGGAAAAGGCAGTGCATGAGCTTTACCAAGCATACACGTTAAACATTTCACGTTTTCTCCAGGACGTTTAAATTTAAGTCCATGTACCATATTTTTATCATATAAAAATTGTAAACTTTTATCGTTTAAATGGTCATAACGTTCATGCCATAAGCCCATAGAATATAATTTCTCATTAGCTGCTAATTGAGCTATAAACAAATTGTTTCGTCTTTGTGCTTTTAGAACTTCCTTGCCTTTCGGACTACGTATTATTGCACCCATATTATTAAAAACCACCGTACAATTACTTTGCACTGCTTTGTTTATAGAAATAAAATTTCCTGTAAATCAGGTGAATATAACGTATTTTTCAGCAAAATTTCGCAATGAGGCGTTTTCAAAAGTACATCAACAATTCCTATTGCTTTAATACGCTTTGCACCAGCTAATGCAATATGTTCCTCATGATGCTCAAAACGTATAAACATATCACGTTCGTTACACATGTGTGTTGTAGCGCCACTGTCTAAATACCAGTCTCTATGCAAATCAACAGCTTCTATCGCAGCCAACATACTAAAAGATAATAGATTTTCTTTTTGTTTTTTCTTATGTACACACTTATTAGAATAGTGTCCAATCTGTCCACAATTAAAACACTTTCTTTTGGGTTTTTTCTGATTATTTATTTTTCTTCTGTTTATCCCCAGAGTCTTTAGGTAATCTCCTTGCATTAAAAGCGAGTGTTTTATTTTCGCCCGATTCAGTAGTTTTAATTTGTCGGTCACCTTCCTCGAAGAGTTTTTGTTTCATGATGTTTAAATTGGGCAAATCATCTCTAGTTTCCATGGCAATGACAAAATGCTCAAAAGTTTTTAGCAAATTCGATAAGAAAATTATTACCAGTAACTCCTCCTGAATTATTATATACTGATTTAACTCACAAACATATACTAGCAAGAGCTTTTTCGTCGTTTGTTATCCATTGTTCTTTAGTATCGCCATTCATATCTGCTCTCAATGTTAGTTGATCACTAACAATTTTCCAGGAGCCCCCATGAATTAAGATACTCTTTATATGAACGCACCACGAATCATAATAATAATAATAATAATAATAATAATAATAATAATAATAATAATAATAATAATAATAATAATAATAATAATAATAATAATAATAATAATAATAATAATAATAATAATAATAATTGTTAAAGATGGCAATGCTTTTAATTACAACATGTATATTTCTGTCTTTAGTATATTTATTTAACATCTCTTATAACTTTATGTATATATTGAATTCTCCATTTTGTAAATTCATTCGCTTTATGAACTTTATATGAAATACACTGCGTTGAAATAAAACTCTGTTGTAACAGGTTATGGGCCCAGCGTTTTTAAGCAAGGAAAAAAATATAAAATGAATAACGCGTTTCAAATCGAAAAGTTGGATGACACCAATTACGATGTGTGGTGTATTCAGATGAAAAGTTTGTTGGTACATGGTGGTTACTGGCGTGTGGTAAATGGTGAAGAAAAAGAAGAACAAGCAGAAACTGCTCAACAAAAAGCGCAATGGAAGGCAAACGATGAAAAAGCCTTGGCATGCATCATTTTAAGTGTTAAACCAGCGCAATTGTCGTATATAAGAAATGCTACAACGTCAGCGCAAGCGTGGTTGAAATTAAAAGACGTGTACCAGCCAAAAGGCCCAATACAGAAGGTATGTCTGTACAAGCGTCTCCTAAGCTTGAAAATGGCAGAAAATGACAATATGGCTGCTCATATTAACACATTCGTTGAAGTTACTGAAAAATTAACAGAAGTTAACATTACGTTGCAAGAATATTTATTATCAATTATATTGCTGTCTAGTTTGCCAAAAAGCTATGAGAACTTTGTAATAGCTATGGAAACTAGAGATAATCTTCCCAGCTTTGATTTTCTAAAGCAAAAGCTTTTGGAAGAAGCAAATCGTCGCAAAGAAAAAAAATGATAAAGATGATGAAAATACTCAAAAAGCGTTTGTGGCAAAAAGTTTTGAGAAGCGACCTGATAAACAAATTAATAATAATCCTGGAAGTAGTCACCAACGAACATTTAAAGGAAAATGCTTTACATGTGGTAAATTTGGGCATTATTCAAGTAAGTGCGAAAACAACAAGAAGAAGCAGCATCAATTCACTGTTTTGGCTGCGGCAAATTCATTAGAAAAAACACACTGGTATATAGACAGCGGTGCAACCGCACATATGTGTTGCGACAGAGGCATGTTTGTTACATTTGAACAGCATCATGAAAAAATTTATTTGGCTGGTGAAAATTCTATTAATGCCACAGGAAAAGGTGATGTAATGATTGAGTTAAGTCATTGTGAAATTTTACTGCGTAATGTATTATATTCTCCAGAT